>CM057338.1:194018954-194408488 GCA_030015575.1 Agapanthus africanus | reverse complement strand
TTCTGTCTCCACTTTTGAAATAGAAGACTGGGTGATCTGGTATCTCAAAAAACTACCCTCCTTTAATGGCAGTCAATGGTAGTATAAAATACTCCAGCCAATCCATTTCCAAGACCACATAGAAATTAGATATATCTAGCACTTTGAAATTTGCGTAGAATTCTTGGCCGCAAACTACAACTGGGCACTAATCATATCCTATAGTTTCCTTCAAAACGTTGTTCCCTGAACTAACGCTCCAGTTTGAGACGAGTGGCTTAACGGGGATCGCGTGCGTTCTTGCGAACCATTGTGACATGAAACAATATGAAACTCCAGTGTCGAAAAATGCGAATGCAGGAAGGGTGGCTACTAGTATTAAAAAGTTGAAAGGATGGAAAGAAATTACTGGTGATGACTTGTCCTGTGGCTACGGCCTCTTCGACCGACATTGTAAAAGCCGACGCCTCGGCACATTCCTCCTTACCTGAGGCATATTCCTCTATCCTTATGGCACGTTTCTCTGTTCCTGTTGATACTGTCGTGGTTGTTGTGCTGGCGGTCCACGATGAGCTGGTGTAGGAAGTGCTAGGCGGGGTGCAGGTGTCTGAATAGCTGGCCTTTGTGGTGCTTGTATAGCGGGTCTCTGTGCAGGAACTGTGTTACTTCGATATGGGCATGCTCCTATAGCGTGAGTAGATGCTCCATAAACCAAACACAGACCATGGGCATGTCTGCAGTCCTTCGTCAGATGTCTGGTCCTCTTACAGTAGAAATATAAATTTGGACTGGCTTTGTTAAACGATCCTCCTGGCCTCTTGGGTGTGAAAGTTGGCCTTGAAGAGGCTTCTGCAGTCATCTGGGTAGCAGGACGTTTGATTCCGGCCGATATTGCGGCTTACCCTTCTTCTTGGCCACAGCTTCATAGCGGCGGGCTGCCTTCAGAGCGAGTTCATGGGTCAGATAGTCTCCTGTGGCTAATGTCGCTTGAATCTCCAAGTCTACGCCCTTGTTCTCTCATAAAAAAATAAAGAGAAGGGGGAGAAAATTACCCCTCCCACGACTCAAGCCTCACGTGTTAAACACGTGAGCGCCTATATGCAAAGTATATAGGCGCTGCAATCAAACAATTGATAGGCCAAACAGGCCCCACGTGTTAAACACTGTGAGCGCTCATATGCAAACCATATGAGCGCTGAAAATAAACAAGCCAAAACCCACGCTAACGATCACGTGTTAAACACGTGAGTTCTCCTGCTACATAAATTGGCAGCGCTCACATGCAAAGCATGTGAGTGCCCCAATTTTAAAATACTCACACGCGTGTACCACAGGACTCTAGTACTTAGCACTAATCCAGCACCCACGTGTTTCACACATGAGCGCTGTATGTCCCAGTGCTCAGCACTGTTGGGTAATTATGGAAACTCAATCTCAGCCCAAATTGGCAAAGTTTCCTGAGGTCAAATCTCTTTGTTTTTAAATCAATCGATCCCATATGCTCTTGATTTCCAAGGTCTCAAATATGACAAAAAATTCTTAAGTCTACAACAACCATTTTCCCTTAAATATGAGATTTGGTTTAAGGGTACATCTCTTCACACCTCTGATACATATCGTTGTAATTCCTCAACGAATTCAGAGAGGTGGCAGGTCCCGACGACCAATAACTTCTTTCGTTGATGCACTTCCAAATTAACGTGCACGCTTCAAATTGCATCGTGCCCCAAATTGAGCATATTCCATATCACCATATTCACTTCGTCACATAACAAATACACGTGCGCGCAAGATGGATAATGGACCGAAATGTCCTTAAACTAATATTCGCCCCTAAATACGGCGATAAAGGACCGAAACGTCTTTAAACTAACACCTCGGCTTAAACATGGAGATAATGGACCGCGATGTCCTTAAACTAAAATAATTGATCCCGAACGCTCATACGTTTTGAGTCGATCTTAATCTTAAACCAGATTAACGATCCTTAAATCAACCCAAACCCAAATATAAAAATATACGGATTTAGACTAATCCACGCCCTACGGGCGACGACATAAACTAGTCTCCGTATACAATCCATGGGTAACCAAAACCAAAACAAACAAAAACACACACGACACGAAGTAAACTTCCGGAGCAAGAGAAAGTGGTTATCGCGTATGCGGTAACGTAATTAACTGCAGGGGCTTGCGCCTGCAGGGAAGAGCGTCCCCACAATCAAAAATCCCTCATAAACGAGGGGGAATCTGATGAAGTCTGCGACAACGGCCGCATCCGTCCAAACCTCTGATATACGGTACCATAAATCAACTTGGCATCTTCGGAGAGGTAGACGGATAAATCCAAATAGCATATGCCCCCAGAATTCAGGCCAGACGTCCTAATGTCCCGGTCCGTATTTCAGCGGTGAACAGATTCTGGCACGCCCGGTGGGACCTTTTCCTCTTTCCACTCCACACTTCGTGTGTCGTGTTTCGCGAACAAAATCGCAGTTCGCTATGGTTGCCCTTGAATTCGAGGTACTAAGATTTGGTGTCTTGCTCCTGTGCAGAAGAGGAAAAATCGATAGCCTCCAACTGCACAACTTGCAACAGCAACTCCCGTTCCGTCCCAATTGGAAGAGTGACTTATGGGCCCAACGCGACCTCCATCTTTTCAATACAGGTGGGGCAAGTAACTCAAGCCACTACCGGATTGTTCTTCGAGACCATGATCCTACGAACGAGTTTCAGCGCCCCAGCGCCGCAAGACGAAGCTCCCAAGAAGTCGATCTTCGATCGACTTGCAACCACAACAGCCCCTCTCAACGTGTCGTCCAAATCCGATGCCTCAGTCTTCAACAGGCTGAGCCGAAGCTCAGACGTCTCAGTCTTCAACAGGCTGAGCCAGAACCAAAATGGGCTCGCAAAGAGGCTCGTCATACCTGAAAGGGCTATCCTAAAACGGATAGCCCTCCCAACTCCTCCTGCAGTTGAAGTCGTCAAAAGTGCTTCTCCTACTAGAAGATCGGTCTTCGGAAGATTGGTCGTTCCTCCGTAAACCCTACCAAGGACGTTGGTCTTCAATAGGCTGACACCAGCAACAGTCCCTCACTAAAGCCAGGGACATGAAGAAGCCGCTTCCAAAACCGAGACGATCCCCTCTGCAAGACACGCTTGACGTCGCCACTGGTGCCGAGTGAGGAAAGCTGGGGGCAACTCCCCCTCTGGACTTACTCCGTCAGCTCCAATAGTGGAAGTTGATGCTGCTATTCCAACCGGGAACAACTTTGATCTACTCAGGAGGGTACGAAAGAACTCTCCAACGGCGGTGCTGAAGAAATTGCCCCCGCCTGTAGAAGCCACAGTGCAGGAAAAGCCCGAGCACCCCCATCAACGGCTCTCCTCCCAAATTCACAGGGTCTGGCGGAATGTCCAGGACTCCATGATTGACCGGAACTACTCTCGTCGACCAAAGAAATCGAAGCTCCGGCAAGAGAAAGACCATCCCTCCGTCATACAGTGAGGGACTTCTCCCACACGGGTTCCTGTTACAACGACTTCTTCAACTTCGACCTCCCATAAAAAGATGAGGCCGGAGAAAATCCTACCGCCGGCGGAAAACTCCAAAGGCGATGGACCCAAACGCCCCAAGTCTGGGGGCGTGATCGTACATACGGTCTACATGGCTTCCGGGAAAGAAGAAAGCCGTGATTCCGTAGGTCACCGGCCGCAAACTCGGTCGCTGACAAAAGCTCAGGAGCAACAACAAAAGCTCTAGGAGATGCTGACCAAAATGACAGCACTCACCGGGCAGAAAGAAAGTCCGGATCCAACAGCCGAACAGCACCAAGAGCAGGAGACCGATACAGAGTTCCTGCGAAGGGTGCTTCAAAGAAAGGACAAGGAAGCTGCTGAGCAGGCTGCTAACATAAAGCAGATGGGTCTCTTATTCTAGGACATGGTTGGAATGATGATCCATCCAGAACCCCCAGCCGAAGATCCGCC
Organism: Agapanthus africanus; assembly: GCA_030015575.1. Taxonomy (NCBI): domain Eukaryota; kingdom Viridiplantae; phylum Streptophyta; class Magnoliopsida; order Asparagales; family Amaryllidaceae; genus Agapanthus; species Agapanthus africanus. The sequence goes on along the minus strand of CM057338.1, from coordinate 194,404,520 downwards.
GATAATCATCGAGAATGACAGAGGGGAAACATCAAACCCTCTTCCGGTTCTATCAGTGGCCAGGGAGGAAATGATCTCCAAGGCTGCTCTTGATGATTACATCGCTCAACAAATACGATCTCATCAAGCGAATGAAGCGGCCGACCAAACTGTCAGAACTGGGTGACCGTATCCAGGCCAGTATGACCAAATCAAGTACCCGTCGGGATATACGATCCCCAAATTCCATGTATACAAGGGGACAGGCAACCCCCATCAGCACGTCGCACAGTTCAGAGCTCTGTGCAGCAACACTGGAGGCGACAACAAACTGCTGCTTCGCCAGTTCGTTGGTAGCCTGTCGGAGACCGCCTTTGAATGGTACTCGGAGCTCCCAAATGACTCCGTAAAGACATTCACATAGATGGAGCTGCTATTCACACAGCGGTTCGCTAGCGCAAACTAGCGCACCTCGATCACGGCTTTAATCAATGCCAGGGTAAACCGGGAGAAACCTGGGTCTAATATGCGATCCAGTGTTGTCAAAGTGCGAACAACGCATCGAAGAATCCCCCGCTGTGGGCATGTTCATCGGGACCCTAGATCCGCAAATGACTGTGTCCCAGTTCATGACGTTCTTCAAGCCGACTACCTTCCAGGCTCTGATAGATAAACTGGCCCAAATGGACCAAATGGGCCACGAGCCTTCCTCCTCAAGTAAGGACCCTCGAAATGCCAAGGGTAAAGGGAAAGCGACCTTCGTCACCAAAACTCAACAACAACCGAGCGACCCAAAACCGACGGCTCGCCAAAACAATGCACGTCCACGCCTATCCCTGGAAGAAAGGCTAGGACGCGCTTACTCGTTTCCCCGCTATAAGACGAGGAGGCTATTTGAGCTGGCAATGCATAACAAACTCATCACATTACCAGACCCACGGCGTCCACCGCAACCCGGTGACGTCAACAACCCCAACTACTGCTCCCATCATAGAATGGTGAGCCACCTAATTGAGGATTGCTACGTCTTCAAGAACTGGGTCAAGGACCAGTATCAACAGGGGAAGTTCACGCTGTCTGAGAACTGCAGGGTGAACCCACCACAGAAGCACACTCCCAAAAAAGTCGATGCGCCGGGGGCATCATGCTCGCTTGTGGAAGAAACTCCATGGGAAGTCGTTCTTTCAGCAAAAACAAAAAGAATGCTGAAGGATCTACAGGCATGTCCGGCAGTTAGATGGAAAAGCTCACTTGAACCTAAAATTATCGAAGGGATATTGAAACCGCGTCCCGTACCGAAAGTTTTTGACAAAGGGCAAAATCCCAAAGTCAAGCCTTCAAAGTCTTCGAAGAAAAAGAAGAAGACCAAGAAGCCTGTGCAGCTTGTCGAGTATGACGACAAGCGCACAAACATACAAAAGTACATTGACGCGTTGGAAGAGTACAACCAGAAGGCGCGGACACCGGTCACCTTCGAAAAGTTCCTCAAGCATATTCTTGAGAATGAAGATAGTGACAATGATGAGGAAAATGACTCATCGGAAGAAACCGAAGACTATATAGCAAGTTGCCATATGGTCTCCCATTCGTCGTTAAATGGCGAAGGAGCTTCCTCAGCGTCAGAAAAACAAGCAGAGGAACTGGAGGCGGGATCGGCACTAAAATCGCCCGAACTGTCAGAAGACACGATCGATAGGCTGTTAAACGAAGCCTTTCGGAAATGCAAAGCTGACCGAGAACGCGAAACAGCCATATACGAAAAGGTTAAGCGTCAGCGTCAGAATGAATAAGCTGCGGCGAGGATGAGTCGTAAAGTAATCCAACCAAGCTGAAACACACCTGCTACAAATAAAAGCAGGATCAAAGCAGAGAAGCGGTTCGCCAAAGCGCTGTCAAAGGGAATGAAGCTGCCACCTCTCGTGGGAAGCTCTCCCACAGTCATATGCCTCGACGGAGAGGTTTTACATCCAAACTACTGTTTATATCATCGGAGGGTTACCCACCCTACCAAAGAATGCAGTACCTTCAAGAAGTGGTGGTAAGGATATATTTCCCATCAAAAACACTTCAAGAGGATGAAGCGCGAAACTCATCGACAGCAAAAGGGTGTGACAGATGCGTGTGAAAAAACGACTGGCAACTGTCATATGGTTGATACCAGTCCGGAAAGGGAAAAGCCCCAAGTTCTTACTTTCGGGAGTGATTCTGAGGACGAAACGACCCTCAGCCTTCTCTTCAATGACTCCACCTCTGAAAAAGAAGAGAGGAGAAGAACTGCGAGAATATTTAGCTACGGAGCCGCACGCTGCCTGAAAAGAATCTCAGACCTACAAATAAGGGTTCGAGCAAAAAAGACAAAGGGAAAGAAAAAATCCCTGAGGAGATTGCCCTCGACGGTAGAGTTGTCAAAGAATTCGCAGCAAGGGACCAGCCTAAGAAAAACAAGGTGGATTACAATGTCCTGGCACATCTGAGGAAAATACCCTCATAACTCAGCATATTGGATGCTCTCCTCCTGTCCAAAGAGGCACGAGATTCTCTGATCAATGCATTACAATAGCCCGATCAGTTCCAAGCTTTCTTCGCAGAAGAGAAGATGAAGGATGAGCTAGTGGAAGTTCACACAGCTGGCATTACATTCAGCGATGAAGACCTCCTCCTTGGTACGTGCGAGCATAACCTCCCGTTATACGTCACCGGGTATTGCCACGACATCAAAATAGGGAAAATCCTTGTCGACAACAGATCCTCTGTCAACCTTCTCAACATGAAAGTGCTAAAGGAGATTTGCATGAACGTTTAGCACTTGGCTCGGGACAAAATTACCATCTCTGGATTTGATTCACAGTCTTCACGGACACTTGGGTCCGTAATTCTGACGTTACGCTTCAGCTTGCTCATCACTGACATCAAATTTCATGTCATTGACGCCAAGACTTTCTATAACGCTTTGCTCGGCAGGCCCTGGCTGCATGAGTACAACGTCATCCCTTCTACACAACATCAGTGTATGAAGTATTTCAAAAACGGCTTGGAATACATTGTCACAGGGGAGCTAAACCCGTTCTCGGTAAATGAAGTCCGGAAATATGAAGACACAAAGTACTTCCTACTAGACTTCGAAGATACGGAAATGTGTCATAAGCCAGAGGATAAACAGAAATCCGTCGCTGCCATCCCGATCTTTGGGAGAGATACCGAGGAAGATGAAGAAATAGTCTACTCGGGGCAACCCTAAGATAACAAGCCCGAACCATCTACTCCCATTTTGGTCTTTGGCAGCGACTCTGAGGACGAGGCCAACGCAGTGTTCTCCATCCGCCCGTCAGTGCAAACCCTCGACGAAGCAGATCAGAGCCTGCAAATCACAATGGATCCACCTCGGCATTACAAGGAACTTGAGGCGCTCGATACATACAGCGTACAGGAACTACAGACTTTCTACGTCCCGACCAGGCGAAGAGGTGAAAAGGCGATCCTTTTTTACCAATCTTCGGAGACCAGAGTAGAGAAAGAAGTCTGGCACGGTGCCGATTTTGCACTAGACAAGCTTCAACCAATCCGTCTGCCAAGATACTACGCGGAGGGATTGAAAAGGCTGTTAAGATGCCAAGGTGTACCCCTAGAACAAACTGTTCGGCAAGCCCAATTCTATAAAAAGATTTGGGATATCCATAGGACCCAGCGAAAGATGCCCAATGGGAAGATGGAGACAACCGGGCTCAGATACGTTCGGTCCAGGAAACGAGAGCAGTTCCATAGCTGTCGCGTCATAAACAGCGCCAAAGAAGAGGAAAATGCTCTTCCAAATGGCCGTGGCGTTGAAACAGAGCAAAATCCCACTCTAAAAACGTTAAGCCCGTTGCTCGAAGAAAAAATAGACAAGGTACTAAAAGAAGCCTGTCAAAGGAGCCGAGACGATCACAGCCGCGAAATGGCTATCTATGAAAAAGCCAGAACGCAATGCCTCAATCAGCAGTCTGCGGAAAAGGAAGACTACAATGCCCTCCATCCCCAGCTCGCTGTATGTCCTCGCAAAAAGGAAAAATCCCGAAATAAAGGCAAAAACAGTACAAAGAGCGCAAATAACGTTCGCAAACAATAAGGCAGATCTAAGAAACCGCGCTATCAAGAAAAACTTGGTTGGGACCCATCCTTTATAAAGAAGATGGGTTGGAAATACTCTTTCCCTTAAGATAAGACAAGGAAAATATTCAACCTTGTCATGAAATACCAAATGATGACGCTTCCAAAGTCTCGGCACCCGAACAAATAAATGAGGTCCATCATCCGGATTATTGCTCCTATCACCAAACAATAGGCCATCCCCTTGAAGACTGCTTCACCTTCAAAAACTGGGTAGAAGGCCAATACAGACAAGGCATGTTCACTTTATCCGATAGCTAGAGGGTAACCCCGCCGCAAAAGCATGAGCCAAAAAAGACCTATACCGTGAGGATAGGACCAGCTTAACGTCAAGAATGGAAGCGAAACCGTACCTGCCACGTGATAACACACTCAAAGGAGGGAGGGCACGGGACGATAGATGACCCCTTCAGGTTCTTCGTGAGGACGAGGCGATCTCAGAGTTTCCACCAGCACCAAGAGAGCTGGAAGACATGATACACAATACGGAGGACAACATAAGAAAAATTGACTTAAGGACGGAAAACGATCCGAGGCCGACATTCGTCAGTGAGCTACTATCCGAAAAACAGGTAGCCACGTTAAAAGACGTGCTCATGCAATATAAAGACTGCTTCGCATGGAACTATTCCGAGATGCCAGGTCTAGATCCAAAGGTGGAAGTACATAAACTGGCTATATCGCCGGACATAAAGCCAGTTAAACAGGCGCCAAGAAGAATGCGACTCGAACTTGAGATGAGTATAAATGCTGAGGTCAAGAAACTATTCGACTCTGGCTTCATCCAAGAAGTTCAATATTCTGACTGGATCGCCAACATCGTTTCAATGATGAAGAAAAATGGGACGGTGCGCATCTGTGTGGACTTTCGGGACCTCAACAAAGCTTTCCCGAAGGATGACTTCCCAGTACCTGTTACCGAGCTGATGATCGATAACACGTCTACCCATGAGGTCTTCTCCTTCATGGATGGATCTTCAGGATACAATCAAATAAAAATGCATCCTGAAGATCAAAAGCATACCGCCTTCCGTACTCTGCTGGGTGTATTTTGCTATAAGGTGATGACTTTCGGTCTGAAGAATGCTGGCGCTGCCTACCAGAGGGCCATGACAAAGATTTTCGATGACCTCATCCATGAGATCGTCGAATGCTATATCGACGACCTTGTGGTTAAAAGCAGATCATATGAGGAACATTGGGAACATCTAAATATAGTATTCCAACGTCTTCGGAAGTAGAATCTGAAGATGAATCCTCTAAAATGCGCGTTTGGAGTCTCTTCTGGAAAATTCCTAGGATTCATCATACGGCACCGGGGTATCGAAATCGATCCCTCAAACATCAAGACGATTATGGAAATTCCCACGCCAAGAACTCTCAAACAATTACGATCTCTTCAAGGAAAGCTCGCATATATCCGGCGATTCATAGCCAACCTCTTCGGAAAATGCCGTCCCTACAGTCATCTGATGAAGAAAGGAACCCCGTTCGTCTATGATCAAAAGTGACAAAATGCACTAGACGAAATCAAGCAATACCTGCAAAATCCTCCGGTATTGACCGCTCTGGTTAATGGAAAACCCCTTATCCTACATACAACAGCCCTTGAGAGTTCTCTAGGCGCGCTATGGGCACAAGAGAACGATCAGGGAAATGAGAGAGTTTTGTACTATTTGAGCCGAGTTCTCCTGGGGGCAAAAAACAATTACTCCCCCATCGAAAAGCATTTCCTGGCACTGATCTTCGCGATAACGAAGCTCAGACATTACGCCTTGGCACATGAGGTCCGTCTCATATCAAAGGTGGATCCTCTCAAATATCTGATATCTAGGGCCATATTAACAGGAAGGTTTGCCAAATGGGCCTTTCTCCTAATGGAGTTCTCGATAACGTATCAACCTCTCAGAGCAGTGAAAGGCCAGGCCATCGCCGATTTTCTCGCCGAGCATCCGATACCAGCCGACTCCCTTTTAAATTGCGAGTTGCCGAATGAACATGCGTTCGACACCATCGAAGGAGAGAAGGAAGAAAATGATTCCCGATGGGAACTCTACTTCGATGGAGCATCTTCCATGAAGAGGCGAAAGCAAAACACCCCCATAATCAAAAGCCGGGGTGGGCTTTATCTTCGTGACTCTATAAGGAGGGATAATGTGTTACGCCCTTTCCTTAATAGAGTCGAGGACTAATAACGAAGCTGAATATGAAGCTTGGATAGTAGGTCTTGAGATCGCTGTCGACACGGGAATCAAAGACCTCATCATATATGGAGACTCCCAGCTGATCGTTAGCCTAGTAAATGGCGACTATCAGACATGCAAGCCGGAGCAGATAAAGTATGGTGAAAGAGTGCAACAACCATTGACACAAATCTCCTCCTACATCCTGGAGAGTATTCCGTGTGCAGAAAATAGTAAGGCGGATGCGTTGGCCAAACTGGCTAAGGAATTAGCCGACGAAGACCTCGATGACGTAAAGATCATCGTGCAAAGTCGCAGGATCCTCGCGTCAACAGATATATCCTCGGAAGACTTAACAGAGCTATCCGAAGGAAAAGAAACGACCGAACAAGTAGCCTTTCAAATAGGGGATGAAGAAAAGGTCATCGATTGGAAAGAAGTCTTCATAGACTACTTCAAATCTCAACAAACGCCCGAAAATGCGTCGTCTCAACATTAGCTCATGAAACGAGCTATGTCCTTCGCCTTCGTCAATGATACTATATATAAGAGATCGTTCGACTGTCTGTGGCTAAGATGCCTGGGGCCAGAAAAAGCGAAGAAAATCGTCCAAGAAACTCACGACGGACTCTGCGGTTCTTACTAAGCTGGACCAAAGATGAAGCTGAAAATCAAAAGAATGGGTTATTATTAGCCCACAATGATTCAGGAATGCCTCGAATATGCGAAGCAGTGTCACTCGTGCCAAATTCACAGGGACTTCATCCACCAGCATCCAAATCCGCTACACCCAACGGTAGCTAGCTGGCCGTTCGAAATGTGGGGAACCAATATAATTGGCCCCATTGAACCAGCATCATCCAAAGGACATCGGTTCATACTGGCAACGACCGATTACTTTTCTAAGTGGGCATAAGCAGTACCATTAAGGGAGGTGAAGACGGAGAATATCCTCCATTTCTTCAGAACCCATGTCATCTACCGGTTCGGCACTCCTCGACGAATTATCTCGGATATTGGGCCATCCTACAGAAGCCATAAAATCAGCCGTTTCGCAGAACAACATAAGGTAGATTGGAGATACTATTCAGTTTATAATCCTCGTGCCAACGGTCTAGCTGAAGCTTTCAAGAAGACCTTGACGAAGATTATAAAGAAAACGGTGTCCAGAAAGAAAAGAGACTGGCACGAAAGGCTGCATGAAGCTCTCTGGGCATACCGCACAACATTCAAAACAGCTACGAATACAACACCATACATGTTGGTATTCGGCACGGAAGCAGTGCTTCCCGTGGAAATAGAACTCCCTTCTCTACGAGTAGCGATTCGATCTGAGTTGACAGATGAAGAAAATGCTTATCTTCGGCTCGAGGAGCTCGATGCCCTCAACGAAACCCGCCTTATAGCGCAACAAAGCCTGGAGGCTTATAAGGCAAGGATGACACGGTCATATGAAAGACTGACCTGGCTGAGAACATTCCGCTAAGCCGAACTCGTACGAGTCGTCAAAAGACCAATGATCCCCAATCGTGCAAAACGGGGGAATTCGAGCCAAACTATGAAGACCCATACATCATAGACAAAGTCTACCAAGGTGGAGCCTACCTGCTCATGGATATGCACGGCGAAAGACCCTTCCAGTCAATAAATAGCCGGTTCCTCAAAAACTACTACGCTTGACGAGTCATGACCTAGATCAATGATAGATGACGACGCTCGTGTCCGCTCGCTTTCTTCCTGAGTCAAAAACTCTGAGAGTAGCATGCAAAGAACCTCCGTCGCCTCAAAATGGCGATAACGGACCGAGATGTCCTTAAACTAAAAATTCGCCTCAAATATGGCGATAACGGACCAAGATGTCCTTAAACTAAAACCTCGCCTCAAATATGGCAACATTGGATCGAGAAGTCCTTAAATTGGAAATTATCTGCCTCCAGCATGGCGATAACGGACCGAGATATCCTTAAACTAAAAATTCGCCTCAAACATGGTGATTACGGACCGACATGTCCTTAAACTAGAACCTCGCCTCAAATATGGCGACATCGGACCGAGATGTTCTTAAACTAAAACTTCGTCTCAAAAACGGCGATACCGGACCGAGATGTCCTTAAACTAAAAATTCGCCTCAAACATGGCGATAACGGACCGAGATGTTCTTAAACAAAAACCTCGCCTCAAATATAGCGACATTGGACCGAGATGTCCTTAAACTAAAAATTCGCCTCAAACATGGCGATAACTGACTGAAATGTCCTTAAACTAAAAATTTGCCTCAAACATGGTAACATTGGACTGAAATGTCCTTAAACTAAAACTTCGTCTCAAAAACGGCAATAACGGACCGAGATGTCCTTAAACTAAAAATTCGCTTCAAATATGGCGATAACGGACCGAGATGTTCTTAAACTAAAACCTCGCCTCAAATATAGTGACATTGGACTGAGAAGTCCTTAAACTAGAAATTATCTGCCTCCAGCATGGTGATAACGGATCGAGATGTCCTTAAACTAAAAATTCGCCTCAAACATGACGATTATGGACTGAGATGTCCTTAAAGTAGAACATCGCCTCAAATATGGCGACATCGGACCGAGATGTCCTTAAACTAAAACTTCGTCTCAAAAACGGTGATACCGGACCAAGAAGTCCATAAACTAATTGTTCGCCTCAAATAAGGCGACAACGGACCGAGAAGTCCTTAAACTAATTATTCACCTCAAACATGGCGGCAATGGACTGAGAAGTCCTTAAAACTAAAAATTTGCCTCAACATGGCGATAACGGACCAAGATGTCCCTGAACTAGCACGTCGCCTCCAAAACGGTGATATGCTTCATTGAGATCTATATTACAATCGAAGTCTCAACGGCAGAGATTGCAACTCAAGTTCCACTGGCTATGCAGCTACTTTAGCGATGAAGCCATCCCCAAATTCCACCAGTAAATAGATGGGTCACCCGTGGTGAAACTACTTTCGAGAGTTCCATCGTTCGTTAAAAAAACGGTATGTCCACAAGAAAAATGGGCACGGTTGAAAACCCGAAAGGGCGTCGTGAGTAAGAACAGCAGGGCTATCTGTGAGTTTGTGAAAACCCAGAAGGGCGCGATCTCGTTAAAAAGAAGGTATGTCCACAAGCAAAATGGGGACGGATGAAAACCCGAAAGGGCGCCATGAGTAAAAACAGCAGAACTGCCGGTGAGTTTATGAAAACCTGGAAAGGGCGCAAACTCGTAAAATAAAAAATTCATATGCACTTGCAAAGTCCTCTAGACCTTATGAGGAGAAAATACCCGCTTGAGATCCTTACGACTCACAGAGGAGCAACACACTTAGGAATCCTCATGATTCCTAAGGAGAAATTACACTTGCGAGATCCTCATGAATCGTAAGGAGAATTCCCCTTATGAGACCCTCACGGCTTACAAGATTCAAAAGCCTTAAGCTACAGGGATCTGAACCTGTTCTTAAGCTGTCACATTCCCCAAAGTTGCCATACAAATATGTCCATATCGACTCTTGTATACAATCCACGGGCATAAATAAACATTTCCCCCACCAAGTTCCACCAATGGTGAGAAATGTCCGCATATGGTGAACGACACTTGTAAGTCCTCTCGACTTATAAGGAGAAATCACTCTTGGAAAATCCTTATGACTTACGAGAGAGAATATCACTTGGGAATCCCCACGATTCTTAAAGAGAAAATGCACCTACGAGATCCTCACGACTCGTAGTGAGAAATACCTTTATGAGACCCTTACAACTCATAAAGTCAAAAAGTCTTAGTCGACAGGATTCTAACCCTGTTTGCTAAGCCACCTTTTTTTAAATCAACAAAGGCAAAAGATAATTCGCTCCTGGTAATATCCCAGTTGTAGCGATGCTGATGCCTAAACAGGTGTCAAACTCTAAGTCCTTTCAAGGCAAATGATGATTCGCTCATGGCAATATCCCAGTTGTAGCGATACTTATGCCTAAACAGGTGTCAAACTCCAAGTCCTTTCACGGCACAAATGGTGATTTGCTCCTGGCTATATTCCAGTCATAGTGATGCTGATGCCAAGGTTGGTATCAAATTCCAAACTCGCAATAAAAAAACAGCAGCGAGTAGCAAAAAAATATGCATATAAAAACAGCCGAAATGTTTGGGCAACTCGCAATAAAAAAGAGCGAGTAAAAATATAAAAAATAGCCAAAATGATTGGGCACCGCGAATAAAAAGCCGAAATGATCGGGCAATCGCGAATTTCACGATATGAAAAGCTGAAAAGATAGAGTATCTCAGCAATGAAAAATAAAATAAAATAAAATAAAATTTCCTCTGCCCTGCAAGTATGTCCATATTGACTCTTGTATACGATCCATGGGCACAAATGAAATAAAGGGAACCGTATTTTCCCACCAGGCTCCGTCAAAGGGAGAGCCAGATATGGACGGTAATATCTACAGCCTAGATATCAACTCGATGTTCTTCTCATTCCAACAGGGTGCGGATGCGACGTTAACGAAAGCTCCAAGGAGACAAATAAAAAAGGAGTGATGGCAAAATCCTAACTCCAGCCCGACGTGCTTCTCATGCCAACAGGATGCAGATGCAATGTCAACAAAACACCCAAGGGTTAAATAAAAAATGGAGCCATGGAAAAATCCTAACTCTAAGTCTTGACAGTTCATATACAACTCAGAGACTATCCCGGCGTTCCTTCTCAGTGCAGACGCAACGTCAACAAAAAACCCAAGGGTCGAAACAAAAAAATGGAGTAACGGCAAAATCTTATCTCCAAGTCTCGACGGTGCATATACAACTTAGAGACCAACCTGACGTTCCCCCTCATTTCAGCAGGATGCGAATGCGATTATCAAATGAAATTGGAACAATGGCATATTCCTAGCTCCGGACTTCAACTGCGATACATACAGTATAGAAGTCTTACAGATGTCTACCTTACTTCAGCAAAGAATCGGCGCGACGTCAAAAAAAATGAAGCAATGGCATATTCCCAGCTTCAGGTCTTGAAGGCAACTCATATAAATCCTAAATACTATCGGAGATCATCCCACACCAGTGCGGAGTAGTTATGACTTATCGGGGCTCCAAATTGAGCCTAACCTCAAATAAAAAGCGACATGGCAAATTCCTAACGCGTGCTCTTCCGACGGTAATATAACCTAAGGAGATTACTTGAAGACATCTTGTCCAGCCCCCGAAGGGATCAGAGACACGACAGTCGTAGGGTTACTCGAACACCAGCTTAAAGACTGTATATCGAGGAATACATCAGCCAACGCAACTGTACCATGAACTTAAAACCCTAGTACCACAAACCTAACGGACCTCTGTCGTAAAGAATGGAGGTTATCTATATACAACGTTAGGATAAGTTTGCCTGTAAGACAAAGGGAGGTAAACTAAATAAACTCTGAAATGAGTACATAAACTAGAGACTCCGAAACGAGTGAATAAACTACAAACTCCGAAATGAGTATATAAACTAGAGACTCCGAAATGAGAGGGGACGCGGCGAGGTCCGCTACGTATTTACTCCAAAGTAAACACGCTAAGCTTATCTAAGCAATATAAAGTAAATGTACACAAGAAAAATGACAATAGATGTAATTGAACAGCAACTTTTATTTATTAACAATTCTTTACAAGTACAACTGGAAATGTAAATACATGAATGGAAAACAATGCCTAAACAATGGCATAACTGAAATGAAAAGTATGTACAAGTGCCTACAGCTCTGGGTCAAAGGCTAACTGCTCCAAATTTTCAGTACTGGGTTCAATCTCCAGTGAGTTCGATCCACCTGAAAACATTCCAAAGAAATAAGAAAAGGAATGTCTTCGGCGAACAATCGCTCGATAAGTTCCAAAGATGAGTAGAGATAGAATAGACAGAAAAAGAGTATAACTAGTAATGTTTGATTATAATGTTAACGCAGTTGTTTGTAACTTGGTACAGAATATGCCAGTGTATACGAGAGGAGTCCCACTATGCGGAGACTAAGGTATACGGAGCACAAGGAACCGTTCAGCCACGGTACAACGGCAATGGATATTCAGGTTAGGTGTATTATGGTAACAGTCTCGTGCCACTTCTAACACATTCCGTACCAATCAACCCCTTTAAAACCCCGTAATGTCTTTTGTATTGAATTGTATTGTTTGTTACATAGATGGATGACTTGCCGAAACCATGATATCAGTAAACAGAATGGATATAAATGGATAGTCATATAAACGGAGTATATCCATGGTTCGGTTCAATCAATATAGATTGATATAGATTGAATAGACGGATTCATGGATTCATGTTGTATTGTAGTTTATACTTGAATCATATTCAAGTCAGTTTGATTAGATTGAGACTAAGTCTGAGTCAGACACTTTGAAAAGAAATTGAAGTCCTGAATTAGTTTTGATGTTATCGGTAACTGCTGCACATGGACGGCAGGATTTGTGTCTTTTTCCAAGACAATTACCGTTTTGATAACACTGTTGTTAGATTGTCTACCTTAGATAGGCAAGCACCCACATTCTCTGGCTCCCTGAGGCTCAAGAGAATTGGTCCCGCTTAAACCTATATTTACTAGGGTCCTTATTGTAAATTAGTATACCTTGGGGGGGTTTTATGTAAAAATAGTTTTGATATATTTTCAAAATACAACTCAAGTATTTAATTATCGTTTTTAGGGTTTTCATAGATGTATCTTTTATAAAAGTGAAATTTCTAGTGAGTAGAACCTAGTTTTCATTATATATAGTATTTTAATGAATTGTATTGTATTGAAATGGTAGTTTGATGTAATGGTGATTCCTTTGATTTAGAAAACATGGAATATTTGTATAATATATTTAAAATAGATCTTTTGATAATATTCATATATATATATATTTAATAAAATAAATTTTATTTATTTTGTAGAAATCTAATTTTCTTAAAAATAGCATTAAAAATTCCATCGAGATCGAATGCTCTTTTCGGAGGTCTGCATCTCGCTCTACTAAGCCCGAGAACGTGCGATAACCCACACCATCCTGACCGGGGTTCCCCAAAATGGGTTGTAGAGGCGTAATTGTAAGGAATTATATAACACTCTTTTTAAAAAAACGGTTTTGTAATAGTTTAGGGTATTTTATTGTAACTCGTAATATTCCCACAAATATTTTCCAAAAGTAAATCGTGCTATGTCATGAATGTGTGTTGTGATGAGGTAGGTCATTACCTCATGATTTTTCTAAAGGTAATACGGTAAAAATGGATAATGATATCGTTTGTAATCATGGTGGTATTTTACTGTAAAAATGAAATAAGGATTTCCATATGAATTATTTTGAGATGAAACTTATTCTAATGTGTTTATGTAACAACCCTAAACTTTCTGTACAACTTTCTGTACAATTTTTTCGAAAATACAGAAAGGGGTACTTTTGCCTGAGCACAAGCTATAAGTTTGTTTTGCTTTTTAATAGCAAGAAGGAGCTTGTAGCTCATTGGTAAGACCTTGCACTGCTGAACCAAAGCACCAGAGTTCAAATCCCATCACCCACATTATTTTTAATATTGTTTTCTTTTTAAATTTTTAGAATTCCAAGAGTCTACACGTGTTAAACCCGTAAAACCAAAAGTCACAAATAAAACAAACTGTCCCAGGGAGTAAACTAACCGACGACGGACCCACGGCGACGAGCCTCGGCCCGATTCGCCCTGACTCGGCCGGCCTAACTGAGTCGGATCGGCCGATTCTCTTCTTGAACCCTCTGTCTTTTTGGATTCCCATAACTCCTGTACACTTTAAAACACCTGCACATTTCCAGAGTCTTTAAAAATCCAATTAAACCATTTTTTAAATACAAAATTTAATACATTTTCTTCTCACCCTTTCACCTACCCTGACCCTAGTTTTACCCTATAAATACCATCCCTAAACACCCCCCCTCACTCACAAATTTTTTCCAAAACTCTCAAGAAAACCCTATAGAATTTTTGTGTACAAGTGGAGTTAGCGAAGGGCGAAACTACGGCGAAATTCCGACGACGACCCTAGAAGCTTCCGGCGACGAAACGACGCACCGGCATCTCCTACGTCTTCCTCTCCCTCTTCAATTGACTCTAAACCCGTAAGTCCCACATTTCCCTTCTCTATTCTATTCTTAAAACTCGTATTCATAAAACCCGACGGAAGCGGAGTTAAATCCGACTTCCGATTCGGTTTTCTATAAAAAGTTCAATTTTCCTTAAACACAACCATATAAAACTCTTACATATTGACTATTAATCATTAACAAAACATATGGAATAAATTCCATTTCAAAAGAATGTATATTTCAATTTTTATCGCACTTTTTCAGTAAAATACCATGTAGTTTAGTTTCGACTTTAAAACATCATTAATCTTGCTATACCTTTAGATAGATCACGAGATAATGACCTACCTCCTCACAACACTCATATGCAACATAGCACAATATCTTTTGGGAAATATAGATTCGGGAAAATACCGTTTACACAAAACTACCTTAAACTTATAAAAACCATTTTCTACGAGATTATGTATTTTACACAAATCTTTGCAAAGCGCCGCTACAACCCATTTGGGGAATCCGTTCGGGATGGTGAGTATTATTGCACATCCTCGGGCTTAGTAGTGCGAGATGCAGACCTCCACAAGGAACATTCGGTCTCGAAAGATTTAAAATACAAATATCTTAAGAAAATGAGATTTTTTAGAAAATAATAAATTAAAATTATCTTACATTATATATATATATTATCAAAATATCTATTTTTGATATAATACAAATATTCCAATTTTTCTAAATCAAAAGAATCACTTTACATGAAAATACCGTGAAGTTCCATACAAGTCCAACACTTTACAATTAAATACCATGTATTATGAAAAATAAGTTTATTCAATAGAAATGTCACAAATATAAAATCTACAGCTATGAAAACACTAAAGACGATAATTAAATACTTTAGGTATATTTTGTAAAATATACAAAATTATTTTTACATAAAACCCCCTCAAGTTTTATAAATTACAATAAGGACCCTAGTAAACATAGGTTTAAGCGAGACCAATCTCTTGAGCCTCAGGGAGCCGGAGAATTGGGTGCTTGCCTATTTAAGTTAGACAACTTAACAAAAGGTGTTATCAACACGGTAATCGTCTTTGAAAAAGACACAAATCCTGCCGCCTATGTGCAGCGGTTACCGATAACACCAAAACCTAATTCAGGAATTCAATTTCTTTTCTAATTGTCTGACTCAGACTGAGTCTCAATATAATTAATCTGACTTGAATATGATTCAAGTACAATCTACAAACTACTATTCAATATGAATCCATGAATCCATATATTCAATCTATTCAATTTATATTGACCGAACCGAACCATGGATATACATCCATTTACATGATTCTCCAGTTACATCCATGATTCTCCAGTTACATCCATTTACTGATATCATGGTTCCGGAAAGTCACCCAATTATACAATCTATATTATAAGACAATACAAGTTGCAATACAATTCAAACAATACAACAATACAATCAAGACATCGCGGGGTTTAAGGGGTAGATTGGTACGGAAGATGTTAGAAGTAGCACGAGACTGCAAGATTAAGACACCTAACCTGAATTCAATCGCCGTTGTTCCGGGCATTCTAACGGAGCATTGTACTTCCATTTGCCTTTAGTCTCTGGCATATAGAGACTCCTCTCGTATACACTGGCCTCTTCTGTTCCAAGCTACAAATAACAGCGTTAATCATATAATACAACTTTAAAAGTTATACTCTCTCTCCCTCCGTTCTATTCTATTTCTCCCTTATCTTTGGGACTTACCAAGCGATTTGTTCGCTAACGACGTTCTCTTTCTTCTTCTTTGAATGTCGTCAGGTGTTTCGGACCTTCCAGAGATCGAGCCTAGCACTGAAGACTTTGACCAGTTTATTGAAGATCCCGAGCTGTAGTTACACTTATACACATTTCAGTACTTTACATTTCTGTTATGCCTCTGTTTAGGCATTGCTTTATCCCATGTATTTACTTTTTCATGTATTGTAAAAAGAATGTGAATAAATAAAGTTGTTGTTCAATTATATCTTTTGTCTCTTGTGCATTTTCATTTATATTGCTTAGATATGCTTAGCATATTTACTTCAGAGTAAATACGTAGCGGCCAGTCGTGCCCTCTGCCCAAACACCAGGAAGCGGGGCGTGACAGTTTATTTATGTTTGTTAAACATTATATGAGAGTATAGTATTTTATGGTTTAAGAAAAATAGAATTTTTAAAGAAAAACGAATCGGAAGTCGGATTAACTTTGCTTTCATCGGGTTTTGAAAAATGAATGTTTTAGAATAGAAAAAGAGAGGGGAAGAGGAGACTTACTGGCTATTAAGATAGAGGGGAGAAGGGGGGAGAGTAGGGAAGCGTCGGGGCGTCGTTTCGTCGCCGGAATCTCTTTGGAACGTCGTCGGAATTTCGCCCTTTGCTAACTCCACTTGCACAACTTGAGACTTAGAAATTTTATAGAGTTTTTAAATAAAATTCTGAGTGAGGAGGGGTGAAATGGAGTGGTATTTATAGGGAAAATTAAGGTTTAGAGGTTTAAAAGATGCATTAAAAATATGCATTAAAAATTGGATTAAAGGTGATTTAACATTCTCTGGGTGAATGCAGGGTAAACAAACAATATGGGGGTAGTGGGGTAGGTGAAGAGATGCTCGGGTAAAAAAATAGGGACCGTCCCCTACGGGCAGCCCGGCCGTGCCAGTCCCAACTCCAATCTCGCCGATCGTTCCCTGGTGATGGGTGCTTGGGATTTAGCCACGTGTCACTGTCGCCTCATATACCCTAGTGCACAAGTTTGATTATTCTGTAACTCATCATTTTACGTGTAGTGCACGTGTAAATCCTTGGGCTTCTAAAAGATTAAAAGAAAAAATTAATAAAAAGATAATGTGGCTGAGGGGATTCGAACATAGGGGCTATGTCACAGCAGTGCAAGGCTTTACCAATGAGCTACAAGTCCTTTCTTGCTGTTCAAAAGCAAAACAAATACTTATAGTGTACACAGGATTGCAAATACTCCATTTGTATATTAACGTTTAAATAATTTTCTGTACATTAAAATTGGAGTTGTTATATTCTACCCTCCTTACAAAAATTTCGTCTTCGAAATTTACAATTATTTTAAGGACTAGTTTAGAAACAAATGAGGGTATCTTGCACGTATGCTGTCCTCACGTTCCCATGTTGATTCTCCTGGTGAATATTTTCTCCACATCATTTGAACCAAGTTGATTTCCTTGTTCCGAAGTGACTTCACCTTTCTATCCAGGATTTCAACAGGTTGTTGCTCACAGGATAAATCTGGCTGTACAGTGAGCTCGGAGTGATCAAGAACATGGCTGGGGTCACTCACATACCTTCTGAGTTAGTATATGTAGAACACATTGTGCACGCCTTCCAACAAAGGTGGAAGTGCTAAGCGATAAGCCACTTCTCCGACTATGTTCCCCTCCGAAAGACACGGCGGAGACGTCTCGCCTGAGATTCGGGATAGATGCTATTTGGTTTTATCCGTCCACCTCTCCGAAGATACCAAGTTGATTTATGGCACCGTGTATCGAAGGTTTAAACGGATGCGGCCGATGTAGCAGACTTCGTCAGATTCCCCCTTGTTCGAGGGGTTTTTGATTGTGGGGACGCTCTTCCCTGCATGCGCAAGCCCCTGGAGTTAATTACGCTACCGTATCGCGGTAACAACTTTCTCTTTCTCCAGATGGCCACTTCGTGACGTGGGTGTTTGTTTTGTTTTTGGTTGCCCGTGGATTGTATACGGAGACTAAGTTATGCCGTCGTCCGTAGGACGTGGATTAGTCCAAATCCGTATTTTCTTAGATTTGGGTTTGGGGTTTTGGTTTAAGGATACGTTAGCCATATTTGAGGCTAAGATCAACTTAAACGTTAGTTAAGGATACGTTAGTCTAATTTTAGACTAAGATCAGCTTAATGGGATCGTTTAGATCCGACAAAAGAGCATTTGGACTCTATTGTTTAGTTTAGAGACATTGCGGTCCATTGCCAGTTTAGGGACATGGTGGTCCAACATTCCCATTTTGGGGACGAATATTGGTTTAATGACATCATAGTCCATGAGTTTAGGGACCTCACAGTCCGTATTACCAGTTTAGGGACATGGTGGTCCAACATTCCCATTTTGGGGACGAATATTGGTTTAAGGATATCATAGTCCACGAGTTTAAGGACCCCACAGTCCGTAGCAATGTATGGTTGTCAGGACCCGTCGCCTCTCTGATGACGTTGAAGGATTACAACGACAAATATTAGAGGAGTTCAGAGATGTACCCTTGAACTGGGTGTAAATTGATTTGGGAAAGCAGTTGTGCTCAGTTCAATTTAAATTGAGGACTTATGGCCAGAATTGGGTTAAGTCCATTTGAAAATGTTCAACATTTTATTTATATTAGGCCTGTTAGGCCTTTGCTTGGGCTCTGCCCTTTTTTAAACAATGCATAGCATTGGGCTTTTTAATTAAATGCACAGCATTTAGACTAGGACTGTTAGACCTTTTAATGGGGCTCTGCCCTTATTTAATAGTGCATGGCATTTGTTTTGGTCTGTTAGACCTTTTAATTGGGCTCTGCCCCTTTTTAATAATGCAGAGCATTTAATGGCCTGACAGTGCGCCACGTGGCCTGTCAGGCGCTCTGCGCCAATTAAAGAGCGCAAGGCGCCAACGCATGTGGGGGTGACATGTGTCATGCTCTGCTGAGTGCAAGTCTGTTAGCGCAGTGCGCTACGCCAGTGCGCTGCTGACACGTGGTGCGCTCTGGTACAGTGCGCCAACCCAAAAGCGCAGTGCTCTATTTTTAGGAGCGCAAGGCGCAGATTGACACGTGGTGCTCTCTGGTGACTTACGCCAGTCCAAGGAGCGCAACAGCGCAAATTAAGAGTACAGGGCACTGTTCAATAGCGCAGAACGCATCTTGATCAAATTTAGATCAAAGAAAAGAATCTTTTCAGTTCTAAAGAGGTTCTACCTCAAGATTCAAGAACCAATGGTTCAACAAAAGGCAGTGCCTTTATATAGATCAAAAGATCTAAGGATGAAGTAAATTACTTCTTTAATTTTCTTTGTGATTGGATCTTTTTTGATCTTTTTCTTTTTAATTGAAGATCTTGATCTTGTTCTTAGATCTTTGATCTTTTTAGAAGAAATTCTTCTTTTATCAAAGGTTTACCCTTTTTTCTCTTTGAGTTTTTCTCAAAGTTTTTTTCTAGAGGAGCCCTCTGTCTTTTGTATGTATCTATCTCTGAGACTTGGAGTCTAGGGGCCTTTATATAGGGCCAATTGGTTTGTTAAATTGGTTAGAGAGATCTTTCTCTGATTGATTTGGGAATATTTCCCACCGTTGGATCTTTGATCCTAAGGCTTCTGTTTTACAGAAGATAATCTTCTTGTTTTTTAACAAGATTGGAAAGATCTTTTTAGAATTTTAATTCTAATTAATTAAATAATTATTTAAGTTTTAGTGCTGGCACAGTTGGCGCAAGTGCACCTGCGCTTGACACGTGTCGCGCAGTGCAGAGCGTAACTTATCTGAAGCGTTACTTCATTTATTTTTATTTTTAAAACAGAGCCTTGCTCTGATTGGGTGCGCTGTCTTGGGCGCAGCGCTGGTGTGTCTGCTTTTGACACGTGGCGCGTTGCGCACAGCGCAATGAATCTGAAGCGTTGCTTCACCTTTTGAATTTTGAAATTCAAACAGAGCTTTGCTCTGATTGGGGGAAACAGAAGCGTTGCTTCATTTCCCGCCTTAGAATTTGAACAGATTTTTGCTCTGATTGGGAAAAACAAATGCCCCCCACCGTTCCGCTTACGTGGCCCCAGACATGAGCGCAGCGGTGGCAGAATTCCAACCGTTGCGCCATCTTTTGGAAGTTGAAATGGCTTTCAATGCTTATAAATAGGACTTTTGGTCCCTTAGATGATTTTCATCTCTTCATAAGAATTTTTATTCAGAGCCTTGCTCTTTTGTTCAAGCACTTTTAAGAGTTAAAACTCTAGAAAATTTTTAGGTAAAAATTAAATTAGATTAAATTAAATTAATTTTAAGAGCTTTGCTCTCAATAGATCCCTGATCTAAAGAAAACCCATTTAGGGTTTCACTAGTAGAGCTTTGCTCTATAGGTCTAAAGGGATCTAAAGGGGCCTAAAGAGAACCCTATTAGGGTTCCATTAATAGAGCTCTGCTCTCTAAAAGGATTTTTCTTGTGTTTTCTTAATTCATTAATGGAGCTTTGCTCCTTCCAAATCATATAGAAGAACTCTTAAGTGTTTTTCATGGATCTTGGAGGTTAAAGATGGCATTTTATTTTTTTGATGAATTATATCATCTTGCTTAATCAGTCAGTCTGCTAAGTTTGCTGATTTTCTTTTATAGGAGTAATGGACGCCCACATGTATGACCTCGACGAGACTATCTCTTACGGGGACATCTGCCGACTCGGCCGTTCTCGGAATCGAGAATTCACAAACGCCGAGTGTGCCGAAATTATGAGCCGCTTTGACGCGTATAATGGTCAATTGCTTCCCTGGCGTTCCTCTCTCTTGAAGCTCATCGTGGGAGCCATCTGGGAAGCGCTTCCCTTATTCTGTACTGGTGTGCCACTTAGAGCATTGGATGCCGCTGAGGATAAGGTGCACTCGGTGTATCTGATGAGCCTAATCTCAAAGAGAAGGCGAGATAACCTTATCGATCTTCTGCATCAAGCTTTTCAACAGTCTGCAATACTTGCTGCTTATCGGAGGGAGGAGGACATCCGTGAGGATCCCGATGCTTGTGATCGCGAAAGAAAGCACACCAGGATGGTTCGAAAGGCGTGGAAGATTCTGGACAAGGTCACTTTTGAGTTCCTCAATCCATGCCCTGGGTTCGAGGTTATACCCTTGTAAACATTTCAATAATGCTGTTTTTGTTTATTGTCTTTATTGATGTAAGAATTTTCCAAATATGAATGACAAATCTTTTATCTCCTTCCTTTTATTTTCTGCTTTGTTATTGGCATACTCCTTAAGCAAACGTAGCATGTAGTTGATATAGAACACTTTGAGGAGTAGTGATGGCTTAGGAAGCAGGTTCAGATCTGTTACCTAAGGCTTTTCAACTTTATGAGCCGTGAGGGTCTCATAAAGACTTTTCTCTCTACGGGTCTAGAGGATCTCGTAGGCGTATTTTCTCCTTAGGAATCGTGAGGATTCCTAAGGGTGCTTTCTCTTGAGAGTCGTAAGGATCCCACAAGAGAATTTTCTTCCTTATAAGTCGAGAGGACTCGTAAGTGATTGATGAGTTGATCTACTCCCGAGTTAATGCATTGCTTCAACAGGGAGTCGAGGGTTGACTTTGGGTTGTCTGTGCACTGCCGAGTCATGGAATTGGGAACTTTGCCGCGGCTCCGCTTTGCTGACATTATATATTCCTGCAGAGACACTGATTTCTCTGTGGGTCGCGCGAATCGAGATATTCTCGTCAAGGACGCTGATTTCCCTGAATCAAGGTATTTGCCAAGGACACTGATTTCCTCGGAGTTGAGACGAATCGAGGTATTCCTACAAAGGCGCTGATTTCTCTGCGGGTCGACGCGAATCGAGATGCTCTCGTCAAGGGCGCTAATTTTCCTGAATCAAAGTATTTGCCAAGGACACTGATTTCCTCGGAATTGAAACGAATCGAGGTATTCCTGCAAAGACACTGATTTCTCTGCGGGTCGACGCGAGTCAAGATGCTCTCATCAAGGACGCTGATTTCCCTGAATCAAAGAGGTTGCCAAGGACACTGATTTCCTCGGAGTTGAAACGAATTGAGGTATTCCTGCAAAGACACTGATTTCTCTGCGGGTCGACGCGAATCAAGATGCTCTTGTCAAAGACACTGATTTCCCTGAATCGAGGTATTTGCCAAGGACACTGATTTCCTCGGAGTTGAAATGAATCGAGGTATTCCTGCAAAGCACTGATTTCTCTGCGGGTCGACGCGAATCAAGATGCTCTCGTCAAGGACGCTGATTTCCCTGAATCGAGGAGGTTGCCAAGGACACTGATTTCCTCGGAGTTGAAACGAATCGAGATATTTCTGCAAAGACACTGATTTCTCTGCGGGTCGACGCGAATCAAGATGCTCTCGTCAAGGACGCTGATTTCCCTGAATCAAGGTATTTGCCAAGGACACTGATTTCCTCGGAGTTGAAACGAATCGAGGTATTCCTGCAAAGACACTGATTTCTCTGCGGGTCGACGCAAATCAAGATGCTCTTGTCAAGGACGTTGATTTCCCTGAATCGAGGTATTTTCCAAGGACACTGATTTCCTCGGAGTTGAAACGAATCGAGCAGTTCTCGCAAGAATATCCTAACATCACAGTTAACCTCTGCTCTTTATGACAGAGGTCCGTTAGGGTCTGTGGTACTAGGGTTTTGTCTGTTGTACCGTCGCATTGGCTGATGTATTCCTCGATAGGCAGTCTTGCTGTTCGAGTAGCCTTGCGACTGTCGTGTCTCCGATCCCTTCTTGGGCTAGACAAGACGTCTTCAAGCAATCCTCCTAGGCAGTTTGACCGTCGGAAGAGTAAGCGTTAGGAATTTTGCCATGCCGCTTTTTACTTGAGCTTAGGCTCATTTTGGAGAGCCCCGATGAGTCATAACCACTCCATGCTGGTGTGGGATGATCTCCGATAGTCTTTCAGGTTTTATATGAGTTACCGTCAAGACCCTGAAGCTAGGAATTTGGCCTTTGCTTCGTTTGCTGGCATTGCATCTGCTGTATCGAGACGAGTGTCACGATTGTCTCTAGGTTGTTGGTGAACCGTCGAGATTTGGAACTAGGGATTTTGCCGTGGCTCCGTTGTTTGATTGTCGCGTCTGAATCCTGCTGGAGGAAGAACGCTGTGGTGACATCTTGTCTGCTGTATCAAGACGAACGTCAAGGTGATGACCACTCCATGTGGGATGATCTCCGGTAGTCTTTCAGGTTTTATATGAATTACCGTCAAGACCCTGAAGCTAAGAATATGGCCTTCACTTCGTTTGCTTTGGCGTGTCCGAATCCTGTTGGTGGAAGGATGCAGTAGTGACATCTCGTCTGCTGTATCGAGACGAACGTCAAGGTGGTGACCACTCTGCGCCGGTGTGGGATGATCTCCGATAGTCTTTCAGGTTTTATATGAGTTACCGTCAAGACCCTGAAGCTAGGAATTTGGCCTTTGCTTCATTTGCTTTGGCGTTGCATCTGCTGTAACGAGATGAATGCTGAGGTGAAGCTGGGATTTTGCCGTCACTCCGCTTTGTTTCGACCATAGGGTCTTTTGTTGATGTCGCATCTGTATCTTGCTGGACTGCGAAGGAACGCCGTTGTTGACATTGCGTCTGCTGTAACGAGACGAACGCTGGAGTGGAGCTGGGATTTTGCCGTCTCTCCGCTTTGTTTTAACCATGGGGTCTTTTGTTGACGCTGCGTCTGCATCCTGCTGGACTGCAAAGGAACACCGTTGTTGACATTGCGTCTGGTGTAACGAGACGAATGCTGAGGTGGAGCTGGGATTTCGCCGTCACTCCGCTTTGTTACGACCGTGAGGTCTTTTGTTGACGTTGCATCTGCATCCTGCTGGACTGCGAAGGAACGCCGTTGTTGACACTGCGTCTGGTATAACGAGACGAATGCTAAGGTGGAGCTGGGATTTCGACGTCACTCCGCTTTGTTTCGACCGCGAGGTCTTTTGTTGATCTTGCATCTGCATCCTGCGGGACTGCGAAGGAATGCCGTTGTTGACATCTCGTCTGCTGTAACGAGATGAATGCCGAAGTGGTCTCTAAGTTGTCAGTGAACCGTCGAGACTTGGCTTTCTTTCGGATTGAGCCTGTTGGGAAGGTATGGTTCCCTCTTTGTTTGCGCCCCTGGATTGTATATAGGAATTGATGTGATCTCACCTGTAGGGCAAAAAGTTTCATTCATTTTTTTATATTATTATTTTATTTCCGCGATGCTCTATCATTTCAGCTTTTATATCGCGAAGGTCGCGATTGCCCAATCATTTCGGCTATTTTTCGCGGTGCCCAATCATTTCGGCTATTTTTCTTTTTACTCGCTGCTTTATATTGCGAGTTGCCCAATCATTTCGGCTGTTTTTATTTTTACTCGCTGCTTTTTATTGCGAGTTGCCCAATCATTTCGGCTGTTTTTGTTTTTTACTCGACGCTTTTTATTGCGAGTTGCCCAATTATTTCGGCTGTTTTTGTATGCATACATTTTTACTTGCTGATTTTGTTGCAAGCTGCCCCATCATTTCGGCTATTTCATATGCATTTTTGGCCCGCTGATTTTTCTTATCGCGAGTATGAAACTTGGAATCTGATGCCAATCTTAGCATCAGCATCGCTACGATTGGAATATTGCCAGGAGCGAATCATCATTTGCCATGAAAGGACTTGGAATTTGATACCGGTTTAGGCATCAGCATCGCTACAACTGGGATATTGCCAGGAGCGAATCATCATTTGCCTCTGTCGATGTCGAACGAAGGTGGCTTAGCAAACAGGGTTAAGATCCCGTCGACTAAGGCTTTTGACTTCATGAGCCGTAAGGGTCTCATAAATGTGTTTCTCCCTACGAGTCATGAGGGTCTCGCAGGTGCGTTTTCTCCTTAGGAATCGTGAGGACTCCTAAGTGTATGTTCTCTTATAAGTCGTAAGGATCTTACAAGAGTGTTTTCTCCTTATGAGTCGAGAGGACTCACAAGGGTTGTTCACCATATGGACATATCCCTAGTCACGGGTGGGACTTGGTGAAGGGTTCCTAGGCACTCTAATGAAGTCTCACAAGTGATCAAACATGGCCAATTGAAATTTTACAAGTGCCTACAAACCCTAATACGGATCGTTAACTAGATAAATAGGCGATGCAAGCAAGTAAACGGAAATATAGCTAAAGGGAAGGGGCTACAACCTTTGTAGATCCGGTCCTCCACCTCCTAGGCACCGTGATGAAGTCCCCTCGCTGTCCAAATCGTATCTTGGGCTCTAGCGTCGGCTTCATCGGAGAAAAAGCGGGCTAGGTCATCGACGACGATGCCGAAGATGATCTACGTCGAGGCATCGCTAGATCAAGCTCCAACTTCACCAAGTCAAGAAAACTTGTGAAGGAAACACCCTATACTACTTGGCAAGAGGTAGAGGATGAAGAAATAGGAAGTGGGTAGACTTTAGATTTGGATTTCTCACACTTTTTCATCAATCACCATTGATGTAGCAAGCTTCTTTTCATGGAAGAAGAAGATGAAGAAGAAGAAGAAGATATGATAAGTTATTAAAAATAGAAAAGAAATATAATACTTATCATATACTAACCCTTGGTTAAGTGTAGAGAATGAACTAGGGTTAGTATAAATGGTTAGGGTTAAGCATGAGACAAGAATGGTGACTTAGTCAATGCTTCATGAAACTTCAACTAAAAACAAACATAGCCACCATTCATTTATCTTTATCATTTTCTTTTGCCAAAATAAACAAAAAGAATAAATAAATGAATAAGTAAATAAAATGAAACCCTAACCATTCATATAACCATGGTCAATTCTTTACACTTAACCAAGTAAACATGTATCATCAAACATGATACAATCAAGTGCACAAAAGTATATCACATATACAACTTGTGATATTCAAGTGAGAAAATCCATTTAAAGTGAACCAATACTAGTTAATGCAAAGTAATATATCAAATATATAATTATACATTAAATCATTAAATCAACACTTGATTTAACGATCCGGTCATATCGCATATAACCGACTAGTATCCTACGTATCGGCTTATCGAATCAACCCTTGATTCGATAACTAGGTTATATCGCATATAACAAATCGATACATTCATCGCGAGAATGGAATACGGTATCACATACATGAATTATTCTCGGTCCCGCACATATCTCATATGCGCTCCTATTTCATTTCGCTTGAGCTAGGAAACCTCTGTGTAGGACTCTAAAGACTCGTCAATACGCCGGCAGCAGATGATGATCATATCAAACACCCACAAGCCGCAAGCGGTCTGCTAAACGTAACGGCCACCCGGGTATTGAGCGATCAGAAGATCGACGAGCAAGCCCGCTCACACTCCTGTGAATCCAACCAGTAACACTTACCGTACAGTCCGGTCTGTTCGTCTGATATGTCGCATATCTCGTCTAGGGGTGGTAAACTTCAGACCCCAATAGCTTGATAAGTCATGCCGACGTAGGGTCCATAATTTTCATGAAACTACTGATAACTCTTACGAGTATATCACAGCAACCCTGGCCAGGGATTTCCTGTTATGGCCAGTCGTGCATTGCGCAACATCAACCCCCAATACCGGGAGAGACGAATCCCCTCCTATCGCTCATTGCCTCCATGTGAATCGGGACTGTACCCAAAAACCACCTGTTTGCACGACTCAGTAGAGCCGTGGTAGGGTGGAAATCAAAGCACAGTGGGAGGCACACAAGACTCTATGACGATCTCGGGTCAACAGACTAAGCTGTACCAGTATCACCAGAGAACTGCCATCTGACGTGAGGTATAATACCATCTGGGAGTTCTCGGCGAGTCCGTTCAGTGTACCCAGTCTCCACTGAGCACCCGCATACCATCTCCGATGTCAAACACCAATGGATATGGGATTATCCATCGCCCATCGCATGGGTCGAGAAGATATACGCTAGTCTACTCTGGAATATCGATGCCCCGTCTCGATATTCCCTCGACTAGGAACATTGAAGGATGTACTCATGGACTATCCAGGCCCTACTAGTATGATCTGCATCACAGTCCTGGAAGTCGAGTACACATCCTAAGGGCTTTATCAACATGTAACAGAGAGACAGAAAGTATACACGTTAAGATAAAGAGCAACCAGATAGCATACTATCATGTCGAGCAAGAAAGTCCTACCTATATATGTCCCAGCATCCACTACAATATACATCCAATGTACAGCAATGGCCTATAGGGCATACATATAACTAACAATCTCCCACTTGCACTAGGGCCATCTGTAGCAGTGGTTGCAGTATCACATACTCAACCATCCCCTAAAAGTCTCTCTTTGGGAAAAGGCCTTCGTGAGTGGATCCGCCGTGTTGTCCTCTGAGTCTACTCTCCTAACCTCGATCATCCTGGAGATCAACTATCTCCATGATCAGGTGATGCTGCCTCAGAATATGTCTGGGTCACTGATGAGACCAGGGTTCCAGGGCCAAAACCACACTTCCATTGTTATACAATGGCAGGAACCTAGTTCATCTTATGAACCAATATACACCCAAACTACTTGTTTGGTAGTATCTTTAATAGCGATGTTACCAGCCTTTATCGTCTAGTTTGTCACGGTATCTAGCTTGGAAATCTTCCAACATACCGTCCCTTTACTGAGGGTAAAGACAATGCCTGTGACTGACATTCAGTCGTCTTTATCACCCTGGAACCCTTCCAGAGATTCTCCCCAGGATCGATTGATACCATCTCACTACATCTAGTGAGAATCCTAGCATCCAATTACATCTATCTCATAGATGAAAACTCAGGATTTTAGGAGGTATCACTATGATCCTATTGGAGAATCTTTGTGATAAGAGGAGATCGACCGATCGTAGCATAGGAAATTCCTTTCCTATCAAGAGTATGTTGTCCACGTACAATACGAGGATGACCACTTCACTCTCTACTACCGTTTTGTATATACAAGGTTCATCTACCATTTTGATGATGTCAAACTGTTTGACTAACTCATCAAAACAGATGTTCCAACTCCGCGATGCCTGCTTTATCCTATAAAGCATCTTGCACACGTTTCCGCTGCTCCCACTGTTTACGTAGCCCTCTGGCTGTGTTCTTATAGACGTTCTCTTCTAAATCATTATTTAGAAAAGTAGTCATGGCACCCAACCACCAGATATCGTAGTCATGGTATGTAACCATGGTAAGTAGGATCTGGATGGACTTAAGCATAGTCCCTGAAAAAGGTTTCATCATTATTCATGCCTGGTCGATGACGAAAACCTTTAACAAGTCTAGCTTTGAAAGTCTCAACTTGTCCATCTACACCAAGTAATCTTCTCAAGATATACTTGCTCCTGATGGGGATTTAACCCTTTAGATATCGCAACCAAAGTCCATACTTTGTTGGTGTATATGGATTCCATCTCAGATTGCTAAGCATCCAGCCATTCTTACAGAGTCCCTACTCTTGATGGCCTGCTTGAATCTAGTTGGGTCATCATCTCATGATGCAATCCTTGCTCCCACTGTCATCGAGAAACCGAAGTATCTCTCAAGCAGGTGAGGAACCCTGCTAGATCGGCGGAGAGGCTGAGGTTCGTCGGGAACTATTGAATTCTTTGGTTCTGTCAAATCATCAGCCGTAGTTTTGTATAGCTGGAACCTTTTCAGTTCTACAGAACTGACCTGCCTCGAGCTTGTCCTGATTTTGCTTTTCAGACATAGGCTGGACAACCCCAAATCTTAACTAACTTAAGAGATGGGCTCTTCCCTTATCGTATCAAATATGAAGTGGTAGGCAACTGATTTGATTTGAACCCTATCCAATAGGTATGCAGCTTCTCAAGTGCATAACTCCCAAAAGGAAATAGGAAACTCAGTAGTACTCATCATAGAGCACACCATATCACATAGGGTGCTATTGCTCCGCCCCGATATACCATCGTGCTATGGTGTATACGGAGGAGTAATGCTGAGAGAGAATCTCGTTTTCCTTTAGAATAGTCCAGGAATGCCATGCACAAGTATTCTCCTCCCTGATCTCATCATAGGACATAATACTTATACCTGTATTGGTTCTCTACTTCTAGCTTATATTCTGTGAACATCTCAAAAGGTTCGGACCTATGTTTCAACAGGAACATGTGACTGAATCTTGAGAGATTATCAGAGAATATAGTGAAGTATAAAGAACCAGTCCTGGCATGTGTAGACAGGAGACCTTACATACATCATCATGTATCAATCCCAAGAGTTTACTAACTCTTTCCCTGTTTCCAATAAACAGAGCTATGGTCATCTAATCTTTGTGACATGACCGGCAAGTTTTCATAAGATGTAAATTCAAACTGATTAAATATACATCTAAATGTAACTTCAGCCAGTCGGGTCGTATTGATATGACCTAGTCTACAATGCCTCAAGAAGGATTCGTTCATTTCTGAACTCTTCCTCTTGTGTGTGTTCTGTATACAAAGAACTGTAGTTTTATTTAGAACATCAATACTTTTAGATAACGTGCCTGAACCGATCAACTTTTGATATAGGAAATGTTCAATACATTATCCATCAATACAAAATTTTATCATTTCTTTAATAGTAAAGAGACTGATATGATTTTGTATATCAGGTTCGGTATCTAATAGCATTCGTTCAGAATCAATGTATTGGTAATACAGGGTGACAGTGACCAACAGACTTGGCTGCAACACTTGCCCCGTTTTCTGTCTCATGAAACTTATCACCCGTTCTCAGTTTTTCTACCTTTTTGTAGCCCTATGTAACAGATTACATATATGGGATCCTGATCCGATATCAGATACCCAGGATGCAGAGGATACTGAGAAACAGTTCTGTATAATGAACACACCCGAAGGAGATGCATCATATGCACTTTCTTCGTTTGGGCGGCATAGGAATTCTGGTATTCCCCTATTTCCTGCTCTGTCTTATAACAATTATAAGTTGGAGCGGGACCAACGTTCCCCAGCTCAGTAAAACAAGCGGGTTCGGTCAATACATCCATTTTATTATCTTGATTAAGGCGTGATGTGGTCGCTACCAGGAGAGAGAGAGAGAAGAAAACACTCTGCGTGCGCTCTTGCAAGATTAGATTGGTTATGTATTTTATTTAATCAGGATGGCTCCCACTGTTTTTATCAAATCTTCCTTCAAACCCTAAAAGGAAAGACTAGCCGGGATTAATTACACTCTACAAGTTCGCCAATCTTTCAGCCAGGCCAGTGTCGGTACTTTGAGGGAGGTTTCCCGTGCTTTCGCACGGACCTAATTACAGTAAACCTCGTTTTCCCAGAGGCGTAACCCCGTTGACACCTTTCTAGACACCTACTTGATCGGCTAATTGCAAAGTGCAAAACTCTCCCAGGAGTAACAATTACTCGCAGTGGGTATCGGGATCCAACTATCACATAGAAGGTATGCAATCTCATTGCAAATTTCAACACTTGAAACTCCCGATAAAGATTTTTACCCCTAGCACCTATGACCTTAACTATGGTCAACAAATCATAAGTACTAGTCAAGTTCTACCCGTCATTTCGTGATTAATTAGACCCACCCACATGACCCTTAACTAAGGTCAACAAAGTCACGCGACTGTCCTAACTAATCGCATCATATGCGGTGTAGGAAGACATCACTTAGCTACCGTACACTGTGCCTTGACTATGGTCAACAAACACAGCACGAATACTAAGTACTCTACTTCTTAAAATGACGGAGGGTTGCGAATGGTTTTTATGAAAACCTTTAACGCTTTGAACTTGATCTCGTTGCGGAATCAAATGGTTTTTAAATGGAATGTTTTTGAGGCTTTTCTAGTTTTGCTAAAGGGGTCACTCCCGGTGAAGGGATCGTCGGCCCTTTCCTTGTCGAATGAGGTGCGGGATATATCATATATATCACTGTGCAAAGCGGAAACTATAGAAGCGATCAAAGACAAACCGAGGGTTGTAGCATCTGCCAGTTATTGCTAAAGGAGTCACTCCCGGTGAAGGGATCTCGGTCCTTTCCTCATCGAATAAGGTGCAGGATGTTCTATAATGAACACCGCGATGCAAAGCAAGAACTGTAGCTACCTGTTTTTATTTTGAAATTCGATTTCACAACATCAATTAGGTTTATTTTCTTTCATTAATCTCATTAATGAATATCCCATCATTTAAGTCCACCTAAACATCACAGATAGATATAACGTACGCTTATGCCATCCGCATTCGCCTCGATGTCCCGTCTGCACCGTTAGGTTAGGTAACTAACGACAGAGCGGGGCAGGGCTAGCGCGGGTGTAAAACATAAGCAACGTCTATATAATATATCATATATACTATATATAATATCTGTCACAGAACATCACATGATCACATCACAGATAAAACACAGCAGAAGATACATATGAAATATTGGATATACTAGGACGTCCGTGTTTTCAATACGAGCCAGTATAAAACACGGATTCCACGGTCGTGATGAATAGCCTATCCCACACCCCTAGACCCCTACGAGAGCGGCAAGCAACCCTACCAATTCTAGGGTTAGGAGACCCGGACTCGACTCCTCGAGATGGTCTCCCACTGGACCCTAGAACCCGGTTACTTGTGCTCCCCTCCTTGGGTCTATCCTAGTGCAGAAAAATAAATAATATACATCAACGGTGACATCTTCCGCAACCTGGAAGTGCCCCAATTAAAATAATATTACATACAAGTTTTTACATGAATGAAAATGAAAAACACTCATCTCACATAAAAAACCCCCGGCTATTCAAATACGACGATCCAATATAACATATCCAGCAACACATAACATCACATGTCATCAACGTAAGTAAATATGCGCATCCCAATTGTCGTTGACATATAGCAACGAAACCGGCGATATCACATATTACACTTATGGTCACAGAAAAGAAAGTGTAAAACTACAACAGTTGGAATCCGCAATCTCATTAGACATCGCATGCCTACTCAAATGAATTCCTTAGACATCGCATGCCTAACAATTATAAACCCCGCATTTTAGTCTCATTATCGAAAACACTTTTCAATATCAAGTCGGGCAATTCAACAAAATTCCCGACATTTTGATCGAATGCTCGTCGCAAACTTTAGTAGACGGTCGCACCCCCGATACCGTCGACGAAGTGCACCAAGGCGGAACACCGCTGCCGCGAGCACCCAAACGGATGCTTTCGGCGACGGGGTTCTCCTACAGTCACTTGGTCGGGGCTATGGGGTGAGGCTGTCTATTAAGTTTACCTGGCGAGTATCCGCGTACGCTACGTGATTGCGACGGACTTTTGATCACATCAAAACTCCGTGGCAACCGATCAAGTGAGACTAAACTGCTATGTTTATAACATTCATTCCGTTATCTCATAACTACTTGTGAATTCCAATTATTGTATCACATTTCGGATAAATAGAAAATGTTAAACTTTCCGATCAAACAATCGAACACCCAAGTTTTCCCGAAACAGCTCAACACATGAAATAAGTCTAACAACATTCAGTTCGTGCCTCAGTAACAACGGTCCAGCCGTAGAAGGGTCAAACCAACGCCTCACATGTGGCACGCCGTACTGCCCCAAACCCGAAGGTTCAAAGGGCAGTTCAAGACGGTCACATAATCGAGTTAAGGTTTGTTGTCTTCTAGAGGGTCCATCGCGTTACTTGCACTACTTAGAATGTCGTTAAACTACGGAAAAATCCAATAATTGGAAATTTCCCGGCAGGGGAAAAAGTGGGTATTTATATCCGGTCGAAATTTTTAACATATTCTAAAAATACCCGGAAAAACACACTGACAAAATTAGACAATCCGATCGATACACCGAGTCCCCAATACAACCCAGAAAATTCAACTCTTGAAAAATTATTAAAAATTCCCAGGAAAACCAGCACTGCAAACTAGGAATTACTCTGCAAAATTTATTGCAAGAGGAGACAAAAGGGCCGCGGAACCGCCGCATTAGCATGCTAATGCCGAGGTTCCGCCGCGCTTTAATGGATTCAGGGGCCCCGTTTTATACAGTAATTCTTAGAATCTTCCACTGAGTTTTCTGAATATTTTTAATCTGGAAAAAACCACGTTTTTCAAAAATGTCCAGAGAGCAAAATGCGATTGGGGTTTCGGTTCAATCGGACTTCTAATTCCGTCTACGCATCGCCTAAGGCTCTAGCTAGGCTCTGATACCACTGAAGGGTTCCTAGGCACTCTAATGAAGTCTTACAAGTGATCAAACATGGCCAATTGAAATTTTACAAGTGCCTACAAACCCTAATACGGATCGTTAACTAGATAAATAGGCGATGCAAGCAAGTAAACGGAAATATAGCTAAAGGGAAGGGGCTACAACCTTTGTAGATCCGGTCCTCCACCTCCTAGGCACCGTGATGAAGTCCTCTCGCTGTCCAAATCGTATCTTGGGCTCTAGCGTCGGCTTCATCGGAGAAAAAGCGGGCTAGGTCATCGACGACGATGCCGAAGATGATCTACGTCGAGGCATCGCTAGATCAAGCTCCAACTTCACCAAGTCAAGAAAACTTGTGAAGGAAACACCCTATACTACTTGGCAAGAGGTAGAGGATGAAGAAATAGGAAGTGGGTAGACTTTAGATTTGGATTTCTCACACTTTTTCATCAATCACCATTGATGTAGCAAGCTTCTTTTCATGGAAGAAGAAGATGAAGAAGAAGAAGAAGATATGATAAGTTATTAAAAATAGAAAAGAAATATAATACTTATCATATACTAACCCTTGGTTAAGTGTAGAGAATGAACTAGGGTTAGTATAAATGGTTAGGGTTAAGCATGAGACAAGAATGGTGACTTAGTCAATGCTTCATGAAACTTCAACTAAAAACAAACATAGCCACCATTCATTTATCTTTATCATTTTCTTTTGCCAAAATAAACAAAAAGAATAAATAAATGAATAAGTAAATAAAATGAAACCCTAACCATTCATATAACCATGGTCAATTCTTTACACTTAACCAAGTAAACATGTATCATCAAACATGATACAATCAAGTGCACAAAAGTATATCACATATACAACTTGTGATATTCAAGTGAGAAAATCCATTTAAAGTGAACCAATACTAGTTAATGCAAAGTAATATATCAAATATATAATTATACATTAAATCATTAAATCAACACTTGATTTAACGATCCGGTCATATCGCATATAACCGACTAGTATCCTATGTATCGGCTTATCGAATCAACCCTTGATTCGATAACTAGGTTATATCGCATATAACCAATCGATACATTCATCGTGAGAATAGAATACGGTATCACATACACGAATTATTCTCGGTCCCGCACATATCTCATATGCGCTCCTATTTCGTTTCGCTTGAGCTAGGAAACCTCTGTGTAGGACTCTAAAGACTCGTCAATACGCCGGCAGCAGATGATCATATCAAACACCCACAAGCCGCAAGCGGTCTGCTAAACGTAACGGCCACCCGGGTATTGTGCGATCAGAAGATCGATGAGCAAGCCCGCTCACACTCCTGTGAATCCAACCAGTAACACTTACCGTACAGTCCGGTCTGTTCGTCTGATATGTCGCATATCTCGCCTAGGGGTGGTAAACGTCAGACCCCAATAGCTTGATAAGTCATGCCGACGTAGGGTCCATAACTTTCATGAAACTACTGATAACTCTTACGAGTATATCACAGCAACCCTGGCCAGGGATTTCCTGTTATGGCCAGTCGTGCATTGCGCAACATCAACCCCCAATACCGGGAGAGACGAATCCCTTCCTATCGCTCATTGCCTCCATGTGAATCGGGACTGTACCCAAAAACCACCTGTTTGCACGACTCAGTAGAGGCGTGGTAGGGTGGAAATCAAAGCACAGTGGGAGGCACACAAGACTCTATGACGATCTCGGGTCAACAGACTAAGCTGTACCAGTGTCACCAGAGAACTGCCATCTGACGTGAGGTATAATACCATCTGGGAGTTCTCGGCGAATCCGTTCAGTGTACCCAGTCTCCACTGAGCACCCGCATACCATCTCCGATGTCAAACACCAATGGATATGGGATCATCCATCGCCCATCGCATGGGTCGAGAAGATATACGCTAGTCTACTCTGGAATATCGATGCCCCGTCTCGATATTCCCTCGACTAGGAACATTGAAGGATGTACTCATGGACTATCCAGGCCCCACTAGTATGATCTGCATCACAGTCTTGGAAGTCGAGTACACATCCTAAGGGCTTTATCAACATGTAACAGAGAGACAGAAAGTATACACGTTAAGATAAAGAGCAACCAGATAGCGTACTATCATGTCGAGCAAGAAAGTCCTACCTATATATGTCCTAGCATCCACTACAATATACATCCAATGTACAGCAATGGCCTCTAGGGCATACATATAACTAACACTTGGTTAGGGAAATGTTTATTCACGCCCGTGGATTGTATACAAGGGTCAGCATTGAGCCGCTTGTAGGGCAAAAGTGGAAGTTGTCGGGGCTGCTTAAGAACAGGTTCAGAACCCTGTAGCTTAAAACTTTCAAGTCTTATGAGCCGTGAGGGTCCCATAAGAGAGTTCTCCTTATGAGTCGTGAGGATCTCGCAAGTGTAATTTCTCCTTAGGAATCGTGGGGATCCCTAAGTGTATTGTTCCCTTATGAGTTGTAAGAATCTCACGCAGGTGGTTTCTCCTCACAAGGTCGAGAGGACCCTGTAAGTGTTTTTTAACGAGTCTGCGCCCTTTCGGGTTTTCACAAACACTCGCCGGTAGCCCTGCTGCTTTTACTCACAGAGCCCTTTCGGGTTTTCATCCGTGCCCATTTTGCTTATGGACATACCATTTTCTCTGTTTTTTTATTCTTTTTGTTTATTCTCTTTTTTTTTATTCTAACGAGATTGCGCTCTTTCGGGTTTTCACAAGACTCGCCGGTAGCCCTGCTGTTTTTACTCACGGAGCCCTTTCGGGTTTTTATCCGTGCCCATTTTGCTTATGGACATACCGTTTTTTTTACGTCAGCCTGAGAATACTACGGTAGTAGTTTAAAGACGTTTCGGTCAACAGCTAGTTTTAGGACGTAGTGGTCCGTTGGGTTTTCTCTATGAATGAGCATGATGCCCCCGGCATGTCCATCTTTTTCGGAGCATGTAGTTGTAGCGGGTTCATCTTCCAGTTTTCGGACAGCGCGAACTTGCCCTGTTGGTATTGGTCTTCAACCCAGTTTTTGAAGACGTAGCAGTTTTCGATCGGATGGCCCAATACTCGGTGGTAAGGGCAGTAATTAGGATCGCTGACGTCGTTCGGTCGCATTAGGTGTCTCGACTCCGGTAAAGTGATGAGCCCATTGCGCACTACTAGTTCAAACAGTTTCCTTATTTTATCCCGGGGAAACGAGTAAGGACGTCTCAACTTCTCATCGAGGGATTGCCGCTTGTTGCTTTGGCGAACAACCGGCCTCGGATCACTCGGTTTTTGTTGAGCATTGGCGACGAAAGTTGCTTTCCCTTTGCCCTTTTCATTCCAAGGCTCCGTCTTTGAAGAGAAAGGCCTATGGCCCATCTGGTCCATTTGGGCCAGCTTGTCAATCAAGGCCTGAAAAGTGGTCGGCTTGAAGAACATCATGAATTGGGATATGGTTGCCTGCGGATCAAGAGTGCCCACGAACATGCCCACCGCAGGCGCTTCCTCGATGCGCTGTTCGCACTTCGACCACAAGTTCCGCTATCGGATTGCGTATTGAACCCACGTCTCGCCTGGCTTCACCCTGGCATTAATCAGTGCCGTTATCGGGGTGCGTTCAATAGCACTCGCGAATCTTTGGGTAAACAATAGCTCCATCTCCGCAAATGTTTTGACAGAGTCGTTAGGTAGCTCCGAATACCATTCGAAGGCCGTTTCCGCTAAGCTGCCGATGAATTGGCGAAGCAACAGTTTATCATCGCCTCCAGTGTTGCCGCATAAGGCTCTGAATTGACCGACATGCTGATGTGGATTCCCTGTCCCCTTGTACACATGGAATTTAGGGATCGTATATCCCGGCGGGTAACTGATTTGGTCATACCAGCCCGGATAGGGTCGTCCGGTTCTAACAATTTGCCCAGCCACTTCATTCGCCTGATGAACTCGTATCTGCTGAGCTATATAGTCGTCTAGTGCAGCTTTGGAAATGGTTTCCTCCTTGGCTGTTGAAAGAGCCGGAGGAGGATTAGATGTCTCCCCTCTATCGTCTTCAATAATGGTCGGAGGGTCTTCAGCTGGAGGATCCTGCTGTAACATCATTCCTACCATATCTTGGAAGAGAAGCGCCATTTGTTTTATATTAGCCGCTTGTTCTGCTGCTTCTCTGTCCTTCTTTTCGAGGACTCTGCGTAGGAAGTCAGCGTCAGTTTCTTGTTCATGACGCTGCTCTGATGATGCCTCTGAGCTTTCTTTTGGCCCGGTAAGTGCGGCCATTGCAGTCATCATTTCCTGAATCTTCTGTTGTTGATCCTGGGCTTTTGTCATGGATCGGGTAAGCGGTCGGTGACCCGTCAAAGCACGGCCTTCCTCCTTTCCAGAAGCCATATAAACAGTATGGACTGTTATGCCCCTAGTCTTGGGGCATTTGGTCTCGGCGTCTTTACGTTCTGCCGTATTCATAAGGGCTTTCCTTGGCTTCCTTCTTCTTTGAGTAGTTGATGTTGAGGGAGCCGTTGCAATGGGTACCCAGCCGGCTGACGTCTTCTGTGTTACCACGAGATGGCTCTTTTCTTGATGAGCTTTGAGCTTCTTTGGCCGGCGAGAGTAGTCCTGGTTAATCACCGATTCCTGGACCTGTCGCCAGACTTTATAAATTTTGGAGGACAGCCGCTGAGGAGGTTGCTCCAGCTTCTTCTCTGTATCATTCTCCACGGGTGGAGGAGATCTTTTCAGCACTACCGTGGATGAATTCCTGCGCACCCTATCAAGCAGCTCAAAGCTGTTTCCAGTTGGAACAGCGGCATCAACTTCCACCATTGGGGCTGATGGAGTTAGCCCAGAGGGGGAGTTGCCCCCAGCTTTTCTAACTTGGCGCCAGTGGCGACGTCGAGCGTGTCGAGCTGTTGGAGTTGGTTCGGTAGCGAAGATGTCTTTGTCTTGCCCCCTGTTTAGGTGAAGGGCTGTTGCTGGCGTCAGCCTCTTGAAGACTGATGTCCGTCGAGAAGCCGTATCCAACCGGTCAAAAACAGACTTCTGAACGGGAACGGGAGCAGTCAGTCTTGTAAAGACCGACCCTTTAGCAGGAGAAGCCGTCTTGATGACTTCAGGAGCAGGGATGGCTATCTTCTTTGGGATGGCCACTTCAAGTGTCATGGGCTTCTTCACAGGTCCATTTGAGCTTTAGCCCAGTTTGCCGAAAACTGAGGCATTGGACTTGGGCGACCTGTTGAGAGGGGCTGCGGTAATTGTAAGCCGATCAAAGACCGACTTCTTGGGAGCTTCTTGCAACGACATTAGGCCATTCAAGCTCATCGGGGAGAGCATAGTCCCGAAGAATAGCCCAGTGGTGGCCTGAGTCACTTGTTCCACCGGCATAGTGAAGATGGAGGCCACTCGGGGCCCGTAAGTCACTCCTCCAGATGGGACAGAGCGAGAGTTACAGTTGCAGTTAGTGCAGTTTGAAGCCATTGATCTTCTGTTCTCTGCACGGAGCAAGACACCAAATCTAAGTGCCTCGAATCCACAGGCAACCACAGTAAACCGCGATTCATTCGCGAACACGACACACGAAGTGTGGAGTGGAAAGAGGAAGAGGTCCCACCGGGTGTGCCAGAATCTGTTCCCCTCCGAAAGACGCGGCGGAGACGTCTCACCTGAGATTCGGGGCAGATGCTATTTGGTTTTATCCGTCCACCTCTCCGAAGATGCCAAGTTGATTTATGGCACCGTGTATCGAAGGTTTAAACGGATGCGGCTGATGTAGCAGACTTCGTCAGATTCCCCCTTGTTCGAGGGGTTTTTGATTGTGGGGACGCTCTTCCCTGCAGGCGCAAGCCCCTGCAGTTAATTACGCTACCGCATCGTTGTAACAACTTTCTCCTTCTCCAGATGGCCACTTCGTGTCGTGGGTGTTTGTTTTGTTTTTGGTTGCCCGTGGATTGTATACGGAGACTAAGTTATGTCGTCGCCCGTAGGACATGGATTAGTCCAAATCCGTATTTTCTTAGATTTGGGTTTGGGGTTTTGGTTTAAAGATACGTTAGCCATATTTGAGGCTAAGATCAACTTAAACGTTAGTTAAGGATA
This sequence comes from Agapanthus africanus, assembly GCA_030015575.1. Classification (NCBI taxonomy): domain Eukaryota; kingdom Viridiplantae; phylum Streptophyta; class Magnoliopsida; order Asparagales; family Amaryllidaceae; genus Agapanthus; species Agapanthus africanus. The sequence continues at coordinate 194,365,057 of CM057338.1, read as the reverse complement.
CGTTAGTCTAATTTTAGACTAAGATCAGCTTAACGGGATCGTTTAGATCCGACAAAAGAGCATTTGGACTCTATTGTTTAGTTTAGGGACATTGCGGTCCATTGTCAGTTTAGGGACATGGTACTCCAACATTCCTATTTTGGGGACGAATATTGGTTTAAGGACATCATATTCCATGAGTTTAGGGACCCCGCAGTCCGTATTACCAGTTTAGGGACATGGTGGTCCAATATTCCCATTTTGGGGACAAATATTGGTTTAAGGACATCATAGTCCATGAGTTTAAGGACCCCACAGTCCGTAGCAATGTATGGTTGTCGAGACCCGTCGCCTCTCTGATGACGTTGAAGGATTACAACGACAAATATCAGAGGAGTTCAGAGATGTACCCTTGAACCGGGTGTAAATTGATTTGGAAGAGCAGTTGTGCTCAGTTCAATTTAAATTGAGGACTTATGGCCAGAATTGGGTTAAGTCCATTTGAAAATGTTCAACATTTTATTTATATTATGCCTGTTAGGCCTTTGCTTGGGCTCTACCCTTTTTTAAACAATGCATAGCATTGAGTTTTTTAATTAAATGCACAGCATTTAGACTAGGCATGTTAGGCCTTTTAATGGGGCTCTGCCCTTATTTAATAATGCATGGCATTTGTTTTGGTCTGTTAGACCTTTTAATTGGGCTCTGCCCCTTTTTAATAATGCAGAGCATTTAATGGCCTGACAGTGCGCCACGTGGCCTGTCAGGCGCTCTGCGCCAATTAAAGAGCGCAAGGCGCCAGCGCATGTGGGGGTGACACGTGTCACGCTCTGCTGAGCGCAAGTCTGTTAGCGCAGTGCGCTACGCCAGTGCGCTGCTGACACGTGGCGCGCTCTGGTACAGTGCGCCAACCCAAGAGCGCAGTGCTATATTTTTAGGAGTGCAAGGCGCAGATTGACACGTGGCGCTCTCTGGTGACTTGCGCCAGTCCAAGGAGTGCAACAACGCAAATTAAGAGTGCAGAGCACTGTTCAATAGCGCAGAGCGCATCTTGATCAAATTTAGATCAAAGAAAAGAATCTTTTCAGTTCTAAAGAGGTTCTACCTCAAGATTCAAGAACCAATGGTTCAACAAAAGGCAGTGCCTTTATATAGATCAAAAGATCTAGGGATGAAGTAAATTACATCTTTAATTTTCTTTGTGATTGGATATTTTTTGACCTTTTTCTTTTTAATTGAAGATCTTGATCTTGTTCTTAGATCTTTGATCTTTTTAGAAGAAATTCTTCTTTTATCAAAGGTTTACCCTTTTTTCTCTTTGAGTTTTTCTCAAAGTTTTTTTTAGAGGAGCCCTCTGTCTTCTGTATGTATCTATCTCTGAGATTTGGAGTCTAGGGGCCTTTATATAGGGCCAATTGGTTTGTTAAATTGGTTAGAGAGATCTTTCTCTGATTGATTTGGGAATATTTCCCACCGTTGGATCTTTGATCCTAAGACTTCTGTTTTACTGAAGATAATCTTCTTGTTTTTTAACAAGATTGGAAAGATCTTTCTAGAATTTTAATTCTGATTAATTAAATAATTATTTAAGTTTTAGTGCTGGCACAGTTGGCGCAAGTGCACCTGCGCTTGACACGTGTCGCGCAGTGCAGAGCGCAGCGCAACTGCGCTAGCACAACTGCGCTAACACGTGTCGCGCAGCGCAGAGTGCAAGTTATCTGAAGCGTTGCTTCCTTTATTTTTATTTTTAAAACAGAGCCTTGCTCTGATTGAGTGCGCCGTCTTGGGCGCAGCACTGGCGTGTCTGCTTTTGACACGTGGCGCGTTGCGCGCAGCGCAATGAATCTGAAGCGTTGCTTCACCTTTTGAATTTTGAAATTCAAACAGAGCTTTGCTCTGATTGGGGGAAACAGAAGCGTTGCTTCATTTCCCGCCTTGGAATTTGAACAGAGCTTTGCTCTGATTGGGGGAAACAGACTCATTAAAGTATGTCGAACGGTCTAATATATCTCGGACTTAGCTTGCCACGTCTTCCAAAACGAATCACTCCACTGTTAGGAGATATCTTCAAAAATACATATTCTCCCAGTTGAAACTCCAAGTGACGGCGCTTTGCTTTAGCCCAGTGCTACCGTCGATCTTGGGCTATGCGCAATCCTTCCCTGATAGTGCGAACTATATCGACAGTTGCTACTATCATCTTAGGTCCTAGGAGTTCTCTATCTCCGATGTCGTCCCAACTTAATGGCGATCGACACTTCCTTCCATATAAAGCTGCAAATGGTGCTATTCCGATACTTACTTGGTAGCTTTTGTTGTATGAAAACTTCACAAGATGTAGGTGATCTTCACACGATCCTCCGAAGTCTAGCATACACGCTCTTAACATATCTTCAAGTATCTGAATAGTTCGCTCATACTGACCATCTGTTTGTGGATAATAAGTTGTGCTGAAGTTCAGACTTGTTCCCAAGCTAGTTTGCAGACTTTGCCAAAATTGCGATCGGAATTTGGTGTCATGATCGGAGACAATGCAAACCAGTACTCCATGTAATCTCACGATTTCCTGCATGAGTTCATGAGTATCGGAGATAGTACATATTGAAGAGTTTAAATCTTACTTAGATTCTTACCTTCATATACTTCTTTGCTAGTGTCTCAGTAGATTGGCCAACTCGAAATGGGATGAAATGATCCGACTTTCTGAGTCGATGTTCATATCAGAATTTTGCATTATTATATTTCCCATTCTTAATCATATTGCAAATAAATAGGTGCTTTTGATCCATGTCTGTTAAATAGTTGCAGGTTACAGGTTCTCAGAACAATACAGTAAAAATGATGGAAAAAACGCTACAAAAGTGAGACTACGACCAACAAATAGAAGAATCTATATGATGCCGCCTACAGTTTAAGGAACAAATGAAGATCAATGAACAGTTCGATTGCACAAAGTACGACGGCAGCACAAGATTCAAGACTTCAACACGAAGCAAACGGTAAAAGTCCACAACATTCTGCACTGTGGAAATCTGGAAGAAACTAGAAGGGATTCTGAAGAACCAAGAGAAGAAAATTCAATAAAAAAGCAACATGAAGAAGCCCTCAGAAACTCAGCCCACAAGCCCATTAAACGGCCGCGGAACCGCGGCCAAACCAGGTTTATGGCGCTGATCCACGGCCGTGCATCGCACGTGTCGGTGCGTGTCGATGCATTGACCCGGTTTTCTCAGGGTAGTTTTGTAATTTTAGATATGGATCAGATGTAAACCCTAGGGTTTCTATTATCTATAAATAGGAAGCCTACAGCTCTTTTTGGAGCATGCCTCTTTTTACTTTCCTAGATTAAAATTTTCATTCCTTGTAATTGTCAAAGAGTGCATCAATAAAAAGTAAGTTTTTTTTATCTTGAATTTTTTTTCTGCAATTTTATTTTTTCTGCAAATTTTTTATCTGCCGTAGTTATTTTCCGCAAGTTAATTAAGCTATTAAAATCACAAGAAAAAATGAATTCCTTTGCTAATTCCCTAATGAGTGAGTAGTTCCTCACTTGTTAGGGTTAGGTTTAGGGATGGTTTGAGAGATGAAAATCTCTCACCCCTTTCTTGTCCGTTCAATATTTTAAAATAAGGGCTCTATGCAAAACAACCACACACCGCTCACTACGGCACCCTATCCCACGAGGTAGCGATGATTCCCTAGTTAAGACCAGTTGTGGTTGATTTCCATAGAGATTAGAGATAAGAGTTAAGAAAGGACGGACAAGGACCAAAGGGAAGAAACCTAGTTTCTTCCCGGTCGTGCTAATCCTCTTTGTTAACTATTACCTTAACACCTAAAGTTCTTAATTAGGGCAAAGAAAACGGTGAGAATAATTGACTTTCCAAACTAACCTAATCCTAACCCTAGCAAGGTTTTAATCCAAATCAATTTCAACCTCAGTTTTTATAGAAAATCAAAACCTACAACAAATAGGAATTGACTCGTTAGAACAACTAGAAAATACACGTTTTCCCTATGGACCGACCCGTACTCAACCGGCTAGCTATCAAGCGACACCGTTCTTGATTGCGGTTAATTCTTTGATTTCACAAAAGCGCATAAGCAAAAAATATCCCTCACAATCAATTGGCGCCGTTGCTGGGGATAACGGTAGTTATTTTCTTTTTGTAATTTCGGGTTAGTAAAAAAAATTAAAAATCATAAAAATTGAAAAATATAAAAAATCACAAAAGATTTATCATCTTGTTATTTTTTGAAGGGTTTTCGTGCGAATTGTGCAGGATCGGAAAGAAGGACAGATTCAGATCTGGAAAAATCCAGTACACAAAACAGCAAACAGCAGATCTAAACAAACAGAGGAGAACCACAGCAGCGCACAGCAGAATTTTGGAGGCCTGATCCAACAGAAGAACCGCAGAACCGCCGCAATATCTTGCCTTTGGCCGCGAATCCGTCGCGCCTTGCTGACGTCAGCTTTCCAAAACTTCTCTGTAAGCATTCTTTTCCTTTCTTCTATCCTCTGTAACCCTCTGAAATCCTCTGAAAAATTTTCCTGCAGGGTTCTTTGCGCAAAACTTCTTCCCCTTCTCCAATAACTTGATTTTGTGCAGGATTCTTTGCGCCGCAAATAAAAGAAAAAATTTTGGCAAGTATTTTGGATTTTTGTGTGTTTACTGCTTTGCATTTTTTAAAAACGGACTTTTAAGGGGCTATAACACCAATCCAGATTGGGTGGGGATTTCATTACCCTTCCTAGGACCCCAAAAATCACAAAAGCATTTTGCATCAACCTTCGAGTTAATTAAAAAATATTAGACTCAGCCAATAAGGACTGCCGTGCTCATTAGGACAAAGGAAAGATTGTAGGCATCGGTCGTTTATCTAAACCAGACTTTGTGGTGCCTAGGCTAGACAAGTGGGAAAGGTAATTTTAAAAGGCCCGTCTCACGGTGATTCGTGAGTGGATCCCTCCTTTCTTTACTTGTGCTTACCTGGCCACAATTGGCGGTGAAGAGGCGATTTGAGGATCTCACAACTTGCCCTTTGGAACAGTCAGGAGCAGTCTAGTTGACTTAGGAGAGCCTAGCTCTAGGCTTGATTGTGCATATTGTGATTGCTTGAAAGTGTGTCTAAGCTCCTTATAAAAAATCTTTTGCAAAAACTCCTTATAAAAAAAATCCACAAAACAAAATTTTAACAAAAACTTGCCATTTTGTCGCTAGAAATCCATTGCACCCCACTTTCTCTCATTGACGTTTTCTTACCCCAACCTTCTAATTTTACTTTTTGACTACACTACACCTCGTTAGTGTATATCCAGTTGGACTAGAGACACTAGCACCCGTTTAGTCCGTGTCTCGTTAGAGCCTACTGACGACGCTTTCGACTCCGAAGTCGAAATTCCATCCACTTCTTTTCCTTCATCTTCAAATTCATCATCTTCTAAGGAGATGTCGGGATTCAATCCTAACAACCCCTTACCTACGGGACTAATTCCACCTCCACTGGGTGCGAATAACCCACCACACCCTCCTGTCGAAGCACACCAACGAATTGCGCTCCAGGATCTTTTCTATCCCATCTGCACCGCACTTCCCACTTGTCTTTCACTTCCACCGGCTAATGGGGATAACTTCGAAATTAAACCCCACTTCATCAATATGTTGCCCAAATTTCACGGGCTGGAATCCGAAGATGCCTACATCTTCATTAACAAATTCCAGAATGTTTGCGCAATGATGAAGACCACACAACTTTCTGATGATGCTATAAGGCTACGTGTCATTCCATTCACTTTATGTGACCTAGCTGAAAAATGGTTATATAGCACAGCATCACACTCCATAAAAAATTGGGAAGAGTTTGTTAAGGCTTTTCTAAAAACGTTTTACCCACACCACAAGACCGCGAGAATTCGCAATGAAATTATTCAATTTTCCCAGCTTCCTTCCGAAACTTTTTGGAAGTGTTTCGAAAGATTTAAGGACCTTCTTGTTCAGTGCCCTCACAACGGTATCGAGAATTGGCAACTTTGCCAACTTTATACGAAGGACTGAACCCAGCAACCAAGCAGTTGTTGGAAACCATTTGTCAAGGTCACTTTCTTACAAAATCAAGCGAGGAAGCTTGGCAATTTTTCGACAATCTTGCTGAACAAACACTTCAGTGGGAAAACACTAAGACCACTTCATCTACTTCATTAGGTCAGTCTACGGCAGGCATACATCAACTTGATATGTCGATTGCAATGAAGGCCGAAATGGCTGCACTCACGAAAAAGCTAGAAGCAATTGAGAGCAAATTCTCATCGCCTTCTCCTGCCCCTGCTTTACCCCCACACACTGTTTGCGCTTGTTGTTCGGATCCGTCCCATCTAACCGAAAAGTGTCCTTACAACCCACCTGTTCAAGGACAAGATCAAGTCAATACTGCCTTTCAGCAAAGACAAAGAAATGATACATACTCTTCAACTTACAATCCTGGTTGGAGGAGCCACCCAAATTTTTCTTGGAATCAAAATCAACAACAATTCTAAGGCAATAACAATTTTCATAGGCCTCCTCCACAACAACAAGCCCCTCAACAAACTCAATATCAGCAACCTTTCCAACCCCAACCTTACCAAAACCAAAACCAAATGAACAATTTTGTACCAAATAACTCTTATCCTCAAAATAATTTTGTTCAGCCGAATAACGATAAGGTTTCCTCGCTAGAACGAAGTTTAGATGCGTTTTTAAAACAATCTACGCAATCCTCAGCCAGCATCCAATCGTCTATTCAGTCTTTGGTGGAACATACTGCTTCACATGATCAGAGCATCAAAACAATTGAAGCCCAAATTGCACAACTGAATGCTGCGTTAAGCGAGCGAGAAAAGGGTAAACTTCCATCTTAACCACTGCCAAATCCCGGTCACACACAAAATACATATGTTGCTAATGAACAACAAATCATAATGTGAGTGCCGTGACTACATTGAGATCTGGAAAGGTATTGCACAACAATGTTGGTAATAATGATGACACCCCGGCCGCCGCTTCTTCTTCTTCTTCTTCTTCTTCTTCATCTTCTTCAGAGCCTGTTCTTCATTCTTCACAAGGCTCTACTTCTTCTAATTCGAACGGACACACATCTCACTCCACGAAAACACCAACACTGGAATCCGTTCCAACTCCGCAATCTACTCCATAAACATTGGACTCAACAAATTTTCAAAATATTCCATTTCCAAACAGGTTGGGATCCAATAAACCTACTCCCCAAATGGAGAAGATTGTGGAGTTATTCAAACAGGTTAGCATTAACATACCTCTCTTGGATGCAATCCAACAAGTCTCTTCTTACGCTAAAATCTTAAAGGACTTATGCACCAAAAAGAGGAAATCGCAGGTACCTAAGAAAGTTTTCTTGGCTAGTGCAGTAAGTGATACTCTTACACAACCTTTACCCCAAAAACATAAGGATCCTGGCTGTCCTACAATTTCAATAACAATTGGGGATAAGAATATCAATCGCGCACTTTTAGATCTTGGTGCCAGTGTTAATTTGCTTTCCTATTCAGTATATGAACAATTAGGCGTTGGAGAGCTCAAACCCACACATTGTACTCTCCAAATGGCCGACCGATCCATCACCCATCCTAGGGGTGAGTTAGAGGATGTGTTGATCAAAGTAGGGGACTTCATTTTCCCCGTTGATTTTATTGTTATGGACACACAGCCTGTAGCTAACCCCCGGAGTCAAATTCCGGTGATACTCGGTCGACCATTCCTTGCGGCATCTAATGCGGTGATCAATTGTCGAAATGGTTCAATGAACCTATCGTTTGGAAATATGACAATTGAACTCCACATTTTTAAGTTGGGGAATCAGCCTTCCGAGCCTAATGCTTATATACTAGATATTTGCTCGATCTAAGAGATCACGCAGGAGGACTGTGAGCTCGAAAAATTTCTGTTCGATCACAGCAGTTTTGACGCCACTAGTGCGTTCCTCCTTGAATCTGACACAGTTTTCACACCCGATAACGATTACGAGTGTTTCACTTTTTCGGACGATTTTGAAAACTCACCACCTGAGTTTGAGTCCTTTGAATTTTCAGATGAGTTAACTGAACCATCCGACTCGGTTGCTTACACTCGCTTCGAACCATTGTTTGAATCCTTCGAGTTCGAGACAGTTTCACTAATTTTAGCTTCAATTGTTTCACCTCCAAAACTCGAACTCAAGCTGCTGCCGTCTCACCTTAAATACGCTTACCTAGGTGAGAATGAGACCCTTCCTGTTATCATATCGGCATCTCTAACCCTCGAGCAAGAGAAAGCCCTTTTAATGGTCTTACAAAATAATCGACAAGCTTTTGGCTGGACTATGGCGGACATCAAGGGGATTAGTCCTCTCATAGTTGAATATCATATATATATGATGGATGATGCCAAGCCAGTAAGGGATTCACAGAGACGCCTCAACCCCATAATGAAGGAGGCTGTTAAAAAGGAGATTGTAAAATGTCTAGATAGTGGTATCATTTACCCTATCTCTAATAGCCAGTGGGTTAGCCCCATTCACGTTGTCCCAAAGAAATCGGACATAACGGTCATAACTAATGAGGCGAATGAGTTAATACCTACTCGCACCCAAACTGGGTGGCGAGTTTGCATCGATTATAGAAAACTCAATGCCGCGACACTGAAAGACCACTTTCCATTACCTTTCATTGACGAAATGCTAGAACGATTGGCTGGGCATGAATTTTACTGCTTTTTGGATGACTACTCCGGCTATAATCAAGTTCCCATCGTCGAAAAGGATCAAGACAAGACCACATTTACTTGTCCTTTCGGTACATTCGTTTACTGTCGCATGCCCTTTGGGTTATGCAATGCACCCGCTACTTTCCAGCGGTGTATGATGGGCATCTTTTCAGACATGGTGGAAAAATTCTTGGAGATTTTTATGGATGATTTCTCTATTTTCGGCGACTCCTTTGAGGAGTGTTTGCTACATTTAGACGCAGTTCTTACCCATTGTAGGGATAAGAATCTCACTTTAAATTGGAAGAAGTGCCACTTTATGGTACGAGAGGGTATTGTCTTAGGACATATCATCTCACAAAACGGTATTGAGGTTGATAAAGCTAAGATTGAAGTCATTTCCAATCTTCCTCCTCCCAAGTGCGTCAAAGACTTCCGAGCCTTTCTTGGCCATGCCGGTTTTTATAAACGGTTCATCAAGGATTTTAGCAAGATAGCTAGACCCTTGACTCTTTTGTTGGCCAAGGACACCACTTTTGATTTTGACTCAACCTGCATGAAGGCGTTCGAGTCATTGAAACACTCACTTATTTCTGCGCCCATTCTTTCATCTCCCGACTAGACGCATCCATTTGAAATTATGTGCGATGCGTCTGATTTCGCCCTTGGTGCTGTCCTTGGAAAGCACATAAATAAGATGCCGCACGTAATTTATTACGCTAGCCGAACATTAAACGAGGCCCGATTGAATTACACAACAACTGAAAAAGAATTCTTAGCCGTTGTGTTTGCACTAGAAAAATTCAGGCCCTATTTAATCGGCTCTCCAGTCATAATTTACACGGACCACTCAGCTCTTCGCTATCTTTTCGTGAAGAAGGATGCTAAATCTCGGCTAATACGTTGGATCCTCTTGCTACAAGAGTTTGACCTTGTCATAAGAGACAAGAGAGGATGTGAAAACGTAGTCGCCGACCAACTTTCACGACTCCCTTCTTCGCCTACACTTCAAATTCCTAGTAAAGACGTTTTTCCCGATGAGCAGCTCTTAACTGTGTCATGCGAACCTTGGTTCGCGGATATCATAAATTATTTGGCCACCGGACTGATACCAAACGATTGGTCGAATCAGGACAAACTCCGATTCTTGTCCCAAGTAAAACATTTTTACTGGGATGAACCGTATATCTTCAAATACTGTTCCGACCAAATCATCAGGCGGTGTGTCCCCAACAACGAGTTTAAGAGCGTGCTGTCATTCTGCCACGATCAAGCGTGTGGCGGGCATTTTGGCCCCAAAAAGACAGCAGAAAAAATCTTGCAGTGTGGCTTCTACTGGCCACGACTTTTTAAAGACGCATACGAATACTGCAAGACATGCTCCCGTTGCCAACACTTGGGCCGGATATCTCGGAGAAATGAAATGCCGCTCCAACCAATTTTGGTTGTTGAAATTTTTGATGTTTGGGGAATAGACTTTATGGGACCATTTCCCAATTCCTTTGGGAACATGCATATTCTACTTGCTGTTGACTATGTTTCCAAATGGGTCGAGGCTGTGCCCAGCCGAACTAATGACAACAAGGTTGTCGTTAGATTTCTCAAACAAAACATTTTTTCTCGGTTTGGGCATCCTCGCGCCATTATCAGTGATAATGGATCTCACTTTTGTAATAGGACTTTTGAGTCCTTAATGCGCCAATACTCCATTACTCACAAGCTGTCAATACCCTATCATCTCCAAACTTGTGGGCAAGCCGAGATTTCGAATCGGCAGATTAAACAAATATTGGAGAAAACGGTTTCCAAAAACCGTAAAGATTGGTCATCGAAACCGATTGATGCACTTTGGGCATTCCGTACTGTCTATAAGACCGATCTTAGCATGTCTCCATACAGGCTTGTTTATCGAAAGGCTTGCCACCTTCCTGCTGAAATAGAGCATAAGGCATTTTGGGCAATTAAAGAGTTGAACCTATCTTTGGGAGATGCGAGCAGCAATAGAAAGCTGCAGTTGAACGAATTAGACGAGCTGCGGGATGAAGCCTATGAGAACGCAGTAGTTGTTAAAAACCGAACGAAGGTGTTCCACGATAAACACCTTATGCCTAAGACTTTCAAACCTGGTCAACAGGTTTTGCTTTACGATACTCGGTTACATTTCCATCCCGGCAAGCTCAAATCTCGATGGAAAGGGCCATTTATGATACGCACCGTATATCCGCACGGTGCGGTAGATCTAGAAAACCCGGAGGACGGTACACTGTTTAAAGTAAACGGATATCGACTTAAGCCGTTCCTCACTGCGGACCTTTCGGAGGAGCTCCTGTTTTTACAGGAGCCGATTTATATTGACTGATCTTCCTCCATCTACCCCTAAATTTTCGATCATCTAGCCAAAACATTGTTTTAAACAAGTTTGGGGGTATGTATCATTTGTAATTATATAAATACAAAATAACATAAAAAAAAATTTAAAAAAAAATTTGAAAATAAAATTTTTTTTGGTATTTTTGTAAATTTCCAGATTTAATAAAATAAAAAATTTATTTTGCAAATAATTTCCTCTCTTTGAAAGGGTTTTTTTGCAAATGACCAAAACACTCCCCCTATAAAAAAGACCCCGACCCTCTCTGTTTTACAAACCCTAAAAATTGCTCACAGAAAACCCTAGCCGTCGCCGCAGTTTTTGCAGAGAGATCTCCTCCATCCGCCGTGCATCCGCCGCTGAAGGCACGCTCCCGCCGCTGATCCGCCGCGCCCCTTCTGCTTCACCCTCTGATTTTCTCAGAGGCGGTTTGCATCTTCTTCTCCTTCTCTGTTAAATTTTTTAGACCTGTAAATTTTCTGTGATGGCACCAAATATACAGTTAGAACGTGATTTCTCACAGATCTTTTCACACACGATATATGGGAGTTATTTTGCTGATGAAATCGCACGGAGGGGCTGGAATTTTTTAATCTATAATCACCCAAATGCTTACGCCCTTCCAGATCTAGTCATTCGTTTTTACGAGTGCATGGAAGAAGGCTGCCTTGCACAATATGGTTTTATCAAGTTATTGTGGGGTGATAGGGAGATAATTATTGGTAGAGACTTCATCCATGAAGTCACTCTAATCCCTTGATTAGCTGTTCACGATCAACCCCTTCAGTTTGAAGATTACATGCCCTTAATGGGTAATGATTGCTCGAGGGAACCGAGGAAAGGAATACAAGCAAGAACCCTTTTCGCTAATGTTTTAACCGTTTGCCGGTGGGCACAAAACAATATTTTTGGGAGTTCCCATAATACCACATTTTTCACCCCATCACTTCATATTGTGCACACACTAATGACTAGAAACCCTAGATTCGACATGTGCACGGTTCTGCTTAACTCAATTGGTGCGGGCAAAAGGGCTGCAAACTACCCATGCCCCATGTTAGTGACACAACTGTGTCGCTATTTCCTCCCTGTGGAGGAATTTGAATTCTACATGCATGGAGGTATACCCATCAGGCCTCTCATTGAGGGTGTATCTACGTCCTATACACGCTTGACTGATGTTTGGTCACGAACAGAACCGGCGGAACACGTGCCCGCTAGAACACCTAGCTCCAGCTCGACCGCGAGCGAGGAAGAGCTCACCCCCTTAGAACATGCACGTTTGATGAGAAGAGTCATTAGGGGGATAGACGATTTGAGGGGGATGATGAGAGAGCTTGATCAGCGTCTGATAGAAGTAGAGCAGGGTGTCAGAACCCTGCTAGCTAGGGACGAGCGTTCCCGTTCACGCTCAAGGGGACGGCGTGGGGCCGAGCAGTGAGGGCACTGCTTTTGGTAAGTTTGGGGGAGGAGATGGTTGTAAATAGTTATCATTGCATTGCATATTTTTAAATTTTTGTACATATTTTTTTCTTTTTCTTTTGCAAGTTTAATTCTGCATTTGCATCTTTATAAAAAATTATAAAAATTGAAAAAATGAAAATAAAAAAAATATAAAATAAAAAATTGAATTTTTTTTAAAATTATAAAAATTGAAAAATTCTAGTTTGGCCATAATTGACTTAAGTTTAACAAGACGGTTAACTAGCTAGGAAAAACTAGATCCTAAATTTAGTAAATTAAAAACCCTAAAAATAACCTTTCTTAAAATGTAATGGTAGAAAATATACGCCCTTGTAGTTTACTTAGAAATAGGCAAATTCTGAGTTCACTTCTTGGGCTAAGTCAAAATAAGAGAAGAGTATTGAAATTTTTATTTGAAGTGTAAGTCTGAAAAATAATTCTGAACCTTAAGTCTAAATTCTGAAAATATATACCGTACAACTTGCACAAACACGCACCTTGAAGCTTGGAATAGTAGAGGATATCTTGAAATGCTCTTGTCTAAAATCCTTAGTATGAAGGAAAATAAAAGTACAAGTGTGAATAAAAAGATATAAAAAAAATGAACACTGGTTTTGTAATTACTTGAGGCTGCATAAATAAAAAATATATAGCGATGGTGCTTTATCACCTAGTGCCTTAGACCAACTAGTTTGGGAGTCACTGCTAAAGCCTTAGGTATTACAAGACGAGGAATTACGACTTAATCCGCGAACACATTTTGTAATCGGTCGTTAGTATCTCAAGAAATATTAACGGTCGCATGAAGGATGTATGAGCAATTTCATCTAAAAATTCACCAACTAAAAGTACTTTAGACGATGGACAAGAGTATAATAGCTTGAATTGAATTTCCAAGTGTAAGTCCACGTTACCCGTCCCGGTTCTTTCGGGGATGCGGAAATGGGGAAAAATAATTTTTTCGGTGAAGGTAACATGGACTAGAAACCGGATCTTTGCTAAACAAACTATCTAACAACCTAACTAAGAGTTTAACTACTATGTTAGGGGTTATACCTAGTCTTGAAATCCTTCTCTTCTTCTCCTTGTAGTGGTCGGATCGGCCTCACCTCGTCGTCTCCTTGTGCCGAAGATGGATCCACCTGAAAACTTCTACCTTAGGCTCCTACCTCAATGGAGAGGAAACTAAAATACTTGGCTTGCTAGACTTTGTACTCTAGAGTGAGTAGAGAAGTGTTTTTAGGATTTTATCTCAATGGTTCATGTTTCTCAACTCATGAGACAAGAGAACCATGAGCAAGAGGAAGAGGGAGAGCTTGGATGAGAGAGAGTAGAAATGATAGAATGAGAGAAGACTTTTTACAACCATGCTCTCAAAAGGAAAAATAATCATGATAGCAATAATAATTAAGTATTTTGTGATGGTTCATTTCAATAGCATTATCATTTCATGCATTTAATACAATTTGTAAACAACAAGCAAGCAAAAGTCATACCCATAAAATGATAGCCATGCAATGATGATGGTCAACAAGTCTAACATAGTCAACCGGTCAACAAATTCAACAAGTCAACAAAAGTCAAACTTTCAACTCAACCATGGCACAATGATACTTAATTAACATTATTATCATGATTATTTTTCTTATTCTCATTAGGGTTTAGAAAAGGTCAACAGTCAACAACCCTAATGAGAATTCTCTGCCTCTGTCTCTGTCAACCGTGCATACACACCCGCATCCGCATTCCGAGGAACACGAATACAAACGAGATAAAACCAATCCCAAAACGCATACTAGCATCTGCTTAAACCAAAGCCCGCTAGTAATAACTGCCCGAACACCAAACGTGCACAAGTGCACGGATGTGGACGAACCCTGTCGCAAAACCATGCGACCTCTACTTTGTTTGCCCAAAGGCGAATAGCTCTCTGTGTGGGACTCTAAAGACTCGACACTACGCTGGCAGTGGGTTTAACCACAGGCCGCAAGTGGTACTAGCTGTATGTAATGGTCCCCAGGTAGATGTCGATAAGAAGACTGATGAGGTGAACCCATCCGAACTCCTACTGAGCCTGAATGTGACAGTCTACGTACAGTCCGGTCTGTTCGTCTGAGAATATCGCATGGCGGGCCTGGGGGGGCGGTAAACGTCAGTCCCCTAATAGCGGTACAAGTCGTGTCGGAGTGTAGCCCAGAACACCCTGAGATAACACTGGAAACCTACCAGTATATCTCGCTTGCCCTGGCCAGGGACTTTGTGTAATGGCTCTCCTAGACACAGCGCGATATCAACCCCCAATACCAGGAGAGACAAATCCTGTTTAACCGTCACTGCCTCCAAGTGCTTCGGGACTGCACCCAACTACTACCTATTTGCACGACTCCTTTGAGCCGTGGTAGGGTAGTAATCAAAGTACAGTGGGAACACACTCGAGGCGAAGTGACGGTGTCAAGTCAGCGGACTAAGCTGTACTCATGTCACCTGGGAACTGATAACTGACGATAGGTATAGTACAAACAAACAGTTCCCGACGAGTCCTGTCCAGTGTACTCGTAACCTAACGAGCCCCCGCATACTATCTCAAGTACAACGTACTGACGGCTGTGGGACAGACCGTCTCCCCTGCTGGGATGGGAAGCGCATACGCTAGTCTATTCCGGAGTATCGATGCCCTGTCTCGATAGTCCTACGACTAGGGACCTGTATAAGGATGTGCTTGTAGATTACCCAGCCCCCACTAGTGTGACTGCCATCACAACGCTGGTAATCAAGCAAAGATCCTAAGGGCTCCACTAATGTGTATAGGCGATATGCTAAAAGAAACGCATGTACACATTAAAGTAGAAACAAACTAAGTAGCATACTACCATTTCGAGCAAGATTTTCTATACAACTGTGAATATCCCAAGCTTCCATCAAGTAATATACAAACTAGTATGATACAGTAATGGCCACTAGGGCATATACACTAACAATCTTCCACTTGCACTAAGGCCATGTACTGGCGTATCAAAAACCTATCATCTCGATCAACGCTCGAACTGAGTCTGGGGTAAGGCCTTCGTGAATGGATCTGCAGTGTTATCTTCTGTAGCAACCCTCCGAACCTCAATCTCCCGGCGATCCACGATCTCCCTGATCAGGTGATACCGATGTGTCTGGACTTCTGATGGGACCTGGGTTCCTTCGCTAAAACTATAGCTCCATTGTTGTCACAATATAGAGGTATTGGATCAACAATGGACAGAACCACCTGAAGTTCAGTCAAGAACTTCCTCATCCAGACTGCTGCTTTTGCGGTATCAGATGCAGCGATATACTCCGCTTCCATCGTCGAGTCAGCAACGGTTTCCTGTTTGGAACTCTTCCAACACACCGCCCCTCCATTGAGGGTGAAGACATAACCCGACATGGACTTGGAGTCATCCTTGTCACTCTGGAAGCTGGAGTCAGCAAAGGCCTCCATCTGGAGGTCTTTTCCGCGGTAAACCAAAAACATGTCCTTAGTCCTTCTCAGGTACTTCAGAATGTTCTTTACCGCTATCCAGTGCTTCTCCCTAGGGTTTTACTGATACCGGCTTACCACACTCAGTGCATAAGCTACATCTGGTCTGGTACACAACATCGCATACATTATAGAGCCTACCGCAGAAGCGTAGGGTATAATAGACTTGCGATCCCTTTCCAAATCAGTCTTGGGAGACATCTCTTTGGAGAGGGTGATCCCGTGACAAGCCGGTAGATTACCGCGCTTGGAATCTTCCATACTGAATCTTTTCAGTATGGTGTCGATGTACCTGGACTGTGAAAGTCCTAATATCCTCTTGGATCTATCACGATGGATCTGGATCCCCAGAATGTAAGAGGCATCACCCAGGTCTTTCATAGAGAACCTGTGTGATAAGAACCCTTTGACAGATTGTAGCATAGGAATGTCATTTCCTATCAAGAGAATGTCGTCCACGTATAAAACGAGGAATATGACAGTTCGTGCTACAATTTTACTATAGATGCATGGTTCATCTAGATTTTTGATAAAACCAAATTCTTTGACCGTCTCATCAAAATAGATGTTCCAACTCCGTGATGCCTGCTTTAGTCCATAAATGGACTTACGCAACTTGCACACTTTTCCGCTGCTCCCACTCTGAATGAAACCCTCTGGCTGGTCTATATAGACACACTCCTCTAAATTTCCATTTACAAAAGCGTTCTTTACGTCCATCTGCCAAATCTCATAATCGTGGAAGGCAGCAATGGCAAGAAGGATCCGAATGGATTTGAGCATAGCCACTGGAGAAAAGGTTTCGTCATAGTCCAAACCTGGTCTTTGACGAAAACCCTTTGCAACAAGTCTAGCCTTATAGGTCTCAACCTGTCCATCTACACCAGTCTTCCTCTTGAAAATCCACTTGCATCCTACGGGTTTTACTCTATCTGGAGCAACGTCCAAAGTCCATACTTTGTTGGTGTACATGGACTCCATTTCGGTCCGCATTGCATCCAGCCATTTTACCGAGTCAACGCTCTGAATGGCCTGCTGGAAGCTAGTTGGCTCATCATTATCAATGATGCAATCCTCTCTATCCCCGTCTATGAGAAAACCGTAATATCTCTCGGGCGGATGAGACTGCCTACTACTTCTGCGGAGCGGCGCAGGAATGTCCTGTTCTTTCGAACCCTCTGGTTCTACTAAGCTTTCAGTAATAATTTGTGGTTCTGGAATTTCTTCCAGTTCTATTACGCTCCCACTTATTTCTTTTTCTAAGAACTGATATTCCAGAAAGTGGGCATTACGAGAGACAAAAACCTTTTGTTCTTCTGCGTAATAGAAAAGATACCCCCTTGGAGTTCTTTGGGTATCCCACAAACTTGCACTGTACTGAGCGTGCCTCGAGTTTGTCCGCATGCTGCTTTTTGACAAAAGCTGGATATCCCCAAATCTTCAGATATTGAAGATAGGGTTTCTTCCCACTCCACATCTGATATGGTGTGGTAGGCACAGTCTTAGTTGGAACTCGGTTCAAAAGATATGCAGCTGATTCTAGTGCATATCCTCAGAATGATCGCGGTAACTCAGCGTTACTCATCATGGAACGTACCATATCCAATAGGGTTCGGTTCCGTCTCTCCGATACACCTTTATGTTGTGGAGTGTATAGAGGAGTAAGCTGAGAGAGAATTCCATTCTCTTTTAGGTAATCCAGGAACTCGGCACTCAAGTATTCACCACCTCGATCAGATCTCAGTGTCTTGATACTTTTGCCTGTTTTTTTTTCTACTTCATTCTTGTATTCCTAGAATTTTTCAAAAGTTTCAGATTTATGCTTCATTAAGAAGACATGTCCGAACCTTGAAAAATCATCCGTAAAAGTAATGAAGTAAGAATAACCACTTCGCGCATGTGTAGACATTAGACCGCATACATCGCTGTGTACGAGTCCCAAGAGCTCGCTCGCTCTTACTCCATGTCCAGTAAATGGAGTCTTTGTCATCTTTCCTTTGAGACAGGATTGACAAGTTGCATACGATTGATATTCGAACGGATCCAAATGTCCTTCTGCATGTAACTTCGTCAACCTTCTCTCATTGATGTGACCCAGTCTACAATGCCATAAGAAAGCATGATTTATTTCTGGAGACTTTCTTTGTGTGTATTCTGAACATTGAAAATCTGTGGTTGGTTTAATACGTATATACCATTGCTTAATGTACCCGACCCAATCAGAACTTGATTAAGGTGAATGTTTACAACATTGCTTACAAATGCAAATTCATAACCTTCTTTAGACATTAAAGATACAAATATAATATTACAAGTTGCATTGGGTACAAAATAACAATCCCGTAAAACCAAAACATGCCCATCTGACAATCCCAATTGATAGTCCCCCACGGACTCAGCATCCATGCCAGCTCCGTTTGCAACTCTGAGGGTCAAATCACCTGCCTTCAAAACCCTACGCTTTCTCAATGCCTGCAAAGAATTACAGATATGAGATCCTGATCCGGTATCCAATACCCAGAAAGTAGAGTTTATTGATAGACAGTTTTCAATAACATACACACCTGAAGCCGAAACCGCAACTTGCTTCGGGTCCTGGTTCTTGGCCTTCCAAGCCCTGCAATCCTATTTCCAGTGTCCTTTCTTATGACAATAGAAGCACTCTTCCTTTCCCACAAGCTGCCCCGCTATCTTTGTTGCCTTTCCTTTTCCCTTCGCTTCCACTTTACTAACACCGCCCCTTGGTTTGGTGGGGGCTTTCTTCTTCTTTCCCTTGGCTTTCGTCTTGGACCTAGAAGAGGATGATCCTCCTACAAACAAAGTGGATGTCTCCCTACCTTTCTGTAAGGTGCCCTCTGCACTCCTCAGCATGTTGAGGAGTTCTGAAAGTTCAACTTCTTTTTCTTGCAAGTTGAAGTTCAGGATAAACTGGGCGTAAGTGGAAGGAATGGACTGGAGAATCAAGTCAGTATAGAGCTCGTTCTCTAACGTGGTCCCAAAGTCCGCGAGCTCTTCAATATAGCCAATCATCTTAAGAACGTGTTCCGCTACCGATGATCCGACGGCCAATCTCGCCGAAAATAGCTTTTTCGAGACTTCGTATCTGGCGATACGGGATTGCTCTCTATACAGTTCTTTTGTATGGAGAAATATGGATTCAAGGTCCATATTCTCGTGCCTCCTCTGATGTTCATTGTCCATAGAGGCAAGCACGAGGCACTTGGCCTTCGCGCAGTCGATCACCCAGGTCTTACGGATTTCCTTATCCGCGATGCTGGAGGTGGGACCTGGGACAGGGGGAGCTTTGGTGGTAAGAAGATACCCCATCTTGTCATAAGTGATTGCCATTTTGACATTCCTGAGCCAATCTTTGTAGTTTGGCTCTGTCAGTATGTTTTTATCTAGTAATAACTTAAGTCCGGTCATGACGATTGGTCGCTGCAATTAGGAGAGAGAGAATAAATACTTTAGCATGATACTCTTGCAAGTTTAGAGTGGTTTTTAGTTTGTCTAAACAGGATGGCTCCCACTGTTTCTCGAATTCCTCCTCAAACCAAAAAGGAAGAATTAGTCGGGATCAATCTCACCGTACAATACTTGCTTAACCGTTCAGCCAGGCCAGTGTTGGTACTTCGAGGGAGATTTTCTAACGCTTTCGCGAAGTTCCTTAATTAAAGAA
The DNA here is from genome assembly GCA_030015575.1 of Agapanthus africanus. Lineage (NCBI taxonomy): Eukaryota > Viridiplantae > Streptophyta > Magnoliopsida > Asparagales > Amaryllidaceae > Agapanthus > Agapanthus africanus. The sequence continues at coordinate 194,345,300 of CM057338.1, read as the reverse complement.
CCTCTTTTCCCTGGGGGCGTAGCCCCGCTAATACCTTTCTAGACACCTACTTGGTTTATAGCATTGATCGTTAAGTGAGAAATTTCCCGAGGAGTAGCATATACTCACAGTAGGATCGGGATCCAAATATCATCGTGTGATAAAACTGAAGGAATCCTATCAGAATCATCACATTCCAAATGGTATGCAGCACTAGCAAGTTTTAGTTTCTTTAGAAACTCCCGATGTGGATTTTTGCCCCATGCTGTTATGATCTTGACGTAGGCCAAAATATCATAAGTCACATGTCAAGTTCTACCCATCATTTACCAGGTTAATTTGAACCCACCCGTACATACCCTTGACGTAGGCCAAAATGGCAGTACGACTGTCCCAAACCAACGCATCTATCTATGCAACAGATAAATATCCGGCAGCTACCAATCACTATGCCCTGGCGTAGGTCAAAATACATAGCTTGAATACTACCGAATATTTAACTAAAATGATGGAGGGCTACGAATGGTTTTGGCAAAACCGTGAACGTAGTGAACTTGATATAATCGATGGAACGTGATAGCTTTTAAAAGGAGTGGCTTAAGCTCCGCGTTTAAAAGTTGGTTTTGAAAAGAAACCGAGTGGTTTTGAAATTGTTCCAACGACTTTACTTTGGTTTATTTTCTTGCATTAATTTAATGCGTCCCATCATTTAATCCCACCATTGCAGAAAACAACGAAAATATGACGTACGCTTATACCATCTGCATTTGCCACGGGGCCCCGTCATTACTCGTTAGGTTACTTAACTAACGACAGAGCGGGGGCTGGACTAGCGTGGATGCAAAACATAAGAAACGCCTAAATAGATATCATATACAGATATATACATTCGTCAGATGCAATGATAGCCATTCCAGATCACAGATGAACACATTGGATATACTAGGAATCTGCATTTCGTTCGAGCCTGCAATGAAAAGCGGATTACACGGTCGCGATGAATAGCCAAGAACCCACCCTAGACCCCTACGGGTGCGGCAAACTACCCGCCAAATACCCAAAGTGAAGCAACCTCCCTCAACAACGTGAGTAGGCCACTCGGCACTTCGAGGTACCGGGTAGTTTGTGCACCCCACCTTGGGTCTATCCTAGGAGCAAAAACAGTAAAAGAAATAATATACAATGGCGGCTACAACCTCATCCCGGATGTGCGGCCATACAAATAATATTACATAAATTACATATTATATCAAATGAAAAGTTAAAGAAAACTCTTATCTCACAACCCCCGGCTATTCATCCGCGACAATCCAACGAATTCATATACACATACCAGCAACATTACAGATCACAGATATGTATAACCCCCACTAATCGACGTATAACGATTAGCAGACGTTCAATACATATATTACATCACAGATATAACCCATTAGCTAAAGTCTATAGAAGTTCGATCAAAATATGGATTTGTAACCACCCCAAACACAAATTTGTTTTCTGGAAAATCTGGGCAGAAACAACACATTCCAAAAATCCCAAAACACCATACAGAACACACCGCTGCAAAACCGCTCGGCCGCGGATCCGTGGCCAAACGCGTGTTTTGGCCGCGGTTCCGCGGTGAGTTGGTCGACTCGCTGGATCGTTTTTGCTGTGTGTTTACAGAAAACCCTGAGACGATTTTTAAGATATGTCAAATTATTTTTTGAGCTGTTTTAAAAATCGACAGCAAGCATGGTTTTTGGGCGCGTTTTGTGATTTTTTCTCCGATCGAAATTCTAGATACTTTGCTAACATGCTAGATAGTGTTTAGCTAGGCTCTGATACCACTGTAAGTCCACATTACCCGTCCCGGTTCTTTCGGGGATGCGGAAATGGTAAAAAACAATTTTTTCGGTGAAGGTAACATGGACTAGAAACCGGATCTTTGTTAAACAAACTATTTAACAACCTAACTAAGAGTTTAACTACTATGTTAGGGGTTGTACCTAGTCTTGAACTCCTTCTCTTCTTCTCCTTGTAGTGGTCGGATCGGCATCACCTCGTCGTCTCCTTGTGCCGAAGATGGATCCCCATGAAAGCTTCTACCTTGGGCTCCTACCTTAATGGAGAGGAAACTAAAATACTTGGCTTGCTAGACTTTGTACTCTAGAGTGAGTAGAGAAGTATTTTTAGGGTTTTATCTCAATGGTTCATGTTTCTCAACTCATGAGACAAGAGAACCATGAGCAAGAGGAAGAAGGAGAGCTTGGATGAGAGAGAGTAGAAATGATAGAATGAGAGAAGACTTTTTACAACCATGCTCACAAAAGGAAAAATAATCATGATAACAATAATAATTAAGTATTTTGTGATGGTTCATTTCAATGGCATTATCATTTCATGCATTTAATGCAATTTGTAAACAACAAGCAAGAAAAAGTCATGCCCATGAAATGATAGCCATGAAATGATGATGGTCAACAAGTCCAACATAGTCAACCGGTCAACAAAGTCAACAAGTCAACAAAAGCAACCATGGCACAATGATACTTAATTAATATTATTATCATGATTATTTTTCTTATTCTCATTAGGGTTTAGAAAAGGTCAACAGTCAACAACCCTAATGAGAATCTTCTGCCTCTGTCTCTGTCAACCGTGCATACACACCCGCATCCGCGTTCCGAGGAACACGAATAAAAACGAGATAAAACCAATCCCAAAACGCATACTAGGATCTGGCTTAAACCAAAGCCCGCTAGTAACAACTGCCCGGACACCAAACGTGCACAAGTGCACGGATGTGGACGAACCCTGTCGCAAAACCATTCGACCTCTACTCTGTTTTGCCCAAAGGAGAATAGCTCTCTGTGTGGGACTCTAAAGACTCTACACTACGCTGGTAGTGGGTTTAACCACAAGCCGCAACCGGTACTAGCTGTACGTAACGGTCCCCAGGTAGATGTCCATAAGAAGACTGATGAGGTGAACCCATCTGAACTCCTACTGAGCCTGAATATGACAGTCTCCGTACAGTCCGGTCTGTTCGTCTGAGAATATCGCATGGCGGGCCTAGGGGGCGGTAAACGTCAGTCCCCTAATAGCGGTACAAGTCGTGTCGGAGTGTAGCCCAGAACATCCTGAAATAACACTGGAAACCTACCAGTATATCTCGCTTTCCCTGGCCAGGGACTTTGTGTAATGGCTCTCCTAGACTGCACCCAACTACTACCTGTTTGCACGACTCCTTTGAGCCGTGGTAGGATAGTAATCAAAGTACAGTAGGAACACACTCGAGGCGAAGTGACGGTGTCAAGTCAGCGGACTAAGCTGTACTCATGTCACCTGGGAACTGATAACTGACGAGAGGTATAGTACCAACCAACAGTTCCCGACGAGTCCTGTCCAGTGTACTCGTAACCTAACGAGCACCTGCATACTATCTCAAGTACGACGTACTGACGGCTGTGGGACAGACCGTCTCCCCTGCTGGGATGAGAAGCGCATACGCTAGTCTATTCCGGAGTATCGATGCCCTGTCTCAATAGTCCTACGACTAGGGACCTGTATAAGGATGTGCTTGCAGATTACCCAGCCCCCATTAGTATGACTGCCATCACAACGCTGGTAATCAAGCAAAGATCCTAAGGGCTCCACTAATGTGTATAGGCGATATGCTAAAAGAAACACATGTACACATTAAAGTAGAAACAAACCAAGTAGCATACTACCATTTCGAGCAAGATTGTCTATACAACTGTGAATATCCTAAGCTTCCATCAAGTAATATACAAACTAGTATGATACAGTAATGGCCTCTAGGGCATATACACTAACACCAAGTGTAGGGGTGATACGTACACCCACGTAGGGGTATATGATTGGGGTTTGGATGAGAGATAGGAATGAAAAATAGGACTTATATCTTCAGTAGAGATGATAAAAATTCTTAAGTTGAGATGGAACCTTAGAAGGAAAATTCAAAAGATGCTAAAAGCTAAGTAAATTTATAGAACATATACAATCTTAAGTTAAATGATAAGTGAGTGTGAAAAATACGGGTTGATAATTTCTGAGTTGAAGATAATAGAATTTCTTGTTAGAACACCAAATTGAAGAATGAAAGTCAATAGGCCAAATTGATCGGATTTTATGGGTAGTATCCGCTGAAAACCCTCAGGAGGCAACACTCCTCCTACTAGGGACACCTAGAGGTTTAACGGCTTGTTGCACGAGCTCAGTGCAATCGCGTTTCCCTGCGAAAGTGAGGTTAGGCTTTTTCGAGAATAAACTAGTTTTGCTCGGGACGAGCAAAAGATAAGTTTGGGGGTATTTGTTCATATCAGAATTTTGCATTATTATATTCCCCATTCTTAATCATATTGCAAATAAATAGGTGCTTTTGATCCATGTCTGTTAAATAGTTGCAGGTTACAGGTTCTCAGAACAATACAGCGAAAATGATGAAAAAAACGCTACAAAAGTGAGACTACGACCAACAAATAGAAGAATCTATATGATGACGCCTACAGTTTAAGGAACAAAAGAAGATCAATGAACAGTTCGATTGCACAAAGTACGACAGCAGCACAAGATTCAAGACTTCAACACGAAGCAAACGGTAAAAGTCCACAACATTCTGCACTGTGGAAATCTGGAAGAAACTAGAAGGGATTCTGAAGAACCAAGAGAAGAAAATACAATAAAAAAGGAACATGAAGAAGCCCTCAGAAACTCAGCCCACAAGCCCATTAAACGGCCGCGGATCCGCGGCCGTGCATCGCACATGTCGGTGCGTATCGGTGGAGTCGGTGCATTGACCCGGTTTTCTCAGGGTAGTTTTGTAATTTTAGATATGGATCAGATGTAAACCCTAGGGTTTCTATTATCTATAAATAGGAAGCCTACAACTCTTTTTGGAGTATGCCTCTTTTTACTTTCCTAGATTAAAATTTTCATTCCTTGTAATTGTCAAAGAGTGCATCAATAAAAAGTAAGTTTTTTTATCTTGAATTTTTTTTCTGCAATTTTATTTTCTCTGCAAATTTTTTATCTGCCGTAGTTATTTTCCGCAAGTTAATTAGGCTATTAAAATCATAAAAAAATGAATTCCTTTGCTAATTCCCTAATGAGTGAGTAGTTCCTCACTTGTTAGGGTTAGGTTTGGGGAAGGTTTGAGAGATGAAAATCTCTCACCCCTTTCTTGCCCGTTCAATATTTTAAAATAATGGCTCTATGCAAAACAACCACACACCGCTCACTACGGCACCCTATCCCACGAGGTAGCGGTGATTCCCTAGTTAAGACCGGTTGTGGTTGATTTCCATAGAGGTTAGGGATAAGAGTAAAGAAAAGACGGACAAGAACCAAAGGGAAGAAACCTAGTTTCTTTCCGGTCGTGCTAATCCCCTTTGTTAACTGTTACCTTAACACCTAAAGTTCTTAATTAGGGCAAAGAAAGCGGTGAGAATAATTGACTTTCCAAACTAATCTAATCCTAACCCTAGAAAGGTTTTAATCCAAATCAATTTCAACCTCAGTTTTTATAGAAAATCAAAACCTACCACAAATAGGAATTGACTCGTTAGAACAATTAGAAAATACACGTTTTCCCTGTGGACCGACCCGTACTCAACCGGCTAGCTACCAAGCGACACCGTTCTTGATTGCGGTTAATTCTTTGATTTCACAAAAGCGCATAAGCAAAAAATATCCCTCACAATCAGTCGATCCACAATAACCCATAGCGCATCGTTACCTTTCGTGCTGCGAGGGAGTGCAGTCATGAAATCCATTGTGATGTGTTGCCACCTCCATTCTGGGATAGGTAACGGTTGAAGTAAACCAGCAATCCTGTGATATTCAGCTTTTACTTGCTGACACACCAAGCATTTTGTGACGCTTCTGGCTACTTCATGCTTCATTCCATGCCACCAGTAATTTTGACGCAGATCTTTGTACATCTTTGTACCTCCAAGGTGTATTGAATAAGGACAGCTGTGGGCTTCTTTCATCAACTCTTCTCGCATAGAACCTTTTGGTACACACAGTCTACTGCCGTATCTCAAAGATCCGTCTTCATGGATGATGAAGTCTGTTCGAAGTCCACTTTCTACTTGTTCTCTGATCTTTTGCAACTTAACATCACTTGCTTGAGTTGCTTTGATCTGATTGACAATGGTAGATTGAACTTGTAAGTTCATCAAACTTGAAGTGTTACCTTGCATGACCACTTCAATCTCCAGCTGATGCAAGTCTTGTTGAAGCTTCCAGTGTGCGGTGAGATTCAATGCTAATGGTTGGCGACTAAGTGCATCAGGTACTACATTCACCTTCCCTGGATGATATTGTAGGTTGATGTCGAAGTCTGCCATAAGTTCTAACCATCTTCTCTGCCGCATATTCAACTCTTTTTGAGTAAACACATATTTTGGACTTTTGTGGTCCATGTATATGTCCACTCGTTCACCAAGAAGATAATGGCGCCAAATCATAAGAGCAAAGATTACGGCCGCCTACTCCAAATCATGCGTCGGATAATCGCGCTCATGAATCTTCAACTGTCTTGATGCATAAGCTACAAGTTTACCGTGCTGATATAAAACACATCCTAATCTCTTACCGGATGCATCGCAATGCACTTCAAAACCTCTAGATTGGTCCGGTATAACGAGAATAGGTGCTGATATCAATCTTGACTTGAGTTCTACGAAAGCTTGTTCGCATGCTTCTAACCACACGAATTCTTCTTCTTTACGTGTGAGCTTGGTCAGTGGTGTTGCAATCTTCGAAAATCCTTCATTAAACCTTCTGTAATATCTTGCTAAACCCAAGAAACTTTGAATGTCCTTCACTGACTTCGGTGTCGGCCATTCGCTTACTGCTGATTCTTTAGCTGGATCTACAGAGATTCCATCGCCTGTTACAATATGTCCGAGAAAACCGACTTGATCTAGCCAAAACTTGCACTTGCTGTACTTGGAGTAGAGTTGATGCTGTCGCAAAGTCTCCAGGACAATTCGTAAGTGTTCGGCGTGTTCTTTCCGACTCTTAGAATACACCAGGATGTCGTCGATGAAGATAACAACAAACCTGTCTAGGTACTCTCGGAAAACTTGATTCATTAGGTTCATGAATATAGCCGGTGCGTTGGTCACTCCAAATGGCATCGCAAGAAATTCGTAATGTCCATAGCGAGTTCTGAATGTCGTTTTATGGATATCAGATTCTTTGACCTTCACCTGATGATAACCCGAACGAATATCTAACTTGGAGAAAATGCAAGATCCACTTAGCTGATCGAACAGATCATCGATGCGCGGGAGTGGATACTTGTTCTTTATAGTTACTTCGTTCAGAGCTCTATAATCAATGCACATTCGATATAAACCTTCCTTCTTCTTTACAAGTAGAACTGGTGATCCCCAACTTGAAGTGCTGGGACGAATCCATCCTTTCGTCAATAATTCGTCCAACTGAGTATGGACTTCCTTCAAACCTTCAGGGCTTAACCAATATGGTGCTTTGATCACCGGTTGTGCTCCAGGTACTAAATCAATGCTGAATTCAAGAGCTCGATCGGGAGGCAAACCTGATATGTCTTCAGGGAATACATCATCGAACTCTCGAACTGTCTCTGGCTTCGATCCTTCCTCCGCTTGAAGTGCTGCAATCACTGCCTTCTTCGGTTTTGCCTTGTATGTGCTTGGCTCCAGGGTATGGTCTCCACTTTTGAAATAAAAGACTGGCTGTTCTGGAATCTCGAACACTACCCTCCTTTGACAACATTCTATGGTAGCGTAAAAAGTTCCGAGCCAATCCATATCCAAAACGACATCGAAATGCGGTATGTCCAGCACCTTGAAGTCAACATAGAACTCTCTGCTGCAGACGACCACTGCACACAGGTCGTATCCCATTATTGCCTTTAGAACGTCGTTCCCTGAACTGACAGCTGGATACGAGAGGTTTGACTGGAATCGCATGAGTTCGGACGAACCGTTGCGATATAAAGCAATGAGATGCTCCAGTATCGAAGAGTGCTAGTGCAGGAATTAAGGCTACTAAGATTGTACCTAAGTTATGTGGGATAGGTTTTAGGGATAAGGAATATATATGGATATGTATATAGACTGAATGAAAGTTTGAAAGGAAAATGTTACCAGTGATGACTTGTCCAGTGGCTTCAGCTTCTTCCACAGTCATTGTGAAAGCCTGTCGCCTCGGTATATTCCTCCTTGCTGGAGGAGCATTCCTCTGCCCATTCTTTTGTACTTGAGGTACGTTCCTTTGAACTTGATGGAACTGACGAGGAGGAGGTGCAGTTGGTCCACGAGGAGGTGGAGCAGGGAGAGCGAGTCGTGGAGCAGGTGCCTGGATGGCTGGGCGCTGCTGATAAGTAATTGCTGGCCTAGGTGCAGCATTTGGGCTGTGCCTACGAGGACAAGACCCGATGTCATGAGTAACTGAGCCGCAGACTAAGCAAAGGCGATTTGCACGCCAGCAGTCTTTCGCCAAATGTCCATCTCTCCAGCAGTAGATACAAAAGGCTGGGTTGGGCCGGTTGTTTGGTACTCCTGGTCTCCTGGGCACAAATTGTGGCCTTGAAGAGGCTCCTCCTGCCATCTGAGTAGTGGGGTGCTTCATCCTGGCAGAGTGGGGCCTGCCCTTCATCTTTACCACTGCCTCATATCGGCGGGCAACTTTCAATGCTAGATCGTGGGTTGGGAAATCCCCTGTAGCTAAGGCAGCTTGGATTTCCGGATCTAACCCTTGCTGAAATCTTCTGGATCTGATCTCAGCAGTCGGTATCAAGTGTGCCGCGAATCCGTTAAGGTCTTGTGTTGACCGTGTAGTATGTGATATTTGAAAATCGAATATTGAGACATATCTTACCTACTAAGCATGGTAAACTCAGCATCATACTTATCCACGGACTTGGTCCACATCGAACCCTGTTGTAAATGAATAAATTGCTTCTCCATATCAAATCAGACAGTCTCTAGGAAGTATTTCACGTTGAACATATCGCAAAAAGTCCTCCATTCGATAGGTTGTTCAATACGACTTTCTTCCGCCTTCTACCAAACTCGGGCATTGTCAGTGAGTTGCAGCTTCGCAACTCGAACCCAAGCGATCTCCGGCACTTGTGCCGCTGCCAGATCATCCTCAATACTTTGAGCCCATTCTTCAGCTTCCAGAGGGCTCTCTTTTCCCGAAAATTATTTTGGGTGCAATGCTCGAAATTGCTTCACTCCGGGCACTTCCGCTTCTGGACGGTTGATCAGAATAGCAGTTTGTTGTTGCTGTCCTTCCAGGAGGCTTCGGATTGCCTCAAGCAGTACCGTCTGCTCATTGATCGGAGCAGCGATGGTAGATGTAAGTGGTAGAGGTGGTGGTGTGTTGTTGAAGTTGGTGCTGGTGTTGTTTGGAGAATCCATAACCTTGAAAGAAAAATAGGGTTAGGACAGATTCAAAGTTTATGAAATTGTAAGATTCAAGGAATATGAAATGTAAAGAATGTTTTTAGTTGCTGATTCTTGTGTTATATTGCTTAGGACTTCATGCAGAATTGACCTGCATGTCCATGCAGAACTGACCTGCATGTCCATGCAGAACTGACCTGCATGGGCCGCCAACAAAACATGTCACGCCCCGCTTCCCGGTGTACGGGAAGGGGACGCGGCGAGGTCCTCTACGTATTTACTCCGAAGTAAACACGCTAAGCGTATCTAAGCAATATAAAGTAAATGTAGACAAGAAAAATGACAATAGATGTAATTGAACAGTAACTTTTATTTATTAACAATTCTTTACAAGTACAACTGGAAATGTAAATACATGAATGGAAAACAATGCCTAAACAATGGCATAACTGAAATGAAAAGTATGTACAAGTGCCTACAGCTCTTGGTCAAAGGCTAACTGCACCAAATCTTCAGTACTGGGTTCAATCTCCAGTGAGTCTGATCCACCTGACAACATTCCAAAGAAAGAAGAAAAGGAATGTCATCAGCGAACAATCGCCCGGTAAGTCCCAAAGATGAGTAGAGATAGAATAGATAGAAAGAAAGTATAACTAGTAATATTTGATTATAATTTTAACGCAGTTGTTTGTAGCTTGGTACAAAATATGCCAGTGTATACGAGAGGAGACCCACTATCCGGAGACTAAGGTATACGGAGCACAAGGAACCGTTCAGCCACGGTATAACGGCAATGGATATTCAGGTTATGTGTATTATGGTTACAGTGTCGTGCCACTTCTAACACATTCTGTACCAATCTACCCCTTTAAAACCCCGTAATGTCTTTTGTATTGAATTGTATTGTTTGTTATATAGATGGATGACTTGCCAAAACCATGATATCAGTAAACAGAATGGATATAAATGGATAGTCATGTAAACGGAGTATATCCATGGTTCGGTTCGGTCGATATAGATTGATATAGTTTGAATAGTCGGATTCATGGATTCATGTAGTATTTTAGTTTATACTTGAATAATATTCAAGTTAGTTTGATTAGATTGAGACTCAGTCTGAGTCAGACACTTTGAAAAGAAATTGAAGTCCTGAATTAGTTTTGATGTTATCGGTAACTGCTGCACATGGACGGCAGGTTTGTGTCTTTTCCAAGACAATTAGCGTTTTGATAACACCGTTGTTAGATTTTCTACCTTAGATAGGCAAGCATCCACATTCTCCGGCTCCCTGAGGCTCAAGAGAACTAGTCCCGCTTAAACCTATATTTACTAGGGTCCTTATTGTAAATTAGTATAACTTGAGGAGGTTTTATGTAAAATTAATTTTGAAATATTTTCAAAATACACCTCAAATATTTAATTATCGTCTTTAGGATTTTCATAGATGTATCTTCTATAAAAGTGAAATTTCTAGTGAGTAGAACCTAGTTTTCATTATATATGGTATTTTAATGAAAATTGGAATTTGTATTGTATTGAAATGGTAGTTTCATGTAATGGTGATTTCTTTGATTTAGAAAACATGGAATATTTGTATAATATATTTAAAATAGATCTTTTGATAATATTCATATATATATTTAATAAAATAAATTTTATTTATTTTGTAGAAATCTAATTTTCTTAAAAATAGCATTAAAAATTCCATCGAGATCGAATGCTCCTTTCGGAGGTCTGCATCTCGCTCTACTAGGCCCAAAGACGTGTGATAACCCGCACTATCCCGATCGGGGTTCCTCAAAATGGGTTGTAGACGCGCAATTGCAAGGAATTAGATAACACTCTTTTTAAAGAAAACGGTTTTGTAATAGTTTAGGGTATTTTATTGTAACTCGTAATATTCCCACAAATATTGTCCAAAAGTAAATCTTGCTATTTCATGAATGTGTGTTGTGATGAGGTATGTCATTACCTCGTGAGTTTTCTAAAGGTAATACGGTAAAAATGGATAACAATATCGTTTGTAATCATGGTGGTATTTTACTGTAAAAATGAAATAAAGATTTCCACATGAATTATTTTGAGATGAAATTTATTCTAATGTGTTTATTTATGTTTGTTAAATATTATATGAGAGTATGGTATTTTATGGTTTAAGAAAAATAGAATTTTTAAAGAAAAACGAATCGGAAGTCGGATTAACTCCGCTTCCGTCGGATTTTGAAAAATGAATGTTTTAGAATAGAAAAAGAGAGGGGAAGAGGGGGCTTACTGGCTATTAAGATAGAGGGGAGAAGGGGGGAGAGTAGGGAAGCGTCGGGGAGTCGTTTCGTCGCCGGAATCTCTTTGGAACGTCGTCGGAACTTCGCCTTTTGCTAACTCCACTTGCACAACTTGAGACTTGGAAATTTTATAGAGTTTTTGTAATGAAATTCTTAGTGAGTAGGGGTGAAATGGAGTGTGGTATTTATAGGGAAAATTAAGGTTTAGAGGGTTAAAGAATGCATTAAAAATATGCATTAAAAATTGGATTATAGGTGATTTAACGTTCTCTGAATGAATGCAGAGTAAACAAATAATTTGGGGGTAGTGGGGTAGGTGAAGAGGTGCTCGGGTAAAAAAATGGGGACCATCCCCTACAGGCGGCCCCGCGGTGCCGGTCCCAACTCCAATCTCGCCGGTCGTTCCCCGGTGATGGGTGCTTGGGATTTAGCCATGTGTCCCCGTTGCCTCATATACCCCAGTGCACATGTTTGATTATTCTGTAACTCATCATCTTACGTGTAGTGCACGTGTAAACCCTTGGGTTTTTAAAAGATTAAAAGAAAAAATTAATAAAAAGATAATGTGGCTGGGGGGATTCGAACACAGGGGCTACGTCACAGCAGTGCAAGGCTTTACCAATGAGCTACAAGTGCTTTCTTGCTGTTCAAAAGCAAAACAAATACTTATAGTGTACACAAGATTGCAAATACTTTATTTGTACATTAATGTTTAAATAATTTTCTATACATTGAAATTGGAGTTGTTACAGAGTACATAAATTAGAGACTCCGAAACGAGTGAATAAACTACAAACTCCGAAATGAGTACATAAACTACTTTACGCCAAGTCAAGACATCAAGAAACAGAAATGCGCAACCAATAGGCCTCGGGGTTCAGAACTATATTTCTTAAGGATCGAGATCTGAGAAGACATTTGAATCCGCTCTCTATATTCTCATATCAAAATTCTAATAAAAGTCGTGTGTGCCAGCTAGAAACCGGCCAAATGCTATGCATCACTTCAGTCCAATGTTCACCTATGTCTAGATGCATGCATCAGAAACTTCTAAAGATTAAAATACAAAATATGTGTACAGAGGCAGGATGCCCATATGAATATGCGCTGGGGATGAAACGTTCAGTGGTCGACATTATTTTTATTTATGGGATCAGAGATACAAAGATTAACAAAACAATATACAATTTTCTCTAATTCCCTCTCTGCCTTCTCCACCATGTCGAAGCGGCGATCTTCGCGAGGAGTTGCTCTCCAGCGCTATGCTCATCAGCGAAAGCAGACAAGATGGCCCGCTGAGCCCGTATCTGGCTTAGCAGACGAACCGAACAATCCCTCATAGGCCGGGTAATCAAACAAGCCTCATAAAAGCACTCGATCTTGTCCTCCACCGCGTTGAGCATCGCTAGAGTCATCTCCGCTGGATGAGAAGGGATGTCAGCAAGTACAGACTAGAGGATCGTCCGAAACCAAATGGAGCCGACAGGAAAAGGAGAGCCCCTACAAGCCAGAAGCTCGTTCATCACCATGTCACATTGGTCATCAGTGAGAATGGGATCCGCTAAACGCTCAGCAAAACGAGGGACGATTCCATCGATAGGTACCTCTCACGGTTGCCGACAAGCATGCGGACGACTGCAAGCCATAACTCTTGGTTTGTTAAAAAGTGGTTCTTTCCTTGTGAAAGAAAGGGGAAGCAGAGCTTCAGATTATAAAAAGGAGCATTCAAGTCTAGACACAGAAAGTGTGGTGCATGGTGGAGCTATTCCGAAGGCCCGGAAAAAAGGGCATGGGAAAAGAAAGAGTTGACTCATGGGAATCAGAGCAAGAAGGTGAAACGACTCCATCCGCAGCGCCTCACGTGCACGATACGTAAACGCCCGCATTGATTTTTTCCGGGACTAGAGCGGCGCCTCACGTGCATAACATGTGAGCACCAGCGCTAATTCAGGATTAAAATCCTCAACAGCGCCTCACATGCATGACACATGGGCGCCAGCAACGGTTTTTATATATGTATAACAACATTTCATGTGAGACACATATGAGCATTGGCATAAAGAGAAAAGGAAATTTTGTCATTCATACTTCGAAGAAATTTATACATTGGTGATAAAAGAAAAAAAAAGAGACAACAACAATAAAAAAAAACATCATCAAAGTGTTTACAACGGCAAAACACTGAATCCCGGACACGGATTCAGGAACTTGGAAGCAAGTCTGAGTAAAGTGCTTCCGGCTTCTTTGTCCATTTTCTTATGCATTTTATCACGAATGCAAGCGTCAGGATTCCCACTGATGTCGTCCGTCCTCTGGTATGCGGATATTATCGCCTTCTTTTGGAAGAAGCGATGCAAAATATCGACAAGATCATCTCTTCGCTTCTTTGAGATCAGGCTCATCAGATATACTGAATGCACCTTGTCTTCGGCATCATCAAGCGCCTCGAGTGGCATAGCCTCGTCAAGCCTAGGAATTGCTGCCCAGATCGACCCAACGATAATGTTCAAGAGAGCAGAACGGCTGGGGAGTAACCGACCATTGTAGTAGTCAAAACGACGCATCACCTCAGCACATTGTGTGTCGGTAAATTCTTGGCCTTGACAACGGCCCTGGATGCGAATGTCCTCGTAAGAGATAATCTCTTCGAGATCGTAAAGACGAGAAGCCATAATATCTGGAAAGAAAAATCAGTAAGGGGTTAGCAATCAAAATGATGAGGAAAGCACTCACTATAAGAATCCAAAAAGATTCTCATTTAATGAAGAATATCATTAAACTGTGGAGTTAAACTCCCAATACCCTTAGAAAATGTGTTCCACCACAAATTCAAATTTGTGAAAAGGGGTATTAAAACCCTAAAAAAGAAAAAATGCTCAAGAACAGAAGGGGAATAAAATTCCCAAAAGTCCCTGGATCTCTCAGAGCTAAGCTCTGTAAGATGGAATTAAATTCCTTTAATAATGGGATTAAGTCCCAGAAACCCCCACGGTGGGGAAACAAAGAAAATGGAATTAAATTCCAAGGATCCTCAAAAATCGGTGATAGGGAAAACCCTAAGAGGAGAACTAACAATCTTCAAGACCCCAGAGTCTACTTAAAAGAAAAAGTTTTTAGATCTCTAAGAGATCAGTTCAAGAAAAGAGCAGAGCTCTGTTGATGGATTTAAAATCCAAGGCAATAACGAAAAGGGTTTTCTAAGAGGTGAATGCCGTTCAAGATCCTTACCCAAAAAGAGAGTTTTTGCAGAGTTTAACTCTGAAAGTTCTATGGACAGAGAGCTAAGCTTTGAGAGGAGAATTAAATTCTCAAGAAAAGGTTAAAGAAGAAGATGAAGAAAAAGTGATCATATGAAGAGCCAAACACTCCATTTATAAGACGTGATGGGGAGCGGTTCATCTTCCCGTTCCCCTGGGCAATCCAACGGTTGTAAGGATGGACAGCGTTGCACTCACGAGCAAGCCACGTGAGAGCAACGCTGGGGGGTATCTGTTCCCTCATAAAAAAAATAAAAAGAAGGGGGAGAAAATTCCCCCTCCCAAGACTCAAGCCTCACGTGTTAAACACGTGAGCGCCTATATGCAAAATATATAGGCGCTGCAGTTAAAACAACTCATAGGCTAAATAAGCCTCACGTGTTAAACACGTGAGCGCCTATATGCAAAGCATATAGGCGCTGCAATCAAACAATTGATAGGCCAAATAGGCCCCATGTGTTAAACACGTGAGCGCTTGTATGCAAACCATATGAGAGCTGAAAATAAACAAGCCAAAACCTACGCTAATGATCACGTGTTAAACATGTGAGTTCTCCTGCCACATAAATTGGCAGCGCTCACATGCAAAGCATATGGCGCCCCAATTTTAAAATACTCACATCTGATTCTATGTGATAGAATTAAATTCTATTTGGGAAATATTTTCCCTGATCTTTCTATTATGGAAAGATTTTTCTCTAATAGAGAATTTTGGATTTAAAATCCAATTGCGATAAAATATCACCAAATGAACCATCTGATAGAATAAAATTCTATGTGGAAAATATTTTCTTGATCTTTCTCAAACTAGAAAGATCTTCTCTGTTAAACAGAGGACCCTTGGATCAAGGATCCAACGATAATTATAAAATCACCCACCGATCATTTGATAGAATAAAATTCTATCTTAGGAAAAATATTTTCTAATCTTATTAGATAAACAAGAAAACTTCTCTGTTAAACAGAGAGCCTTTGGATTAAAAATCCAATGGTGAATAAAATTCACCATGTGATCTAAGAGATCATTTAGGATTGATTATGAAATCAATCATGATCTCTCAATCAGAGATTTTCTTAACAAGTTGATTTTTTTCTCTTCTCCTATAAATAGATAGAGAAGAAAGAAGGGGACAGACAGAGAGAAAAGAGAGAGAATATACAGAGAGAACTTCCCACAAGCTTTTAAAAAAATACAGTTAGCCATTGATAGAAAAGAGAATTTAATTCTCAAAGAAGACTTGCCTCGTTGAAACCCTAGATAAAGAAACACAGAAATCATATTATCTCTCCTTTGCCTTTCTAAGGGTTTAACCCTTCATATAAGAACTCAGTTCTTTCTCTGGTTGAGATTTGCAGAAACAGATCTCCTCACAAGTTGAGAATTTAATTCTCATCGGGAAGATTCTGTTCTGCAGATTCAAAACTTAGGAGAAAAGAACTAAGGTAAAAAGAAAGAACAGGAACATATGGGAATTTAATTCCTCTAAAAATTAGGGTTTAACCCTACATAAAGAACTTGGTTCTTATAAAAGTGAAAAAGAACTTGGTTCTTCAATACAAACGATAATTATGGTCCAAGTTCTTCAAAACTGAAATCTTGATGATCATCAATGACTAAAAATGTCATTAATAGAGATCAATATCTCTAAGAAAACACAAGAATGACTTGGTGACTCGATTAGTGCTTAGCATTATTTTGAAACCTCACGTGTTTCACATAAGAAGTGCTTAAAAAAAACAATAAGAACAACCAAAGCTGCCTCACGTGTTTCTCACGTGGACGCCTAAAGAGCAAAGAAAAACTTCTTTGTCAATTAGGCAACCGCCCCAAAAGGAAGCAGTTACGTGAAATGCATGTGAGCTCTATCCAAATGCTTAGCACTTCTATAAAAAGAGGGAAACGAACAAATAAAGCCCAAAGCCCAGCACTCATGTGCTTCTCACGTGCGTATCATGCAGAGTGCTCAGCACTCCATGATTAGTCAAAAATGACTAAAAACGCTCACATCTGAACACCTCGCGTGTTTCACACATGAGTACCACAGGACTCTAGTGATTCGCACTAATCCAGCATCCCATGTGTTTCACACGTGAGCGCTGTATGTCCCAGTGCTCAGCACTGTTGGGTAATTATGGAAACTCAATCTCAGCCCAAAATTGGCTAAGTTTCCTGAGATCAAACCTCTATGTTTTTAAATCAATCGAGCCCATATGCTCTTGATTTCCAAGGTCTCAAATATGACCAAAAATTCTTAAGTCCATAACAACCCCTTTTCCCTCAAATACGGGATTTTGTTTTAGGGTACATCTCTTCACACCTCTGATATATGTCGTTGTAATTCTTCAACGTCTTTAGAGAGGTGGCGGGTCCCGATGACCAACAACTTCTTTCGTTGGCGCACTTCCAAATTGACGTGCACGCCTTAAATCGGATCGTGCCCCAAATTGGGCACATTCCATATCACCATTGTTCACTTCGTCACGTAACAAATACAGGTGCGTGCAAGATGGATAATGGACTGAAATATCCTTAAACTAATATTCGCCCCCAAATACGGCGATAAAGGACTGAAACGTTCTTAAACTAACACCTCGCCTCAAACATGGTGATAATGGACCGCGATGTCCTTAAACTAAAATAATTGAGCCCGAACGCTCATACGTTTTGAGTCGATCTTAATCTCAAACCAGATTAATGATCCTTAAATCAACACAAACCCAAATCTAAAAATATACGGATTTGGACTAATCCACGCTCTACGGGCGATGACATAAATTAGTCTCCGTATACAATCCACGGGTAACCAAAACAAAAAAAAACAAAAATACACACGACACGAAGTGAACTTCCGGAGTAGGAGAAAGTAGTTATTGTGATGCGGTAACGTAATTAACTGTACGGGCTTGCGCCTGCAGAGAAGAGCGTCCCCACAATCAAAAACCCCTCATAAACGAGGGGCGATCTGATGAAGTCACACTATAACGGCCGCATCCGTCCAAACCTCCGATATATAGTGCCATAAATCAACTTGGTATCTTCGGAGAGGTGGACGGATAAATCCAAATAGTATCTGCCCCCAGAATTCAGGCCAGATGTCCCAACGTCCCGGTCCGTCTTTCGGTGGTGAACATCCCTGTTGGAAACGTCTATCACGAATCTCATCGGTAGGAATCAAGTGTGCTGCGAACCTGATATAAAGTTGATGTCAGAACAGTTACGTGTTTTAAGGGACAGAACTTTGAGACGAATTTTTTACTTGCTAAGCATGGTAAATTCGGCATCATACCCATCTACTGATTTTACCCACATAGAGCCTTGCTGCACGTGGATGAATTGTTGTTCCATATCAAATCGGACAGTCTCTAGGAAATAATTGCATCGAAAAGATCGTGAAACGTCTTCCACTCTATTGGTTGTGCAAGACGGCTCTTCTCGGCCTTCCACCAGACTCTTATATTGTCCGTGAGCCGAGGCTTTGCAACACGAACCCAAGCTATTTCTGGCACTTGAGTTTCTCTAAGATCATCCTTAATGCCTTGAGCCCACTCCTCAGTCTTCAGGGGGCTCTCTTTCCCAGAAAATTCTTTGGGTGCAACGCCCGAAATTGTTTTACACCTGATGCTTCCGCTTCGGGATAGGCAAGAAGGATAGCAATCTGCTGCTGTTGGCCTTTTAGAAGACTCTTGATGGCTTCGAGAAGCACCGTCTGTTCATTGATAGGAGCTGTAACGGTAGGTAGAGGTGGTAGAGCAAGCGGTAATGTGTTGCCATTGACGTTGGTATTGGTGTTGTTGGGAGAATCCATCACCTTGATAGAAAAGAAAGATTATGATAGATTCAAGAGATTTGAAATACAAGGAATGTAAAGTTGCTGAATTTTATAATTCTTAAGATATATTGCTTAAGAATTCGTGCAGAACTGACCTGCACGGGACACTAATAAAACTTGTCACACCTCGCTTCTCAAAAGACGGTGACAACACATGTCAATGCTCGCAAGGTATTTACCAGGAGAAGGTCATTTCCCTTAATAAATACATTAAGCGTATTTAAGTTGTTGGTATGTAGTGCTCGCGCCGCGGAAGTCACGGCTAAGGCGAAAGCGAAAACAATAATTTTATGCAAGTACAAAACACACATACCCTAGGATTCACACCAAACATCTAAACTAGCAAACCAAACAAGCAAGAGTATAGGAAAAACAATCTTCGGCGCGTGTCCACCTAATTTTGGAAGACCCCTCTAAGCTCGTAGATGCAGGAAACGCGCTTGAAAGGCGACCACCTTTGCTGAAGAAGATCCACCTGAGGGAAACCGATTGAGGCTGCGACCAATGCTCCAAACTTGCTCAGGATGGATTGTGGATGATGTAGGATTTTTTTTCACTAATTTTTCTCTCAATAACCATGCTCAAGAGAGCAAGAAGAAAGAGGAGGAGGTGAGGAAAGTGGCTAAGTGTTAAGAATAACTCTCAACTGTGTAAAAGCCAGAAGCAAAGTAAAAAGGATTGGCTCATTTTATTTTTGCAACCATACATCAATAGTGCACCCAAATGATTTTTTCAATATTAAAAACCAAAGCCATACCTATCTACATGTCAACAACCATGTTTCATGCCACCTCACCCTCCACATCATTTCCATTTGATTTTATAAAAAGAAAATCAAATATGAGGTGCCCATCTTCTAAAAGCAGTCCCGTATAAATACGGAATATTTCACCCGGTATATGTATCACTATATATACGCATATCCGTATAAAAATACGGATAGCACCAAAGAGAGAAAATGAATAGTGAAAAAAAATACTAATATATATATATATATATAAATTATCAAATCAAAACCTGATTTAATAATCCGGCTTAATCATAAATCGGTAGTATTATCAACCGTTCGATTAAAGTCCGTATATCCCGTACACGTATTTAATCGGACCCCTGCACGTACCGACGTACGGCCTCTACATCTATCGCCAGAACCGGAAAAACCCTCTGTGTGGGACTCTAAAGACTCGACAATACGCTGGTAGTGATTTTAACCACAAGCACGTCAGCGGCACTAGCTGTACGTAATGGCTACCCAGGTACTTGCCGAAACGGAGGTCGACAATCAAGTACGTCCTTACCCTACTGAGCCTGAATATGACAATCTCCATACAGTCTGGTTGTTCTCGCAAAATTTTTTTGGCTCAGAGCTTGCAGTTCCCTTATGAAAATAAAGGGAAAACCCCCACGTGTTAAACACGTGCACCCACATGCAAAGCATGTAGGTACTGCCTCAGATATGATTAAATCCTATATTGGTTCTCACGTGTTTCCCACGTGAACGCCAATGCCAGCCTCTGCTAGGATTAAATCCTGTAGTGGCGCCTCATGTGGAACACACGTGAGCGCCGGCGTGCAAAGCACGTAGGTGACTATTTATAAAAGAACTAAATTCTTAGGCGGCATCCACATGCATAGCACGTGAGCATCAGCGCCCAAACTAAAGAGGATAGAATTAAATTCTACTTAGGGAATATTTCCCTAAAATCTTGGATATTCTCTGTTAAACAGAACCGTTGGATCAAAAATCCAATGGTGATAATAAATCATAAAATGATAGAATTAAATTCTATTAGGGAAAAAATATCTCCCTAATCAAATATTCTTTGTTAAATTGAGAGCCGTTGGATCAAGAATCCAATGGTAATTAAAAATCATCAAAAGATAGAACTAAAATTCTATTAGGGGAAAATATGCCCCTAATCATTCTAAATAAGTAAGATATTCTCTGTTGGTTCAAACATCCAATATTAGAATTAAATTCTATGTGGGAAATATTTCCCAGATCTTTTTCAAACTAGAAAGATCCTCTCTGTTAAACAGAGGACTCTTAGATTAAAAATCCAACGGTGATTATAAAATCACCAATTAAACCATCTGATAGAATAAAATTCTATATTAGGAAAATATCTTCCTAGTCTTGTTAAACTAACAAGATATTCATATGATAAAATAAAATTCTATCTTAGGAAAATATTTCCTAATCTTGTTAAACAAATAAGAAATCTTCTCTGTTAAACAGAGAGCGTTTGGATTAAAAATCCAATGGTGAATAAAATTCACCGGTTGATCTAAAAAATCAATTGAATTGTTAATGAAATCAATAATGATCTCAATGAGAGATTTTCGCAACAAATTGATTCTTTTCCTTCTCCTATAAATAGGAGCAAAGAGATGAAAAGAGGAGAGGGGACTGGATATAAAAAAAAAAGGAGAGGAAACCCCCCATAAGCTTCTGTAAAAACACAGAAGGCTCTCTAAAAGCTTCCACACAAAAAATAAACAGAGAATTTAATTCTCAATAAAAGAAGAAGATTTTCCTACTCTAAACCCTAGGTAAAGAAAATACAGAGATCAAAATATCTCTTTTACCTATCTAAAGGTTTAACCCTCCTCAAGAACTTAGTTCTTTCTCTAGATCTGAAATTCAAAAGACAAATCTCCCACAAGTTGAGAATTTAATTCTCATCGGGAAGATCTTGTTCTTGAGAATCAAAGATCCAGGAAAGAACAAAATTGAAAAGAAAAAAAATGGAGTTCATAATACTCCAGGAACTTAGTTCCTTCAAATCAAGAACTTAGCTCTTTAAAAACCCGATCCAAGATTCTCAAAATAGTGATCTTGGTGATCGTTAATGATCAAAATACCATCAACAGAGATTTAACCTCTCTGAAAACATGAACAAGAGAATATGGATAAAAGAACATGGAGAAGATGGAGTCCATAATACTCCATAAACTTAGTTCCTTCAAATTAAGAACTTAAATGTTAAAGAACCCGATCCCAGATCATCAAAATAGTAATCTTGGGGATCGTTAATTGTCAAAATGCCATTAACAGATATTTAAGTTCTCTAAAAAACATCAGCAGAGATTAAATCTCCAAAAAACTTAGCGCCTCACGTGAAACACACGTGAGCGCCGGACTCTCAGTGCCTCACGTTAAACACACGTAAGCGCCAGAAAGCAGAAAAGTTTAGTGCTTAGCACCAGTGCCAGTGCCTTACGTGAAACACACGTGAGTGCCAAAACTCAGCGCCTCACGTGAAATACACGTGATTGCTCAAAAGAAGCCAAAGCCCAGCGCCTCACATGAAACACACGCGAGCGCCAGAGGAAAATTAGTAATTAGCACTATTATAGCGCCTCACGTGATATACACGTGAGCACTATATGCAACTGAGTGCTTAGCACTGCTGGGTGTTACAGAAACTCAATCTTAGCCCAAATTGGCTAAGCTTATATTTATGATATCCAAACTGTTCTTAGTCCCATACATGACTAACGATCTTCATCACATACCTTCTAAGTTAATCTTAGTCTCAAATAAGACTAACTGTCACGCCCCGCTTCCCAGTGTACGGAGACGGAGACGTGGCAGGCACGTAACGTATTTACTCAGAAATAAATACGTTAAGCGTAAATAAGTAATATATGAAATGCATAAGAAATGACAAGAGATAATATAAACAGCAACTTTTATTAACATTCATCTTTACAATACATTGCTTTAAAAAGGAAAGTACAATGATATAAAGTAATGCCTAAACAGCGGCATATGAAATGAAAAGTTAGTACAAGAAAAGCTAGAAATCCTGTTGCTTAATAAACTGGTCCACGTCCTCCTGGCTAGGCTCGATCTCAAGAGAGTCCGGTCCTCCTGACGAACATTTCAAAGAAAGAAAAGACAGGAATGTCGTCAGCGAACTAGCGCTCGGTAAGTCCCAAAAGAAAGACAAGAATATATTAAATATAGAGAATTGAACTGTTAAGGTGTACAGGTATGAGATTGCTATTCTAACGTAGTTGTTTATAGCTTGGTATAGAAGGTATCAGTGTATACGAGAGAAGTCCATCTTACCCCGTGGACTATGGTAACATGTAGTACAAGGCCCCGTCAAATCCCACGGGACAACGGCACGAGAGTTCATGTAGGTGTCTTTTAGTGATCATCTCGTTCCACTTTTAATACATTCCGTACCAATCTACCCATTTAACCCCGTGTAATGTTTTATATAGATTATAATTATCAGACTTACTGAGACCATGGATACAAGTTGTTCATGTAATCAGGTTCATGATGTAAACAAGTAGTCATGTAATCAAGTCAAGTTATAGCCATGGTTCGGTCAAGTCAAGTCATGTTTGCATGTTGATATTGTTCTGGTATTCAGGTTCAGGTTCAAGTATATATATTAGAGTTTAGGATTCATGTTTGAATTGGATTTTGGTTTGAGTTGACTTCAAGCTTGATTTAGACTCAGACTTGAGTCAGACACTTAGAACTGATTTGGATCCTGAATTATGTTCGGGAGTTATCGGTAACTGCTGCACATGGACGACAGGATTTATGTCTTTTTCCAAGACAATTACCATTGATAACACCGTTAGGTTTTTGTACCGTAAATAGGCAAGCACTCACTTTCTCTATCTACCTAAGGCTCAAGAGAATTGATCCCTCTTAAACTTATATTTACTAAGTCCTTAAATGTAATTTTATATACCTCGAGGGGGTTTTATGAAAAATATTTTTAATATAGTTTCAAAATAATTTCGAGAAATTATTTATATAATATTTAGGGTTTTCATGGATGTGTATTTTAAGAATTGAGATATTTTAGTGATAATTACCTTAACTTGAATAGTTCATGGTATTTTACTGTAAACATGTCTTGTATTGATATCTTGATGGTATTTTGATAAAACTTGTAATTCTTTAATTTGAAAAAATATAAGTTATTATATTTTGAAAATATATGGATTTTATAATATTTATATAATTATTAAAAATTAATTTTTATTATTAAGTAGAAAATTTCGTTTTTCTTTAAAATCGTATTAAAAACCTTTCGAGATCGAATACTCCGTGAGGAGGTTTGCATCTCGCTCTACTAGCCTAAGGATGTGCGATAATTCACACCATCCAATAGCGGGTCCCCTAAAAAGGGTTGTAGAGGTATATTTGCAAAGGGATTTTAAATACAATCTAAAAGAAAACCGTTTTTATAGTATATGGTATTTTGATGTAATATGGTAACAAAAATATGTTCAAGGGATATTGTAACATTTCGAAATAATAAAAATATTATTTTTGGGAATTTTTATAATTTAATATTATTTTATTGAATATTTTAATATTTTGGTATTATTAAATACAAATAAATGGGAAAAAGTTTAGAAAAATTATGGAAAATTCTAAAATAGGGTAAATTAGAGAATTATGCCATTTCTAAGTTTAATTGATTAGTTATATGCTAATTTAGTGCTAATCGCGATTAAAAATCGCTAATCGGTTTTTACTTTTTTTTTGTGCAAAACATGCACATATCACTTTTTTCACACTTGTGCATTTTCTTGCCATGGTTCACTTTGGGTTTACTATTCTTGGGAGAAGGATTTTGAGAGAATAAGAAAAGAAAAAGAAAATGGAAAAGGAATAAGATAATGAGGTATGGGTGAGAGAGAGAGGGTAACCTTTGACCAAGACTTAGCCATTCCTCCATTTTCTTCACCATTTCTCTCTCCCTCTTCTTTGCTTCCTGCTGCTGCTCCTCCTTCATCTCCCTCCCCTCTTCAAGCCCTCTAAACACCTCTAAAACAACTCCAAAACCCCACTCTCATTTCATTAAAAGTGTGCACAAGCTCAAGATCTACATATTGGACCAAGAAAGCAAGGATTTTGGCCACTAGGGGCAACTCAAGAAAATTCTTGAGTTGCCAAATGAGGTATTTTCTGAACCATTAGATTAGTTTTAGCAATTCTTATACCCCCATGTTTAGATTGAATCGATATCGTGTGATTTTGTGGATTTAGTACAAACCTAGTTAGGGTTTGAGGAAAATTTGAGTTATGATATGAAATTGAGCTCAGTAGAGTGTACACCAACACCTTAGTTCTATAATTGAGACCCAAAACTGAAGCTTAAACCCAGAATACGGATTTGTAGAACCGATATCGGAAAAATTATGAAATCTGTGAAGGTTATTTGGGATCTGCTATCACCCAGGACATCCTAAATTAAAATTGATTGGACAGTGACATGTGCAGGCACCCAGGAAGCTACCACCAAGACCCCAGCCCCTAGCTCTTTTCCATGGCCGCCAATTTAACCCAATTGGCCGCAATTTGCGGCCCGACCAGCACCAATCTGTGTCGTTTTGGTTCTGCAGCTCCTACATGTATAGATTAGACCCCTGGTATATATAGATTTGTCTAATTTGACCTAGGGTGAAATCTGGAGCCTATTTCCTAAGTTGCTGTTTTGGATTCGTGTTTCCGTATTCCGTATTTTTAATTCTACAATTGTGTATTGTGTTTTACCTCGACTATTTGGCGTTTATACGACGATATCGAGGATTGAGTGATGGTTTTGAAGGCGTGCCCATAGGTTTTAACCTATAGGCCCCTTATCGTATCGTTTTGAGATTCGTATGCCGTTTTAGCTTTGGTTTGGTTTTAATGCGCATATACGATACTTTGATGTGTAGGTACCCCATGAAGACTTCGGGACGACAAGCAAGCGCGTGGCGACGTCGACAAATGAAGACGCAAGGTGAGTAGATTATATCTACGGGGGAAGTCGGGTGGATGGAGTATAGCACCCCCGCAGTCCGTAGTTGGTATACCTTATATGTATATTATTTATGGTAGTATAGTGTAGTGGATTATTTGAGATGTGTTAGATGTGATATGGTTAGAAGTAAACTAGAATATTTCCTAGTTGCGAACCCTAAGATAGGGTTACACCCACACGCACGCACATGTTGATTTGCTATACTTATACTGGGATGATGATGGATAGTGGATGACTTTGGAGATGAGTCGATGATATTGGGTTTTGTGCCGCGAGATCGGAGATTTGATATGATTCGTATTTGGGATATGACATGTGATCTCTAGCGGGCCTTTGGACGTGTGTTTACACACGCAGTGATATTGATGGTATCAGTTGTACTAGACTTAGATCAGTACCCTAGATTATGTGATTTGATGAAGAGGATACTAAATAATTGATGAGCTGATTGTGATATTGACCCGTACCCAGCTATTAGGATGCCGTACGACGATTTACCGTACGAGCTTTATATTGATGATAGATCCGCACTCATGACTCGAGGATGTCAGATGATATACTGTATCGTACGCGATACTATTGAGGCGGGATCACCGACTATATATATATATATATATATATATATATATATATATATATATATATACCGACTCAGATTTAGGTGGTTTCCATACCCCTCCTGATGGACTTAGCTTAGTAGATGTTAGACTAGACCGAGTCATACCTATTTCAAAACTAGCGAATCGGGAATATCTTAAGGGCAAGTAAAGGGGTTCTACGGGTATTTACAAAAGGCGTATCTATTCTTAAAAACACCGTAACCCTTATTTCACTAAAACCCCGATTCGTCTTATTTCAAAAGGCACCACTGCAGGATATGTACATATTGGTGTAGATTCTTTACTGTTGCATTGATTATTCGATTCCGCATCGCATTGCATGTGTTTATTTCTATATTGCAATCATGCTGTTAGGACACCAGCACCATTATCGATGATGCATATGTTCCACGTACACTTGTTTGCCGGCTCACACACTTCATCATCGATAATTGCCATGTCACTACACATAGTATTATTGCATCAGGATATGACTTTGTATGCGCATACTAGTATTCAATGTTGCATGACATACTGTTATACTTGCATCTCATTTATATGTCACATACATCATGCTTTCTGATTATACGCATTGAGATATTCGTTTTCATGATATTTCTGGATTTGGGAACCGTGGGGATTTTTCAAAGGAGAGTATGTACTTATTTGAAAAACCCGGTTTCCTTGATTATGATATTTGCGCAGCCACCATGAGATTTATCGGTTCTGATTATATACCCCATACGAGGAGTGTGTGCCGTATGAGGGTACATGGTGGGGCCCGGTATGGTTCCCCTCGACAAGAAGATCGAAGGATTATGCCGATTGATCCTGGAGGTGGGCGAGTACCTACCGGTGATTGTATTTGAGCTCGGCGGATATCCGGAGGATACCGACCGGAGTTGAGAGATGGACATGGGTTGACCCGTGCTGCCGGGGCCGAGGGCCGATACCGCAGACGGAGCCCCATATGGATGAGGATTTACGTGCCGATGCTAGGCACAGGTTTCATGATGTTTCCATGGTTTGATTATATCCTCACATTTACATGCATGATGCATATTGTCATTGGGTGACAGGTGGACGGGATCCACATATATACAGACTTTCATTACATTGATCATACTTCACTTGTATATATAACAGGGTATGAGGGCGCTGTTATATATACCCTTACACCAATATTAGTGGAATGGGACGCTAATATATGTGTATTGACTTTCATTTTGATACTTCATCATATTTACTTCATGCAGACATACCTTATGTTTATGACATGTTATTTCCTGAAGCACTGGCACGGGTACTTGGTACTGCATACACGATTAGATGTTACATTGCCACCTTTTCATGCTTCAGGCTTATTCTTTGAGGTTTATTTATCTGATTGTATTGACCTTGGATTATGTCATGCATTCGATTTCTGCTTGTAGATATTCTCTATTCACGAGTTGGCAACTCACCCCCGTTGTGCCACAGTTCTTGCAGGTTTTGCCGCACAGGTTCCATTGCGGCATTTCTGGCATATTGCTTTCCTTTGCGGGTGATTTGCTTGGTAGGTGGATTCTTGCATCAGAACCACCCTTGTATATGTATTATTCTTTGTATCTAGAATTCCATCAACCAAAACTTGTACATTGTTTCAGACATAGACATTAGTGATGTATTATTCGACCTTAGAGTCGCGCTTAGTAGTATTGCGGTTTTCATGCTTATTGAGTTTCTTTTGGATTTGACCCTTGCCATTCGGCGTTGTATATTATATTGCTTGCGTGGTTGTGACCGTCGATTGACGAAGAGCTAGCTCCCGCTTGGGGATGCCTTTTATTCATTGCATATATATATATATATTGTTCTTGTTGTACCCCGTTCGGGGCCAGTATTTACAAAAGAAACTCTGCCAAAATTTTTAGAAAGGATTTTACTTTTTTTTAACAATGCATATTCGTCTTAGCTATTTAAAAATCTTGACTTCAAAACATGTTTTCTTTACCTATTAAAAACCAGTTTTCTTTATTTATCCTTAAAATGGTTTTAGATTTCTGGGCTTTTGGCTTACTTGGATCAGATGGAGTCCTATAGACTTCATATGGTTCAAGGGCCAGTCACGTGCTCTTTCGGGTCGTGACAGATATCGTTCGATGGAAACATGTGTGTATGTGAGGGCTAGGTCATTACCCCATGAAGTTTTCTAAAAGTATGTTCAAACAAAGGAATAAAAGATGACGTATATAAAGTTCATGGTATTTTCATGTAAAAGTTAAATTAAGATTATGTTTCATGGTATTTTTTGAGTGAAAGTTTGTTCTAACCATTAGTTATATGATTACAAATATGGTGTAAGAATATGGATGAAAAGTATGTAAAAAAAGTGAACTTTTTAGGGTTTAGAATAAAAGATCGGTGTTAACTCCACTTACCAACATGTTTTGAAAAAGAGAACTTTTTAAGAAGAAAGAGAGGCATAGGGAGGGACTTACGAGTGAAATAGTTTAAGGAGAGGTTGAAGAAGATAGATTGGTAGTCGTGGCATCGCGGGGTCGCCGGAATAGCCTCGATTCCTCGCCGGAAATTGGTCGTTGGCTAACTCCTTTTCTACTCCACTTGTACTTGAGAAAATTTGAGAGTTTTGGATAGAATTTTTAGAATGAGGAAGGGCTAGGGCATGGGATAGTATTTATAGTGTGGAATTAGGGTTTTGGAGTTAGAAGAGTGGATTAAAATGCATTAAAATGTGATAAATTGGGGAATTAAGGAGTCTCTATTTGATTGCAGATTGCAGAGCAATCAAACAGTGCAGGGGAGTTAGGGATAGGCCAAGGGACTTATGTGTAAAGCACGGGGACATTTACCCATGGTTGGACCGTCCCCGCTGGTTTTTAATGAGCTTCCGTCGATCGAATTGTGGAGATGGGCTGGTGGATCTTGGCCACACGTACTCTCCTATATTTACACCCTTTTCCACATGTTTATTTTTTCCAGACTTTTCATTTTTATGTGCATTGCACGTGTAACTTTTGGGCTTCCAAAAATTTTAAAAGAAAATTCAGAAAAAATATAATGTGTCTGATGGGGTTCGAACACAGGGGTTACGTCACAGCAGTGCAAGGCTTTACCAGTGAACTACAAGTTGTTCCTTACTGTTCTTAACAAATATTAACTTTTAAATTGTACTCAGGCTTGCAAACTCCTTTCTGTATATTAAATTGAAAAAATTTCGTAGAGTAAATTCGGAGTCGTTACACTAACGATTCTTAGATGATCCATCATGATCTTTCCCTCAAATACGGGATTTAGTTCTTTCCACACCTCTGATATATGTCGTTGTAATTCCTCAATGTCTTTAGAGAGGTGGCGGGTCCCGATAACCAACAACTCCTTTCTTGTCCCAACTTGATGTACAATTTCATCAAGACAGGGAATGATACATCTCACATTGATGCACTTCCAAATTGATATGCACACCTCAAATCGGATCGCACCCCAAATTGGGCACATTCCATGGCACCATCATTCACTCCGCCACGTAACAAATACACGTGCACGCAAGATGAATGATGGACCGAAATGTCTTTAAACTAATATGTTTTTCCCTGCAGACTGTCTCCATAATAACTACCATATACTATCAATGGGTTATTCATATACGATCAAATGATCAGTTGAGCCCATATGCTCACTGTTCATAAGTCGATCTTAGTCTCAAATATGACTAACGATCATTAGATTAAACCTAAATATCCTATGATCGGACGGACCTCACAAATGTGAGAAATGCGTCCTAAGTTCATTCCCATTGGCAAATCAAGCTACCAACGTGAACCCCATCAAGTAAATCCTTGACCCAAATCGAAATCTAAAATATAAGGATTTGGACTAATCCGTACCTTACGGGCGACGACATAAACTAGTCTTCGTATACAATCCACGGGCAACCTTAACAAATAAAACAACACACGACACGAAGTGAACTGTTAGAGAAGGAGAAAGTTGTTATCGCAACACGATAACGTAATTAACTGCAGGGGCTTGTGCCTGCAGGGAAGAGCGTCCCCACAATCAAAAACCCCTCACAAATGAGAGGGAATCTGATGAAGTCTGCTACATCGGTCGCATCTATCCAAACCTCCGATATACGGTGCCATAAATCAACTTGGTATCTTCGGAGAGGTGGATGGATATGTTCCAAATAGTATCTACCCCCAAATTCAGGCTAGACGTCCCAACGTCTCAGTCCGGTTTTTCGGCGGTGAACAGATTCTGGCATGCTCGGTGGGACCTCTTCCTCTTTCCACTCCACACTTCGTGTGTCATGTTTTTCCGTGATCAAATAATCGTGGTATATATGTTTGTAGTTGCCCTTGGGTGATGGGATACTGAAGTTGGCGTTTCGTCTCTATGCAGAATGGCATTTGCTTCCACTCCACGTAACTCAGGCTCTATCACATCTGGTAGAGTCAAGTATAAACCATTTGCAGCCTCAAATCTCTGCAATCCGGCCATTCAAGAAATGAAGGGGCTTATCTTTGGGTCTATGCTCCCATCTCTTACCCTCGTTGCTGCAACGCCGAAGGTAGAAACCCAGAAGAAGACTGTCTTCCACGGACCGGATTCTCCAACTTTAGCTTTGCCGACGGAATCAGTCCTCAAATAACTGGCACCTGTCAAAGACTAAGGTCGACGCAGGGGGCAGAATATTAAAGCTCTCAAAGGAAACAGGGGGCAGGCTCAGCAAAATACCGAGACTAATCAAATTCTGACCGTAAGAAACGGTCGACGTCGATATCGGTATCATACAAAACGAGCCGGGGGCAGTTCTCCGTCAACGTTGACTCCACCCGGTTTAACTCTGATGATGAATGCTGCTGTTCCAACCGGGAACAGATTCGAACTGCTGCAAAGGGTCAGAAAAAATTCTCCCACCGTAGTATTGAAGAAATCTGCGCAGCCCGTAGAAATCCAACGAGAGCAGAAACCAGTTCACTCCCTAAAAGAACTTTCCTCATCTAAATATAAGGTGTGAAAGAAGGTGAAGGACTCAGTCGTCAACAACAGCTCTTCCTTTGAACGTCAGCCAAATTCTGACAAATCCCCTATCAAATACAAGGGGACACATCCCAAGATGGTTCCTGATACAATGGTACCTCCTAAAGCAGCTTCTCATAAAAAAGAGAGGCCTGATAAAGCCCAAGTGCCCGAGGCAAACTCCGAGGGTCAAAGCTCCAAATGGCCTAAGGATGGGGGCATAGTTGTTCACACAGTCTATATGGTGAACTCCAGAGACGAAGGTCGTGCCTCTATTAGTCACAGGCCGCATACTCATTCTCTGACAAAAGCTCAGCAGCAATATGAAAAGTTGTGGGAGATACTTGCTCAAGCGGCGGCACTTACTAGTCCACTGCCTAAGGCAAATCCCGAAGACGCACCTGAAGAAAGGACAGGGCAGGAGTCGGATATTGATTTCCTGAAGCGCGCTCTCAAAAAGAGAAGTGAAGAAGCGGCAGAGATGTCCGCTAAAATAAACCAGATGGCCCTTCTGATCCAGAATATGGTTGGAATGATGGTTCAATCGGAACCACTGGAAGATGAACCGCTGGTAGTCACTCTTAAAGACAAGGGTGGCATTTCAAATCGTCTGCAAGCCTCATCAACGGCTAAGGAGGAAATGATCCCAAAGGCAAAACTGAACGCATATATCGCTCAGTAAATCAATGCTCACCATGCTAGTGAACCTGCAAATAGGTCAATCAAGACTGTTCGATCGTATCCGGCGTGCTACGATCAAATACAGTACCCGCCAGAGTACACACTTCCAACGTTCCACATGTACAAAGGAACTAGGAATCCTCGCCAGCACATTGCGCGATTTAAATCCATGTGCGGAAACACCGGAGGAAATGATATACTGCTCCTCTGACAGTTCGTCAACAGTCTGGCGGGCATTACCTTCGAATGGTATGCGGAACTCCTAAATGACTCCGTGAACACCTTCGAATAGATGGAGATGCTCTTCTGTCAGAGATTTGCCGGTGCGAATAAATGCACTACCGTGGCTTCGTTGGTCAATAAAAAGGTTGGACCGAATGAGATCTGGGTTCAATATGTTAACCGATGGCGAAATCTCTGGTCAAAACGCAAACAACGCATCGACGAAACTACAGCCGTGGGAATGTTCATAGCCACCCTTGACCCAAATTCAAATGTGTTCCCATATATGGCACTCTTCAACCCGATGACCTTCTAAAAGATCATAGATAAAATGGCTCGATTGGATCAGATGGGTCAAGACCCTTCCTCATCCGATGAAGATGAATGAAAAGTAAAGGTAAGGTGGTGTTTGTCGCCAACGCTCAACAAAAATGAGTGGCTCTAAAGCAACCTGTCGCCAAAATAGCGGCGGTGTGGTACTCGCTCCCCCCGAAATATACACAGGGGCCATATTCCTCACTGGACAAAGAATCTCTACGTGAGATGGCCCTTTCTTCAAAGAACAGAAAGGATATCAAGGGACTTACAAGCGGGTCCTACAACCAAGTGGAATAGTCCGATTGAACCAAAAACCATGGAAAGGATGTAGAATCCATGTCTCCTTCCGAATCAGATGATGAGGGGAAAAGCCCCCAAGTCAAGTTCATTCTTCCAAGGAAGAAGAGGACTCGGCAGAAGGGTGACGTGATATCTCGTTCTTTCGTATATGAAGAAGATGCTCTGTCAGTATCAAAAAGCAACATTGATGAGCAGGGGGCAGGTGCCGTATAAAGAGACCGATATTTTTCGCAAAAACAACCCGATTGCTGTGATAATAAAAGAAGCAGTCCAAGAGGGTGAAGATAGCCTAAGGCGTGAAGTGTCCATGCAAACAAAGGACACGCAGTAGCGTCTCGGCAAGTAAGTGTTGGAAGGGATGAGTTATGCAACTCCCCGACAGAATGATAAAGTGGACCGAAACGTCCCTAAACTAGCGCATCGCCCCAAATACGGTGATATGCTCCCTTGAGATCTATATTGCAATCAAAATCCTAACGGCAAAGGTTGCAACTCAAGTCCCACTGGCTACACAGCTACTCCAGTCATGAAGCCACCCTCAAGTCCCACTGGCAAACAGATGGGTCACCTATAACAAAACTACTTTCGAGAGTTTCACCGTTCGCAAAAAAAATGGTACGTCCACAACCGAAATAGGCACGGTTGAAAACCCGAAAGGGCGCCGTAAGTAAAAACAGCAGGGCTACCGGCAAGTTTGTGAAAATCCGGAAGGGCGCAAACTCGTTAAAAATTTAAAAAAAAAAAAAAAAAGGTATGTTCACAAGCGAAATAGACACGGATGAAAACCCGATAGGACACCATAAGTAAAATCAACAGCACTACCGGCGAGCTTGTGAAAACCCAGAAGGGAGCAATCTCGTAAAGTAATAATAATAATAATAATAAATACACTTACAGGGTCCTTTTGATCTTGTGAGGAGAAAATATCTGCGTGAGATCTTACGACTCACAAAGGAGCACAACACTTAGAAATCCACACGATTTCTAAGGAGAAAACACACTTACGAGATCCTCACGACTCATAAAGAGAATTCCCCCCTATGAGACCTCACGGCTCAGAGAATTCAAAAGCCTTAAGATATATGGACCTGAACCTGTCCTTAAGCTATCATACCCCTCAAGCTTCCCTACAAGTAGTTCAGTACTGACACTTGTATACGATCTACGGGCATGAACAAAATATGTTTCCAAAAAGTTCCACCGATGGTGAGGAATATCCCCATATGGTGAACAACACTTGTAAGTCCTTTCGACTTACAAGGAGAAAACTCTCTGGTAAGATCCTTACGACTTGCAAGAGAAAATATCACTTAGGAATCCCCACGACTCCTTAGGAGAAAATACATCTACGAGATCCTCACGACTCGTAGAAAGAAATACCTTTATGGGACCCTTACGGCTCATAAAGCTAAAAGCCTTAGCCGACAGGATCCTAACCCTATTTACTAAGCCATCTTTGTTCAAATCAATAAAGGCAAATGATAATTCGCTCCTGATAATATTCTAGTTGCAGCGATACTGATGCCAAGATTAGTATCAGATCTC
The DNA here is from genome assembly GCA_030015575.1 of Agapanthus africanus. Lineage (NCBI taxonomy): Eukaryota > Viridiplantae > Streptophyta > Magnoliopsida > Asparagales > Amaryllidaceae > Agapanthus > Agapanthus africanus. Next base: position 194,311,061 of record CM057338.1, on the reverse strand, counting down.
AAGTTCCTGACTCATAATAAAACAGCGAGTCGCAAAAAAATGCATATGAAATAGCCGAAATGATGGGGCAACTCGCAACAAAAAATCAGCGAGCGAAAAAAATATGCATATGAAACAGCCGAAATGTTTGGGCAACTCGCAATAAAAATAGCGAGTAAAAATAAAAAATGGCATAGCCGAAATGATTGGGCACCACGAATAAAACAGCCGAAATGGTTGGGCAATCGCGACTTTCGCGATATAAAAAGTTGAAAAGATAGAGTATCGCGGAAATAAAAATAAAATAAAATAAAAGTTTTTTGCCCTGCAAGTAGGTCCATACAGACTCTTGTATACCATCCATGGGCACAAATGAAAGAAAAGGAAACATATTTTCCCACCTTGCGTCGTCAAAAGAAGCACCAAATCTCGATGGCAATATCTACAGCCTAGAGATCAACATGACGTCCTTCTCATTCCAGCAAGGTGCAGACGTGACACCAACAACGACCCAAGGGTCGAACAAAAGTGGAGTGATGGCAAAATCTTAGCTCCAGGTCTCGATGGCAATGTATGCGGCCTAAAGACCAATTCGAAGTCTCTCATACTCCAGCAAAGTACAGACGTGGTGTTGACACGGCTCCAAGGAGCCAAATCAAAAGGGAGTGATGGCAAAATCCTAGCTCTGGATCTTAATGGCAATATCTACAGCCTAGAGATCAGCTTGACGTTCCTTCTCAGTGCAGACACGACGATAACAAGGACCCAAGGGACAAATCAAAGTGGAGTAATAGAAAAATCTCAGCTCCAGCTCGATGTTCCTTCTCATTGCAGACGCGATGTCAACAAAGGCTCTAAGGAGCCAAATCAAAAAGGAGTGATGGCAAAATCCTCTCCAGCTCGACGTGCTTCTCATGCCAATAGGATGCAGATGCAACATCAACAAGGACCCAAGGGTCAAATCAAAGTTGAGTAATGGCAAAATCCTAGTTCCATCTCGACGTTCCTTCTCGTTGCAGTCGCGTCGTTAACAAAGGCTCCAAGGAGCTAAATAAAAAAGGAGTGATGGCAAAATCCTAACTCCAGCTCGACGTGCTTCTCATGCCGGCAGGATGCAGACGCAACGTCAATAAGGACCCAAGCATCAAATCAAAAAGGAGTGATGGAAAAAATCATAACTCCAGCTTGATGTGCTTCTCATGCCAGCAGGATGCAGACGCAACGTCAAAAAGGACCCAAGGGTCAAATCAAAGTGGAGTAATGGAAAAATCTACCCCAGAAGGATGCGGTTATGACTCATCGGGGCTCTAAATTGAGCCTAACCTCAAGTAAAAAGCGTCATGGCAAATACCTAACGCTTGTTCTTCCAACGGTAATATGTCCTAAGAAGATTACTTGAAGACGTCTTGTCTAGCCTCAGAAGGGATCAGAAACATGGCAGTCACGGAGCTATTCGAGCATAGGTCAAGGGACTGCATATCGAGAGATACATCAGCCAACGCGACGGTACGATAGATTTAAACCTAGTACCACAAACCTAACGGACCTCTATAAAAAAAAGGGTTATATATATTTCACGTTAGGATACATCTGCGAGATCCTCTCGACTCGTCTTGACTCGTAGGGAAAAACATCTTTATGAAACCCTCATGGCTCATGAAGATGAAAAGTCTTAGACGACGGGGATATCAACTTGTTTCCTAAGCACTGTGGCCCTACAAGTAGGTCCAAACTGACTCTTGTATACTATCCACGGGTCACATTCTCCAAAGTCGCATACCGATGAGGAGGAGAAATCACTTACAAGTCTTCTCGACTCGTAAGGAGAAAATTCTCTTGTGAGATCCTTACGACTCTCAAGAGAAAACGCACTTAGGAGTCTTCACGACTCCTAAGGAAAAAATACACCTACGAGTTCCTCTCGACTCGTAGGGAGAAACGTCTTTATGAGACCCTTACAGCTCATAAAGTTGAAAAGCCTTAAGCGACAAATTTAAACCTGTTTCCTATACCATTGCTGCCCTACAAGAAGGTCCAAAACGACTCTTGTATGCTATCCACGGGCCACATTCGCCAATAAACTGAAGAAGCCACATGCGGGTCCCCTCGACTCGTAAGGAGAAAATATCTGCATGAGATCCTTATGACTCACGAAAGTGAAAGACACTTAGGAATCTAGGGAGAATACGTACTTATGAGATCCTCACGACTCACAGGAAGAAAAACTTTCTTGGAACCCTTATGGCTGATGAAGATGAAAAAGTCTTAAGCGACAGGGATCCTAAACTTGTCTCTTAAGCTATCAATTCTATGGCAATGCAGTGCTTTGCACTACTTAACCCACGTACAAACTTACGTGGACAAAATAGTGGGGGGCATTTTTTCCCGCCAAAATTTTTTGGCTCAGAACTTGCCGTTCCCTTATAAAAATAAAGGGAAAACCCCCACGTGTTAAACACGTGCACCCACATGCAAAGTATGTTGGTACCGCCTCAGATAGGAATAAATCCTATATTGGTTCTTACGTGTTTCCCACATGAGTGCCAACGCCAGCCTCTGTTAGGATTAAATTCTATAGTGGCGCCTCACGTGGAACACACGTGAACGCCGGTGTGCAAAGCACGTGAGTGACTATTTATAAAAGAATTAAATTCTAAGGCGGCGCCCACATGCATAGCACATAAGCGTCGGCGCCAAATTAAAGAGGACAGAATTCAATTCTACATGGGGAATATTCTCTGTTAAACAGAACGGTTGGATCAAAGATCCGATGATGATAATAAATCATCAAATGATAGAATTAAATTCTTTTAGGGGAAAAATATCTCCCTGATCAAATATTCTCTATTAAATAGAGAGGCGTTGGATCAAGAATCCAATGGTAATTAAAAATTATCAAAAGATAGAACTAAAATTCTATTTGGGGAAAATATGCCCCTGATCTTTCTAAATAAGGAAGATATTCTTTGTTGGATCAAAAATCCAATGTTAAAATTAAATTCTATGTGGAAAATATTTCCCAGATCTTTTTCAAATTAGAAAGATCCTCTCTGTTAAACAGAGGACCCTTGGATCAAAGATCCAACGGTGATTATAAAATCACCAGTTAAACCATCTGATAGAATAAAATTCTATATTAGGAAAATATCTTCCTAGTCTTGTTAAACTAACAAGATATTCATATGATAGAATAAAATTCTATCTTAGGAAAATATTTCCTAATCTTATTAAACAAACAAGAAATCTTTTCAGTTAAACATAGAGCTTTTGGATTAAAAATCTAACGGTGAATAAAATTCACCGGTTGATCTAAAAGATCAATTGGATTGTTTATGAAATCAATCATGATCTCAATGAGAGATTTTCGGAACAAATTGATTCTTTTCCTTCTCCTATAAATAGGAGCAAAGAGATGAAAAGAGGAGAGCGGACTGGATATAAAAAAAAAAGAAGAGGAAACCCCCCATAAGCTTCTGTAAAAATACAGAAGGCTCTCTAAAAGCTTCCACAAAAAAAAATAAACAGAGAATTTAATTCTTAATAAAAGAAGAAGATCTTCCTGCTCTAAACCCTAGGTAAAGAAAACACAGAGATCAAAATATCTCCTTTACCTATCTAAGGGTTTAACCCTTCTCAAGAACTTAGTTCTTTCTCTGGATCTGAAATTCATAAGACAAGTCTTCCACAAGTTGAGAATTTAATTCTCCTCGGGAAGATCTTGTTCTTGAGAATCAAAGAACCAGGGAAGAACAAAATTGAAAAGAAAGAAGATGGAGTCCATAATACTCCAGGAACTTAGTTCCTTCAAAACAAGAACTTATTTCTTTAGAAACCCGATCCATGATTCTCAAAATAGTGATCTTGGTGATCGTTAATGGTCAAAATACCATTAACATAGGTTTAAGCTCTCTGAAAACATGAACAAGAGAACATGGATAAAAGAACATGGAGAAGATGGAGTCCATAATACTCTAAGAACTTAGTTCCTTCAAATCAAGAACTTAGTTCTTAAAGAACCCGATCCCAGATCAACAAAATAATGATCTTGGTGATCGTTAATGGTTAAAATGTCATTAACAGATATTTAAGTTCTCTAAAAAATATCAGCAGAGATTAAATCTCCTAAAAACTTAGCGCCTCACGTGAAACACACGTGAGCGCCATACACGCAGCGCCTCACGTGAAACACACGTGAGCGCCAGAAAGCAGAAAAGTTTAGTGCTTAGCACTAGTGCTAGTGCCTCAGGTGAAACACATGTGAGTGCCAAAACTCAGCGCCCCACGTGAAACACACGTGAGTGCTCAAAATATTCCAAATCTCAGCGCCTCATATGAAACACACGCGGGCGCCAAAGGAAAATTAGTGCTTAGCACTATTATAGCGCCTCATGTGATATACATGTGAGCACTATATGGAACTGAGTGCTTAGCACTGCTGGGTGTTACAGAAACTCGATCTTAGCCCAAATTGGCTAAGCTTATATTCATGATATCCAAACTGATCTTTGTCTCATACATGACTAACGATATTCATCCCATACCTTCTAAGTTAATCTTAGTCTCAAATAAGACTAACGATTCTTAGACGATCCATCATGATCTTTACTTCAAATACGGAATTTGGTTCAAGGGTACATCTTTCCACACCTCTGATATATATCGTTGTAATTCCTCAACATCTTCAAAGAGGTAGCGGGTCCCGACAACCAATAACTCGTTTCTCGTCCCAACTTGATGTACAATTTCATCAAGACAGGGAATGATACATCTCACATTGATGCACTTCCAAATTGATGTGCACACCTCAAATCGGATCGCACCCTAAATTGGGCGCATTCCATGTCACCATCGTTCGCTCCGCCACGTAATAAATACACGTGCGTGCAAGATGAATGATGGACCGAAATGTTCTTAAACTAATATGTTTTGCCCTGAGGACTGTCACCATAATGACTACCGTATCCATGGGCTATTCATATATGATTTAATGATCAGTTGAGCCCATATGCTCACTGTTCATAAGTCGATCTTAGTCTCAAATATGACTAATGATCATTAGATCAAACCCAAATATCCTATGAATGGATGAACCTCACAAATGTAAGAAATGCGTCCTAAGTTCATTCCCGTTGGCAAATCAAGCTACCAACGTGGACCCCGTCAAGCAAATCCTTGACCCAAACCCAAATCTAAAATATACGGATTTGGTCTAATCCGCACCCTATGAGCGACGACATAAACTAGTCTCCGTATACAATCCACGAGCAACCTTAACAAATAAAACAACATACGACACGAAGTGAACTGCTGGAAAAGGAGAAAGTTGTTATCGCAACGCGATAGCGTAATTAACTGTAGGGGTTTGCGCCTACAGGGAAGAGCGTCCCCACAATCAAAAAATCCTCACAAATGAGGGGGAATCTAATGAAGTTTGCTACATCGGTCGTATCTATCCAAACCTCTGATATACGGTGCCATAAATCAACTTGGTATCTTCGGAGAGATGGATGGATATGTTCCAAATAACATCTGCCCCTAAATTCAGGCTAGACGTACCAACGTCTCAGTCCGGTCTTTCGGCGGTGAACACTGGTCTCTTTATCTAAGAGTATTGCATATCGGGTCTAGGGGGTGGATAACTTCAGACCCCTAATAACCCGATAAGTCGTGTCGGAGTCAAGCTTATCACCAATAGAGATACTACTAATCAACTATCAGTAAATCTCATCCACCGTGGCCATGGATTTAAGGTGATGGACAACCGAACACAGCGTTACATCGACTCCTAATACCATGATAAACGAATCCCTGACAATCGATCACTGCCTCCATGTGGCTCGGGACTATACCCAACTGAAATCTGTTTGCACGACTCCTTTGACCCGTGGTAGGGTAATAATCTAATTCTAATGGGAACTCACACGAGACAAATGACGATCTCAGGTCAAAAGACTAATCTGTACTCATGCCACCTAAGAACTTCAATCTTAATATAGTTATAATACCATATGGAAATCCTCGACGAGTCTGTCCGGTGTACTCACCTCCAGTGAGCACCTGTATACTATTTTAGGTGACACAATACCCATGGCTTGTGAGACCGGGTTGTTTACCGCCAAAAACGGAGATGAACTGGGATTGATCGTCTTGCCTGAATTTGTTGGCAGATGCTATTTGGATTGATCCATCCACCTCTCCGAAGATACCAAGTTGATTTATGGCACCGTATATCGGAGGTTTGGACGGATTCGACTATTGTAGCAAACTTTATCAGATTCCCCCTCATTTTATGAGTGGTTTTTGATTGTGGGGACACTCTTCCCTGCAGGCGCAACCCCCCCCCCCCCACAGTTAATTACGTTATCGTATTGCGATAACCACTTTCTCCTGTTCTGGAAGTTCATTTCGTGTCGTGTGTGTTTTTGTTTGTTTTGGTTGCCCGTGGATTGTATACGGAGACTAGTTTATGTCGTCGCCCATAGGGTGTGGATTAGTCCAAATCCGTATATTTTTAGATTCGAGCTTGGTTTATTTAAGGACCGTTAATCTGGTTTGAGATTAAAATCAACTTAAATATATATGAGTATTTAGGGCTCAGTTTGTTTTAGTTTAAGAACGTCACGGTCCATTATCGCCATGTTTGGGGAAGATATTAGTTTAAGGACATTTCGGTCCAACATTCTCGTTTTGGGGACGAATATTAGTTCAGGGACATTTCGGTCCCTTATTCCCGTTTTGGGGATGAATATTAGTTTAGGGATATTTCGGTCCCTTATCCATCTTGCACGCACGTATATTTTTTACGCGATGAAGTGAAGAATGGTGATATGGAATGTGCCTAATTTGGAGCACGATCCGATTTGAGGCCTGCACATCAATTTGGAAGTGAATCAATATAAAATAAGTTGTTGGTTGTCGGGACCCGCCACCTCTCTAAAGACATTGAAGAATTACAACGACATGTATCAGAAGTGTGAAGAGATGTACCCTTAAACCAAATCCCGTATTTGAAGGAAAAAAGGGTGATGGTCCTAATAATCGTTAGTCGTATTTGAGACTAAGATTACCTTAGGAGATGTGGGATGAATATCGTTTTGGATATCATCAATGAAAGATCTTTAGTCATGTATGAGACTAAAATCAATTTTGGAGATCATGAGCAATATGGAGTCAGTTGATTTTAAAATCAAAGAGGTTTAACCTCAAGAAATTTTGCCAATTTGGGCTGAGATTGGGTTTCTATTCTACCCAGCAGTGTTAAACACTGGTATATGCAGTGCTCACGTGTATTTCACGTGGGGCACTGGAATAGTGTTGAACACTAATCTTTTCTGGCGCTCACGTGTTTTTCACGTGAGACGCTTATATATGGGTGCTGCCCAAACAGGGCTAAGAACTTAGTCATTTTGACTGATCATGGAGTGCTAAGCACTTTGCATGGCACTCACGTGGGAAGCACATGAGTGCTGAGCATTGATTTCAGGTTTTATTTGCTCACCCTCCTTTCTGCCATAAGTGCTAAGCACTTGGCTGGGGCTTACGTGTGAAGCACGTGAGACGCCAGATTTTGTGTTTCTAAGAGTGTTTCACTTGTATTTCACGTGATTGCTTTGTGTTGGGCTGCTTTATTTAGTGGCTGCCTAACCAACACAAAAGGGGTTTTCTCTGCTCTTTAGATGCTCACGTGGGAAGCACATGACGTGTTTTTAGTTTTTCTTCTGTTTGTTCTAAGCACTCACGTGGGAAACACATGAGGCAAAAAAGCAGTGCTAAGTACTAATTTTACTCACGTGTGTTTCACGTGAGACGCCAAGTTCTTCTTGTTTTCAGAGATATTAATCTCTGTTAATGACTTTTTAGTCATTGATGATCATCAAGATTTCTGTTTTGAAGATCTTGAATCATCATCATTGTTATTATTGGAGAACTAAGTTCTCTTTTATTTTTATAAGAACTAAGTTCTTTATGTTGGGTTAAACCCTAATTTTGGGGGAATTGAATTCCTAGAACATATGTTCTCTTTCTTTTTCTTTCTTTTTCTTTTTAACCTAGTTCTTTTCCCTATGTTTTGAGTCTGAAGAACAGAATCTTCCCGATAAGAATTAAATTCTCGACTTGTTTTGAGATTTGCTCTTGCAAATCTCAAACCAGAGGAAGAACTAAGTTCTTGTATGAAAGCTTAAACTGTTATATCCGTTATATTAGGCAAGAGGGATACTTTTAATCTCTCCTTTTTTATTTACCTAGAGCGTTTTGAAAGAGGAAAGTCTTCTTCCTTTGAGAATTAAATTCTCTGTTCTCTCAAGAGCTCACTGTATTTTGCAGAAGCTTATCGGGGGTTCTTTTTTTCTCCTGTGTCCTCTCTCCTTTATATAGTGGAGGCAGATTGTTGATTGGTTTTGAGAAAATCTCTCATTGAGAGATTCTGGTTGATTTAACTGGTCTCAAAATTGATTTGGGAAATTTTACCCACCGTTGGATCTTTGATCCAAGTGTCTCTTTTTACAGAATATGTTCTTGTTTTAACAAGATGGAGGGAATATTCTCTCATATATAGAATAAAATTCTATTGAACGGTGATATTTTCATCACCATTGGATTTTTAATCTAAGAGTGCTCGGTTTTACAGAGAGCGGCCTTTTTTTTCTTAGAAAGATAAGAGAAATATTTTCCATCTCACTGGATCTTTAATCCGCCAACTTTCTGTTTAACAGAAAATATCCCTCTCAATAAAATTTAATTCTATGCTTAACCACCATTGGATCCTTGATCCATCGGTTCATTGAGTAGAATTTAATTCTACGTAAGGAGGTGCCCTCACGTGTTTAACACGTGAGACTTATTTAGCTCCTCTAATTTGGCGCCCATATGCCTTGCATAAAGGCGCTCACGTGTTTAACACGTGAGGCCAATTTGGCCAATAGTTGTTTGACTGCAGCGCCTATATACTTTGCATATAGGCGCTCACGTGTTTAACACGTGAGACTTATTTTGCCTACCAATTGTTTGATTGTAGTGCCTATATGCTTTGCATATAGACGCTCGCGTGTTTAATACGTGAGGCTTATTTAGCCTATCAATTGTTTGATTGCACCGCCTATATGCTTTGCATATAGACGCTCACGTGTTTAACACGTGAGGCTTATTTAGCCTATCAATTGTTTGATTGTAGCGCCTATATGCTTTGCATATAGGCGCTCACGTGTTTAACACGTAAGGCTTGAGTTATGGGGAGTTTTCTCCCCTCTCTCTCTCTGTCTCTCTCTTTTTATGAGGGAACATGGCCACCGCCCTTTGTCGGGGTCTAGAAACGTATACACTAGTCTACTCCGGAATATTGATGCCCAGTCTCGATACTTCCATAACTAGGGACATTTAAGGATGTGCTTATGGACAACCCAGCTTCCACGTATATGATCATCATCATAATGCTGGTAGTCAAGCAAGAATCCTACGGGCTTCATCAATGATGAAGACAAACAAGATAGCATTCCATCATCTCGAGTAAGACTGTTCTACCTGTATAGGCCCACCCTCAATTTTCATAATCGCCTAATTGCAATCACAATAATTGCCTTGATGACACTATATCCAACAATCTCTCACTTGCACTTAAGGCTAATTATTGCGGTATCGCATACCCACAGCTCATGTGCTACCGAATACCCAACTTCTCTACTAATCAGTTTTGCAAATTATGTTTATGAAACTTATGTGTTCGAGAAACAGTCTTAGTGAGTAAATACGCTGCAATGTTCCAACTTCATCTCTTTATATCTCAACTTTGCGGAGATCAACAATCTTCCAAAGTGAGCGATACCTCGCCTCAAGAATTTGTCTGGATACTTGATGGGACCAAGTTCATAAATGAACAATTTCGTCCAACAAACTTTTTGGGCCGTATCTTCTATTGAGTCATAACTACTAACTTGCACCATGTCTACCTCAGTATTCCTATTGGAACCCTATCCAATATACTGCTCCTCAGAAGAGGGTAAACTCAAAACTCTGACAACGTCTCTGTCATCCAGGTCACCTTAGAAGCCAAAACCGATAACCGCCTTCCGGAGGAGGTTGTCGTTATCATATACCAAGAACATCCTCTTATGTTCGCAACTACTTCCGTATGTTTCTCCAGGATTGGATTAATATCTGCTTACTATAGAAAGTGCAGAAGCAACATCTGGTTTTGTACAAGACATTGCATGATTGACTCAATTGCCTAAGCAAATGATATGTCATTCATGCCAGTCCCTTCTCCTCATCAGTCTAGAAGACATCCTTTTAGAGAAGGTGATTCCATCACCTGCGGGTACACCACCATGCCAGGAGTCGTCCATTCTAAAATACTTTTAGAATGCTGTCTAAGTACCCGATTGGGGAACTTCCCAAATCTAGATCTAAAACCAGAAATCTAGTTACCAAAATTCTCGATACATTATCTATCTGGTTTTGTACAAGACATTGCACGATTGACTCAATTGCCTAAGCAAATGATATGTCATTCATGTCAGTCCCTCTCTTCATTGGTCTAGAAAACATCTCTTTAGAGAGGGTGTCTCCATCACCTGCGGGTACACCACCACGCCAAGAGTCGTCCATTCTAAAATACTTTTAGAATGCTGTCTAAGTACCCGATTGGGAAACATCCCAAATCTAGATCTAAAACCAGAAATCTAGTTACCAAAATTCTCGATACATTATCTATTTGGTTTTGTACAAGACATTGCACGATTGACTCAATTGCCTAAGCAAATGATATGTCATTCATGTCAGTCCCTCTCTTCATCGGTCTAAAAAACATCTCTTTAGAGAGGGTGACTCCATCACCTGCGGGTACACCATCACGCCAGGAGTCGTCCATTCTAAAATACTTTTAGAATGCTGTCTAAGTACTGGATTGGAGATCTAGATCTAAAACCATAGATCTAGTCACCAGAATTCCTGATATATTGTCCATATCCAACGTGGAGAAAACACAATATGACAACCAAAGTTTGACCGATTATAGTATAGGAACATCACTTCCTATCTGGAGTATGTCATCCAAATCTCAAGACAGTACTCTCTACATCTTTCTTACTAGGTTCATCTATTGTTTTGATGAAGTCAATCATCTTGACTGTCACATCAAAACAATGATCTGTCTCCGATATTCATGCTTTAGTTTACGAATAGACATATGCAATTTGCACACCTTTCGCTACTCCCACTGACTACGATAACCCTCTGGCAGAGTCATATACACGTGCACTTCCAAATTTCCATTTGGAATGACGTTATAGTCATCCATCTGCCAGATATCATAACCAAGAACAGCATCAGCGCCAAGTCATATCCATATGGACTTCAGCGTAGAAACTAAAGTAAAAGTCTCATCACAATCCACAACGGGTATTTGATGAAAACTCTTTACAACAAGTCTAGCCTTATTAGGTTAGTACCTTTCCACCTGCACAGATCTCGAAAGATATACTTGCTCCTAATGGGTTTTACCCCTTCAGGAGTACCCAGCAAAATCCAAAATCCATAATTTGCTGAAGTGCGTGGAGTCCATCTTAGATATGAAGTATCTGGTCATCTGGAAGTTACCACTTCTTATGACCTGCTGACAACTAGAAGAACCATCATCACCATGATAGCGACCTCTCTGTCACCGTCTACGAGAAAACCGAAGTACCTCTCGGGTGGCTGAGGTCACCTACTTAATCTGCGGAGTGGCTAATGGTTTGTCAACTCCAATTGAATGCTTAGCTTCTACTAAATTTTCGGTAACCGTTTGTGGTTCTGGAATCACTTCCAATTCTACCATATTCCCACCAGTTTCTTTTGCAAAAAGATTCCTTTTTTTTAAAAAAATGGCGAGTTAAGAACAATGTAACTATCGATCTTTAAAATGGTAGAAACAAAATCCTAGCGAATGCTTGGGATAATCCACAAACCGTCATTACTAAAGCGTGCCTTGAGTTTGTTCGGATTATGCTTTTAAACAAAAACCGGATAACTCCATATCTTAACAACCTCAAGATATGCAACCATTCTTTGTCTAAGTAGAATCAAGGCACTAATTTGGTTGGAATCTGATTCAAATGTCATGCAGTTATTTACAGTGCATATCATCTAATGGAAAAAGTCCAACACAGTATTACTCATCAAAGAGCGCACTCACGGATGAGCAACCTGTGATAGAATTAAGTTCTCAATATCATTATAATGGAATACCTAACATAAGTATCTACATCTTCGATCAGCTCGATGAATCCTGATAGTTCCAACATATAGTTCTCTACTTTATTCTTATATCTATAAACTTCTCAAAATCTTTGGACCTTGCATTACAACGAATACGTGTATAAAACCAGAAAACTCATAGGTAAATCTGAATGAAGTAAGATTACCATCCCCTTGTCCCGAAGGACACTGGACAACATACATTTTCATGTATAAGTCCCAAAAGTATACTAACTCAAATTCCGTGTATTGTAAGTTGAAAACTGTATCTTGGTTAAGAATGTCTTACATCATTATTCAATGCACCTTATCTTATCTTCAACTGATAAAGGTAAATGTTTATAACACAATTTTCAAAATGTATATCTCACTTTATAAAATAAAGATACTGATATTTCACTTTAAAATTTGATGCATAACAACGGTTATTCGAAACCAAATATTTGTCGTTAGGCAAAACTAGGCGATTTAATCCAATATCATCAATTGCAGCGAATTCCCATATTGAGGATCAGATCGCCCATTTCCTAATATTCTACTCCTACTCAGCATTTTTTAATACCGTACAGATGTGAGATTCAAAACCGGTAAATACATACCCTGAAGTCAGAATTGATTGGGAAAACAGTTCTCGGTAACAAGTACACAGAAAATATGAAACATAAATGTTCCAAAGGGAGGGTGGCCATGTATTCATAGTAATGCCTTTTTCATTATCCAGATTCATGACAATAGTCACAATTTCCTTTGCCTTCACATCAATCCCTTTATATGTCTCAATATCTTACTTTCTGTACACCGCATTTGCGTTAACCGGTTTTCTTCTTTCCCTACCTTTCGGCGCATGCCTAAGATTTGGAATAAGTCTATCTAATAAACGTAATAAGTGTCCTCTCCTAACACAAGGAACTCTCGCAACCTGAGAGAAGGTAAAGGAAAGACACAACCGGATAATCCTATTCAATTTCTCCAGAACCTATGGCCATTCTCGACCGAAATAACTTCTTCGAGTTCGTATGTAACTATACGATGGTCGTTCCAAGCAATATGGATTATCGTAGTGATACGAAGTGTTCTGAAGAAATGCAAAGGGAAAAATAGGAGTAGCTGGGATATATGCGACTTTTTCGCGAATCAAGACAACCCAAAGCCAAACGGTATAAGAAGGTTCGGTTAACTTGGTTCAGGAGTTTTAGTTTAATGTAAGTCATGGGTCACTGTACCAGAGAGAGAGAGAAAAGAAACAATCAGCGTGCACTCTATCAAAATTAGATTGGTTATCACTATATCTAATCAGGATGGCTCCCACTGTTTTCTCGAATTCTCCTTCAAACCCTAAAAGGTAAACTAGTTGGGATCATATACACTCTACAAGTTCGCTAACCGTTCAGCCAGGCCAGTGTTGGTACTCCGAGGGAGATCCCCCGTGCTTTCGCACGGACCCAATTAATAACCCCGTTTCCGCAAAAACATAACCTCGTTAACACTTTCTAGATACTTAATAGGTTAGTTAATTGTGAAGTGAAAATCTCTCGAGAAGTAATACATACTCATCAGTAGGAATCGGGACCCAACTATCATTGTGTGATAATTTTGACGAAACCCGACCAAAATTACCACACTCCAGAAGGTATGCGCAAACTCGGCAAGTTTCCCTTATGTTTGAAACTCCCGATATGGTTTTGGCCCCAAGTGTCTTATGACCTTGACGAAGGCCAACAAATCTTAAGTTGCAACTCAAGTTCTACCCGTCATTGTCCTGATTAATCTAAACCCACCCGTACACACCCTTGACATAGGCCAACAAGGCTGTACGACTGTCCTATATTAATGCATCTCTATACTGCAGAAAAATAACATATAGCTACCATACACTATGCCTTGACGAAGTCCAACAAACATAGCATGAATACTATGCGCTACCCATCTGAAATGAAAGAGGGCTACGGCTAGTTTTTGGCGAAAAACCATTAACGTAATTAACTTGATATCATTGAAGGAATTCGAGTGGGTGTGAAATGGAGTGGTTTAAGCTCCGCTTTTTAAAATAAGTAATATAAACCTTTCCTTAAGAGCGAACTCCCAGTGAAGGGATTAACGCTCTTCCTTTGTAGAATAAGGTGTAGGATATTCGTAACCGAATATCTCTATGCAAAATATAAAAAAAAACGACTATGAGTTTTGAAGAAAAACGAGTAGTTTTAAAAATTGGTTCTGACAACATCATTTAGGTTTCTATTCCTTGCATTATTTAGATAATGCGTTCCTATCATTTTAAATTCTATCACACCAGAAAAGAATGAAAACAAAATATACGTATCTAGCATCCACATTTGCCACGGGCCCCGTCAGGCACCGTTACATTACTTAACTAATGGCAGAGTGGGGACTGGACTAGCGCAGATGCAAAACATATACAACATCTACTAGTTTATATAAATATATATATATATAACCATTCGTCTCAGGCATGATATAAGTAACATCACAAAACAGCGATAAGCAACATGGAATAGCGGATAATCTAGGAGCCCCGGGTTTCATTTGAGCCGCAAATGAAACTCGACGTTCTCCAGTCGTGTAGATAGCCCGTGCAATGAAGAACCTAAACCCCAACGAGTGCGGCAAGTTACCCGTCAATCCCAGAAGTGAGGCAACCCTAATCAACGAAATGAATGGGCCACCCAGCACTTCATGAAATCCGGTAATTTGAGCACCCCTCCGTGGGTCAACCTATACCCCTTACGAGTGCGGCGAATAGCCCGCCAATTCTAGAGTAAGGCCCTTGTTTACCGTCGAAACCCGGGAAAGACAAACTTCTTGCCTGCATTTGGGGGCAGATGGTATTTGGTTTTATCTGTCCACCTCTCCGAAGATGCCAAGTTGATTTATGGCACCGTGTATCGAAGGTTTAGACAGAGACGGCCGTTGTAGCAGACTTCGTCAGATTCCCCCTCGTTGTGAGAGGTTTTTGATTGTGAGGACACTCTTCCCTGCAGGCGCAAGCCCCTGCAGTTAATTACGTTACCGCGTAGCGATAACCACTTTCTCCTGCTCCGGAAGGTCACTTCGTGTCGTGTGTGTTTGTTTTATTTTTGGTTGCCCGTGGATTGAATACGGAGACTAATTTGTGTTGTCGCCCGTAGGGCGTGGATTAGTCCAAATCCGTATTTTCTTAGATTTCGGTTTGGTTTGATTTAAGGATCGTTAACCTTATTTGAGATTAAGATCGATTTAAATATTTGTTAAGGATACGTTAATCCGATATTGGACTAAGATCTACTTAACGGGGGTTCAGGATCATTTTTGATCCAACGAAAGAGCATTTGGGCGCTATCGTTTTAGTTTCAGGACGTTGCGGTCCACAGCTAGTTTAAGGACATTACGGTCCACAGCTAGTTTAAGGACATTACGGTCCATTGGGGTATGCTCATAGGTTTGAGAGTGCATCCAAGAGCTGTTGGTTGTCGGGACCTTCCACCTCTCTGATATCGTTGAACAATTACAACGACATGTATCAGAGGTGTGGAGAGATGTACCCTTGAACCGAACTCTAGATTGAAGGGAGAGATCATGGTGGAACGAACATCATTTTAGATGCCATGTCAGGAGATCATTGGCCATCTTTGAAACTAAGATCGATTCGGGAAGACCTGAGTATAGGAGGGCTCGGTTGATTGATGGTCAAAAGGTTTTGGCCTCGGGAGACTTGGATAATTTGGGCTAAGGTTGGCATCTCACAGTGTTAAACACCGGTATCTGCTTGGCGCTCACGTGCTCCCACGTGAGGCTCATAAGTAGTGTTAAACACTGAAATTTGGAGCGCTCACGTGTGGCACGTGAGGCACCTGAAAATTGGGCGTTGCTTCTTTGGGTTTATTCCCTGTCTATACATATAAGTGTTAAACACTTCAATCTTGTAACCATCACGTGTGGACACGTAAGGCGCCCCTGGGTTGGGCACTGCCTCCTTTGGATTTATCTTCCTATTCTTTTCTAGGTGCTAAGCACTATAGGGGGTCATGTGGGATCACGTGAGGCGCCCCAAATTGGGAACTGTCTTAATTTATTCGCCTTTCCTTTTATAAGTGCTGAGTACTATTAGGGGTCATATGGGATCACGTGACTCGATCTCAGTCATTCCTTTTTGGTCCTCAGAGGTGCTCACGTGGGAACATGGGATATGTCGTTATAGCGTTGAACGCTAATATGCATGGAGCTCTTGATCTAAGTCTTAAGAATTTCAATTCCTTTGTTTTATAAGAATTAAATTCTTATGCAGGGTTAAACTCTAGTTTTATCAGAGGAATTAAATTCCTATGTTTTTGGAAGAATTAAATTCTTCAAACCTAGTTCTTTTCTCTAAGTTTTGGGACTGCATAACAGAATCTCCCCGATGAGAATTAAATTCTCAACTTGTGGGGATATCTGCTTCTGCAGATCTCAACCAGAGGAAGAACTAAGTTCTTTTTTAGAAGAGTTAAACTCTTGTAAGAGGAGATAAAACGATCTCTAGGTCTTTTTTCTTACCTACGGTTTTTTTCTTCAAAGAGAACTCCTCTTCTTTTTGTTTTTTTTAAAATCTTATAGGGGGTCTCCTCTCTTTCGCTTTTCAGTCTCGAGTCCTTTATATAGTAGAGACAAGTTTGTTGATTTAGTTAAGGAAATATCTCATTGAGAGATTTTTTGATTGATTCGGGGATTTTATCCGCCGTTGGATTTTTGATCCAGGGACTTCTGTTTTACAGAAGACATTTTTCTTGCTTTAACAAGATTGGGAAAATATTTTCCTATACAGAATTTATTCTGTACCTTAGTGATTTTTAATTACCATTGGATCTTTAATCCAACGGTGCTCTAATTTACAGAGCATACTCTTTCTTGTTTAGAAAGATTGGGGAAATATTTTCCCATATAGAGCTTATTCTGTAGCTTGGTGATTTTTAATTACCATTGGATCTTTAATCCAACGGTTCTCTGCTTTACAGAGCGTAATCTTTCTTGTTTAGAAAGATTCAAGGAAATATTTTCCAAATAGGTTTTTGATCCCTCTTATTTAGAATTTAATTCTATCGGCTCAGAAGGCATTAGGAACCCTCACGTGTAGCACGTGACCCATAACATTAGACCGATTTGCTTATATGCAGTAGTCCCAGAGAAAAGCATCACGTGTTGGCACGTGAACTTTTCTGGCCTGTTATTTGTTTTAGGGAGGCGCCTATATATTTTGTATATAGATGCTTACGTGCCTTCACGTGAGGCTCAATTTCAGCCTTATTTGTTGAGCGCAATGCCTACAATCTTTGCTCCAAGGCGCATCATGTGCGAGCACGTGATGCTCCATTTGGGGAATTTTTCTATCGCTTTTTGTTCATTATTCCTTTTTTATATGGGAACAAATGCCCCCACAACGTTGTTCTCACGTGGCTTGCACGTGAGTGCAACGCTGTCACCTTTACAGCCGTTGGATTGCCTAGGGGAAAGGGGAGGTGAACCGCCATTGTCACGTCTTATAAATGCAAGGGTTTGGTATTTGGGAAGCCACTATTCTTTTATCTTCTTCCTTCCTTGTCTTCTTTGAGAATTTAATTCTCTTTTTCAGATCTTAGTTCTCTGCCCATTGCAATTCCAGAGTTAAACTCTGTCAGGAAAAAAAACCCTTTTTAGGTAACAATCTTGAATAACAAAGAAACCCTTTTCTTAAAAAAAAAATTCCTGGATTTTAAATCCACCATAAGAGTTTTGCTCTCTTTATGAAACCCATCTCTCAGAGATCCAAAGACGTGATCTTTGAGTAGTAAACCTCAATGTCTTGGGCATTCCCCCTCTGATCTTTAAGGATTCATGGCATTTTTATTTTTCGTTTCCTCATCATGGGGGTTTCTGGAATTTAATTCTATCGCATAAAAGGAATTTAATTCCTCACCAAAGAGCTTTACTCTGAAGATCAAGAGGGCCCCTTTGGAATTTCATTCCCTGGTGTTCTTGAGCATATTTTCATAGGGTTTTTCTTTACTTGCACAAATTCAAATTTGTTGGGTATTTTAACAGAACTTGTTTTCTCTATGAGAATGTTAAGAGTTGTTTAAACTCCCGCGTCCGTTTAATGAGAATCTTTTTTTATTCTCGCAATGATTGTCCTGTCTCATCATTGGTGAGCCGCCATATTGATTTTGTAGGGTCCATTAGTTTTGCAATCAGTGGTCCCATAGAACAAACTTTCTGTCGTTTCCCTCTATTGTTATATATATATATATATATATATATATATATATATATATATATATAGGTTTCATTAACGGCTTTACTTTCCCTTTTTTTTTTAGAAACAATGGCTTCTCTTCCCTACTTTCCTTTTACTCGCTCGGACACCGCTTTTCCACAATCACCGTCGGATGAGGAGGCCATGGCGATGATCAGGGCCCATGACAGGGACTGTACTAGTTTGCTCCTATGGGGAGTTTGGTATGGTCACATTATCCGGGGCCGCCGCAGCTTTACTTGTGAGATGCCAACAGAGCCTCTCCGCCCAATATCGCTGATGGAGCGTCCGCAAACCGCTTATGCGGTGGAGGTGGCTAATTGGACTCCTACAGGCCGGCTTGAGCCATCAACAACCGGGATACCCAACTAGCCCTTGCCGGCTATAGATATCTTAGGGCGCCGCATCTGTCAAGGTGAAGCCCAACCCTGGGGACAAGTCTATAAGGTAGGGCTTACCCCTTGTCATCCAATCGGCTATCTTCCTTGGGCTCGATATGTTCTCTCCGCCCACCGTGCACGATTGCAAAATGTTGGGTTATATCAAGCGATGTACGCGTCTCTTTTTCATTACCCGGCTCCTCACGTCTGGTGGGTTAAAACTTTCCTGAACTAATGGAATCTTCCCACCAACACCTTCTTGCAAGGGGATCGTGAGGTCTCGATTTCACTGGAAGAGTTCCGCAAGATCTCCGGATTGCCGATCAGGGGAGAGCATTATGAAGAGTTGCTGCCTCCCGATGAGTATGTGTTCACGACCGTGCCTGCTACGCTTGACGATTTGACGATTGAAAACGCCGTCCGTCATAAGTATCCTAGTCTAATTAAGACTCTGGGTATTTTCGAGAAGCTGTTCGCGGAGTCAGAAGGACATGGCGTCACCTTTAAAAGTTTCATCGCCTATTTTCTCCGTGAAGATGTTTTATCAAAAGAGGCCCCGAAATTTGCAAGCATTAATGACCCTTTTGGGTTTGGGCTGAATAAGCTGCCGGCCAAAGAAGAGGACTTGCCGAAGTTTTATATTCCGGCCTCTTCGGCCGTACCTTTCGATGCAATTGTGACCCGTGGCAAGGACGAAGAGACCTTCTTCGTCGGCTTCATCAGTCTTTGGCTCAGTTGGTTCGCCATGCCGACGCAACGACGCTTCATGAGAGCTTCCGTCTTCTACCCCGCCCATCGCGTAGCCGAAGGGGCACGGTTGGCCGTTGGCATCGTGGGACTGTCGCATCTTTATCATGGATTAAGTGTTGCGTCCAACACTTCAACCCCAGATACAGACGTCGTGAATTCCTCCCTCCACTACTTCATGTCGTGGATCAAGATACATGTATTGGGAGCGTTCGCAGCGCATCGGAGGCCCGATTTTTATGACTCCTATACCTTCCCGTGGGTTATGAGGTTGGTGGATGCTTCTGCTCCCGATCCGACCTAGCTAGGAGCCCTCCGCGTGCTGCTTGATCCGTACTCCAACAAGGGCAGGATGGTTTTTAGCGACCGAGTCCTCTCTGCTCCTGCAGGGCCTATCCAGCGGCTGTTTGATTTGTCAAAAGGTGGAGCATCGTCTTTAAAGCCTAAGGAGATCATGCACCTGTACTCGATTAGGCCGGGCTATTTAGTGTTCCGGCAGAATAACGCGGCCCTTTTTATGCGGTACAATCCGCATCGCTTCGCCCAGCAGTTGGGCTATAACCAGGGTGTCCCTTTCGAGGCGTTCTTGGTTGAACCTACCCCGTCTCTGGAAGTCACGCGTGACGTCACCCATCACTTTATACGGCTGAACACCGGCTCCCGTTTCGTGATCCCCGAGGGTGACTATATTCCAAGGTGTGTGGGGTCTTTCACGGGTTGGTATCGTCATCGAGTCGGTCCCGTCATCGTCGAGGAGAGGCGGGTACTCTTTGAGTGTCGATCGTCGGTTACGGCCCAAGCCACTGGTATTCCATTGCGGCCGCGGACAGTGGTATACCCTCCATTGAGGGATAGCGGCAAGGTTCTTATCCCGAAATCCGCAAAAACAGAATTAACTCCTCGCACTGCTGGGATGCCAGTGAGCACAAGAGCTCAAGCAAAGGCCTCCGATGAAGCGCCAGTGACAGTACCATCAGTGACGGTGTCACCCGCGGTGGTATCGCCAAAAGGGGATACCGGAAGCGAGGTTGGCCAACGTCGCGCCAAAGCGCCGAGGGGAAGGAAGCGATCCTCTTCTAGTGTTAGCTTCAGCTCGAAAAGGAGGAAGAAAACAGTTGCTGGCTTGCTTGACCTCTTGCTGGAATCTGAGCCTATTGTTCAAGACGAACCCATCTCCATGCAAGAGCCGGATGATGGTCTTATTTACCTTGGCTCGTCCGCTGAGGAAGCTACGCAATTGGCTGAAGCTTTAAGGCGCTCGCAGGATGAGACCGAAAATGTGCGCATCTTGAAAAAGCCCTACCCCCGGTTATCTTCTACGAAGATCCCCCGTCGCTACGGAGAGTACATATGGGTCCTCTGCGAAGGGAAGACGAAAGAGCCTTCAAGCAGCCCATCTCGTCTGCTTCTGAAGATGAGCTGGCACTGAAGACCGGTGGGCATGAATCCGCATTTGAAGCCCGGCGAGCACATTTCCTCAGGAAGGAACGACGGCTTGAAAAAGCCATACTAGAAGCATCCTGGCGTATCGGGGTGCGTGTTTTCTGTATTTTTCTTTTGGCAAGTAATTTGTATTGCTTTTTATATCTTCTTATCTTTGCGAAAACTTTGCAGGGACTTCAGCAACGAAAAAGGATCTGAGCCCAGGTCGTGCCATGACCGCAGATTCTATAGATGTCTCCCATGACGCATCGGCAAGTGCAGAAGGGATCACTACGGCCGCCGTTCCTGTTGCGGAACCTCCGGTGGTGGCTCTTGTTCCTTCGGTGTCCATTCCTCGAGCGGAGGTGACCCTATTGGCCACGGACCCTATGGATATCTCTAGTAATGCACCGAAAGGTGTAGAAGAGATTGCCGAAGCTGTTAGTTCTATCTTGGAGCTCCCGGTGACGACCTCCGTCTCTTCGGCGTCTATACTTTCCACATAGGCGACCTTACCGGTCGTAGACCCAATGGATCTTTCTGGTGGCGTCTTGAAGATTGTAGGAAGGACCGCCAAGGCCACTGTTCCCTCTTTGGAGCCTGAAGTGGCGGCTGTTGTTCCGCAACTGGAAGCTGCTATACCAGCAAATATCCCCGGTGATGTGCCTGAGGGCGCGGAGGAGGCTGCCGAAGCTTCTATACCTCCAGTTCAAGGCGAGCGGAGCGTCGAAGGTAATCTCTTACATTTTATTTTAATGATCCCCTCGTTATCTGAACTCTTCTTTCCTTCAAAACTTCGGGAATTGGCGGCTTCTATAGTGGACCTATCTCCCAGGAAGTCCTTCCAGCGCTTACTTAATATGGCTGCCCTACAGGCGATATCCCCGCAAAGCATCGTCCTTTCTTCCGGGCAAGGTCGGTGTTCTTTGACCCCTTTGCTTCATTATCATTTTTTTTACAACGATGCTAATATGCCCTCTACAGTTCTGGAAGCTGATGACGAAGTGGAGATCCTTGATGGGCCTGGGGATCTTTCAAACCCCCTTTGCATGACTGTGGGTAAGTAACACTTTACCATTGGCATTGTTTTGTCTATTCCATGTTTGCAAGTCTCGCTGACTATTCATAAATTTTGACAGTTTTGCCAGCTCTGGCTCCGTTAGAGTCCCGAATCTCTATGCCACCGGGCCCATATGCCCGACGTGCGTCTGAAAAGATGGCGAGACAAAGCATTCACTCCTTGTCGGCCCTTATTGAAGATCTTCGTGCTGGTAGTTCTGTTATGGCCGAAGAATTTGCTGCCGAAGCCAATACTTCTTTGCCCTTTCTTGCCACTTATCATGACGAAACATTGGTGCATATTTGGGTTGAGTATTGTCGTCGAGTGGAGGCTTGCTTACATGATCTTGAGTGCATACTCATTCCTTCCGAGCTCCTAACTGCAAAGGTGAGCTTGTGGGGGTGGATTGAGCGGTGCGCCGCTAATCTACAGTCTTACGAGAAGAGGCTCAACCGGAAATTTTCGGAGAGGGAGCTAGCTTCAAATGCTTTGGGGGAACTCCAGGCTCAACTCACTACTAAGACCACCCGTGCGTACGAAATTTGGCGGGTGCTTCAATAAGCTATCACAGAGGTGGTAGCTCTTGATAAAGCCGTTATCTTTATCCGCGAGATAGTTGAAGCTCATAAAGTTGCTGAAAAGGAGCTTGAGAGTCGGTTCGCTTAGTATCAGACTCAACAGTCTCAGGCGGAGACCCGTCTTGTGGCAATAACAAAGCTTGAAGCCGAGGCCCAGCGGAAGAATGATGAACTGACAAACTTATTGCACCATCCGCCGGCTTAAAGATTTTTTTGTATATTCTCCTTTTTTGTATTTACTCCTGAATGAGAGTATCTTGTATTCATTTTGATTTATGAATAAAAGACATATTTTATTTCATACTGGCGTGTCCCTTTAGCAAATGCGTCTTGTAGATAGCCTACCTTGATCTCCTTGTTGCAGCGGGAACGCTCACTCTAAAAACGGCACCAACAGATACTATCACAGCTAATTGAAGTGCTAGTCCAGAAACAGCGGTTAGTGATTCAATTGCCAGTCCTCAGCGATGGCTTAGAAGACAAGTTCGGATCTGGCGCCTAAGACTTTTTAACTTTATGAGTGTTGAGGGTCTCATAAAGACTTTTCTCCCTACGAGTCGAGAGGATCCCGTAGGTGTATTTTCTCCTTAGGAGTCGTGAGGACTCATAAGTGTGTGTTTTCTCTTGAGAGTCGTAAGGATCTCACAAGAGAATTTTTCCCCCTTACAAGTCGAGAGGACTTGTAAGTGGTTGTTTTCCTCCTTGTCGATATTCAACTTTGGAGAGTGTGGCCCATGAATAGTATGCAATAGTCCATTTTGGATCGACTTGCAGGGCCCCAGTGCTTAGGAAACAGGGCCTTATCCCTATTGCCTAAGGCTTTTCCCAACGAGTCGAGACGAATCGAGAATTTCTCGCAAGGACACTAATTTCCTCATGAGTCGAGATGAATCGAGAAGTTCTCGCAAGGGTGTCCTAATGTCACAGTTAACTCCTACTAATAGAAGTCCGTTAGGGTCTATGGTACTAGGGTTTTTCACCCATCGCACCATCACGTTGGCCGATATATTCCCCGATATGCAATCTTGCTGTTCGGGTAGCCCCGCGACTGTCGTGTCTCTGATCCCTTCGGGGGATGGACAAGACGACTTCAAGTAATCTTCCAGGTAATATTGCCGTCAAAAGAGCAAGCGTTAGGGATATTCCATGTCGTTTTTTACTTGAAGTTAGGCTCAGTTTGGGAGCCCCGATGAGTCATGATCACTCCGCGCTAGAGTGAGATGGTCTCCGATAGTCTTTCAGGTCTCATTTGAGTTGCCGTCAAGACCCTGAAGCTAGGGATCTTCCTTTGCTTCGTTGGTTGACATTGTGTCTGCAATATTGCAACGAATGTCATGGTTATCTCTGGGTTGCCTGTGAATCGTTGAGATTTGGAACTAGGGGATTTTGCCATGGCTCCGTTTGTTGATGTCGCGCCTGTATCCTGCTGGAGGGAGGAAGAACGCTATTGTTGATCTCTAGGCTGTGGATGCTACCGTCGAGATTTAGCTTCCCTTTGACGAAGCCTGGTGGGAAAATGTGGTTCCCTTTTCGTTTGTGCCCATGGATTGTATACAGGGGTCGATGTGATCTCACCTGCAGGGCAAAGTTTCATTTTTTTGTTTCTTTCCGCGATGTTCTATCATTTCAGCTTTTTATATCGCGAAAGTCGCGATCGCCCAATCATTTCGGCTATTTTTCGCGGTGCCCAATCATTTCGGCTATTTTCTTTTTCTTTACTCGCCGCTTTTTATTGCGAGTTGCCCTATCATTTCGGCTATTTTTATATGCATATATTTTACTTGCTGATTTTTGTTGCAAGTTGCCCTATCATTTTGGCTATTTCATATGAATTTTTGGCTCACTGATTTTTTGCTGCGAGTATGGAACTCAAGATCTGATACCAATCTTAGCATCAGCATCGCTGCGACTGGAATATTGCCAGGAGCGAATCATCATTTACCGTGAAAGGACTTGGAATTTGATACCGATTTAGGCATCAGTATCGCTACCACTGGGACATTGCCAGGAGCGAATCATCATTTGCCTCTGTCGATTCGAACAAAGGTGGCTTAGCAAACAGGGTTAA
Organism: Agapanthus africanus; assembly: GCA_030015575.1. Lineage (NCBI taxonomy): Eukaryota > Viridiplantae > Streptophyta > Magnoliopsida > Asparagales > Amaryllidaceae > Agapanthus > Agapanthus africanus. The sequence goes on along the minus strand of CM057338.1, from coordinate 194,286,334 downwards.
GATCCTGTCGACTAAGGCTTTTGACTTCATGAGCCGTAAGGGTCTCATAAAGGTGTTTCTCCCTACGAGTCATAAGGATCTCGTAGGTTTGTTTTCTTCTTAGGAGTCATGAGGATTCCTAAGTGTGTGTTCTCTTATAAGTCGTAAGGATCTTACATGAGTGTTTTCTCCTTATAAGTCGAGAGGACTTACAAGTGTCGTTCATCACATGATGACATTTCGTGCCATTGGTGGAACTTGGTGGGGGAAACGTTTATTTGAGCCCGTGGATTGTATACAAGGGCCGATATCGGGCCGCCTGTAGGGCAAACTGGGGGATGTGATGGCTTAAGAACAGGTTTAGATCCCTGTAGCTTAAGGCTTTTGAATCCTATGAGCCGTGAGAGTCTCAAAGGAGGGAATTCTCCTTACGAGTCATGAGGATCTCGTAAGTGTAATTTCTCCTTAGGGATCGTGGGGATCCCTAAGTGTGTTGCTCCCTTGTGAGTCGTAAGGATCCCACGCAGGTGTTTTCTCCTTACTGGGTCGAGAGGACCTTGCGGGTGTTTTTATTTTAACGAGATTGCGCCCTTTCGGGTTTTCACAAGCTCGCCGGTAGCCCTGCTGTTTTTACTCACGGAGCCCTTTCGGGTTTTCATCCGTGCCCATTTCGCTTGTAGACGTACCGTTTTTTTTTTACGATGAAACTCTCGAGAATAGTTTCGCCGCATGTGGCCTATTTGTTTGCCGGTGGGATTTGAGTCGCAGTCCTCACCGCTGGGACTTGTGGACTTGAACTCCACTATCGCCGTGTTTGAGGCGACGTTGTTAGTTTAGGGACATCTTGGTCCGTTGTTAGTTTAAAGACATCTCGGTCCAATGTTAGTTTAAGAACATCTCTGTCCATTGTTAGTTTAAGGACATCTCGGTCCACAGCTAGTTTAAGGACATCTCGGTCCGTAGCTAGTTTAAGGACATCTCGGTCCGTAGCATTTGAGGCGAGGTTTCGCAGGATACTACTTATAGAGTTTGGACTCAGGAAAATAGCGAGTGGACACGAGCGTCGTCATCCATCATTAAACTGAGCCATGACTTGTCAGGCATAGTATTTCTTAACGAACCGGCCGTTTATTGGCCGGAAAGGTCTTTCGCCATGCATATCCATGAGCAAGCAGGCCCCACCTTGGTAAACCTTGTCTATGATGTACGGGCCCTCATAGTTCGGCTCGAATTTCCCCCGTTTAGCACGATTGGGGATCATAGGTCTTTTTACGACTAGCACGAGTTCGCCTTGGCGGAATGTTCTCGGTCTAGTCAATCTTTCGTATGAGCGTGTCATCCTTGCTTTGTAAGCTTCTAGGTTTTGCTGCGCAATGAGATGAGTTTCATCAAGGGAGTCTAGCTCCTCAAGCCAAAGATGGGCATTCTCTTCGTCCGTTAGTTCGTACCGAACCGCCACTCGTAGAGAGGGTAGCTTTATGTCCAAGGGAAGTACCGCTTCCGTGCCGAATACTAACGCAAATGGTGTTGTGTTCGTGGCCGTCTTGAACGTAGTCCGATAGGCCCAGAGAGCTTCATGCAATCTCTCGTGCCAGTCCTTTTTATTTCTGGACACCATTTTCTTTATGATCTTTGTCAAGGTCTTGTTGAAAGCCTCAGCTAGACCGTTAGCTCGAGGATTATAAACCGAAGAGTATCTCCAATCTATTTTTATGCTGCTGTGCGAAGCGGCTGATTTTATGGCTTCTGTAAGCCGGCCCATTATCCGATATGATCCGTCATGGAGTGCCGAATCGGTAGATGACATGTGTTTTGAAGAAATGGAGGATATTCTCCGTCTTCACCTCTCTTAATGGTATTGCTTCTGCCCACTTAGAGAAGTAATCAGTTTTTGCTAGTATGAATCGATGTCCCTTGGATGATATTGGTTCGATGGGCCCGATTATATCGGCCCCCCACATTTCGAACGGCCAGCTAGCCAGCGTTGGGTGTAGCGGATTTGGATGCTGGTGGATGAAGTCCCCGTGAATTTGGCATGAGTGACACCGCTTCGTGTATTCGAGACAGTCCTGAATCATCGTGGGTCAATAGTAGCCCATTCTTTTGATCTTCAGTTTCATCTTTGGCCCAGCTTGATAGGAACCGTAGAGTCCGTCATGAGTTTCTTGAACGCTGGTCCTAGACACCTTAGCCACAGGCATTCGAACGAACTCTTATATAGAGTATCATTGATGAAGGCGTCAATAACATGGAACTTGATGTCAGTGACGAGCAGCCCGAAGCGTAGTGTCAGTATTACAGACCCGAGCATTTGTGATGACTGCGAGTCGAACCCGGAGATAGTAATTTTGTCCCGAGCCAGGAGTTGAACATTCATGCAAATCTCCTTCAACACTCTCACATTGAGAAGATTAACGGAAGACCCGTTGTCAACCAGGATTTTGCCTATCTTGATATCGTGACAATACCCGGTTACATACAGCGGACGGTTGTGCTCACACGTTCTGAGAAGGAGGTCTTCATCGCTGAAGGTGATGTCAGCCGTGTGGACTTCTTCCAGCTCGTCCTTCATCTTTTCTTCCGCCAGGAAGGCTTGAAACTGGTCGGGCTCTTGTAACGCCTTGATCAGGGAATCTCGTGCCTCTTTAGACAGGAGAAGGGTATCCAAGATACTCAATTATGAGGGTATCTTCCTCAGATGTGCCAAGACATTGTAATCCACCTTGTTCTTTTTGGGCGAGTCCTTGGCTGTGAGCTCTTCGACGACTCTATCATCGAGGGCAATCTCCTCAGGACTTTTTCCTTCCCTTTTGTCTCTTTTGCCCGAACCTTTGTTTGAGAGTCCGAGATTCTTTTCAGGCAACGTACGGTTACGCAGCTGAATGTTCTCACAGTTCCTCATCTCTTCTTCTTTTCCAGAGGTGGATTCCTTAAAGAGAGGGCTGAGGGCCATTTCCTCGTCCGAATCGCTCCCGAAGGTAAGAACTTGGGACTTCCTTTCTGTTGGGATGGCATCAACCATATGACAGTTACCGGCTGTTCTTTTATGCTCATCTGTCGTGGTTCTCTGCTCCCGACGGGTTTTACGCTTTATTCGCTTGAAGTGTTGTCGATGGGCTACGTATCCCTGCCACCACTTCTTGAAGGCATTGCACTCTTCGGTAGGGTGTGTGGCCTTACGATGGTATAAGCAGTAGTTCGGATATACGTCCACTTCGTCAGGGCACGTACTCCCAGAAGTATTTTCTTTATAAGGTGGAAGCTTCATTCCCATTGACAGAGCTTTGGCAAACTGCTTCCTTATCTTGATTCCGCTCTTGCTGGTGGCAATGGAACTTTGATCTAGTTGAGGTACTTTATGGCTTCTCATCACCGGAGCTCTTTCGGCCTGACACCGACGCTTAGCCTTTTCGTAAATGGCCGTTTCACATTCTCGATCAGCTTTGCTCTTTTGAAGAGCTTCGTTCAGCAACTTGTCAATAAGGTCATCTGACAGTTCCATGGATTTTGGTTCTGGATCTGCCCTCAGTTTCTCTATGTCAGGAGCTTCTTTGTCGTTTATCGACGAGTGAGAGATCATGTGGCAATTCGCTACATAATCCTTGGGTTCTTCCGAAGAATCGTCTCCTTCATCAATGTCGCTATTTTCGTTCTCAAGAACATGCTTGAAGAACTCTTCTAATGTGACTGGGGTTCGCGCTTCTTGGTTGTATTACTCTAGTGCGTCGATATACTTTTGCAGACCCGTATGATTGCTGTCGAGCTGCATGGGCTTCTTGGCCTTCTTCTTTTTCTTTGAAGACTTCGGAGGCTTGGCCTGGAGGTTTTGTCCAGTGTTACCAACTTTTGGCGTTGGGCGCGGTTTCAACATTCCGTCAATAATTTCAGGTTCCAGCGGGCTTTTTTACCTAATCGCTGGACATTCTTGAAGATCCTTCAGGAGCTTCTTCTACAAATGAGCATGATGCCCCTGGCGTATCCACCTTTTTAGAAGCGTGCTGTTGTGGCGGGTTTACCTTCCAGTTTTCGGACAGCGCGAACTTGCCCTGTTGGTATTGGTCTTCAACCCAGTTTTTGAAGACGTAGCAATATTCGATTGGGTGGCCCACTATTCAGTGGTAGGGGCAGTAATTAGGATTGTTGACGTCGCCCGATTGCAGTGGGCGTCTCGGATCCGGTAGAGTGATGAGCCTATTGCGCACCGCTAGTTCGAATAGTCTCCTCGTTTTATCCCGGAGAAACGAGTAAGGACGTCTCAACTTCTCTTCGAGGGCTCACGGTCTGTTGTTTTGGCGAGCTATCGGCTTCGGGTCACTCGATTGTTGTTGAGCGTTGGCGAAGAAGGTCGCTTTCCCTTTCCCCTTTCCATTCCGGAGATCCGTTTTTGAAGAGGATGGCCTATGGCCCATCTGATCCATTTGGTCCAGCTTGTCAATCAAGGCCTGGAAGGTGGTCAGCTTGAAGAACATCATAAATTGGGATATAGTTGCCTGAGGGTCAAGGGTCCCCACAAACATGCCCACAGCGGGAGCTTCTTTTATGCGTTGTTCACACTTCAACCATAGGTTCCGCCACCGAATTGCGTACTGAACCCAGGTTTCTCCCGGCATCACCCTGACGTTGATTAATGCCGTGATCGGGGTGCGCTCGCTAGCGCCTGCGAACATTTGTGTAAACAGTAGCTCTATTTCTGTAAATGTCTTGATGGAATCATTCGGAAGCTCCGAATACCGTTCAAATGCTGTCTCCGCCAAGCTGCCAACAAATTGGCGAAGCAATAGTTTGTCATCGCCCCCGGTGTTACCGCACAAAGCTCTGAATTGAGCAACATGTTGGTGCGGATTGCCCGTCCCCTTATACACATGGAATTTGGGGATCGTATATCCTGGTGGATACTTAATTTTGTCGTACCAGCCTGGGTAAGGTCGTCCAGTTCTAACGACCTGGCCTGCCACTTCGTTCGCTTGATGAGCTCGTATTTGTTGAGCTATGTAGTCATCAAGGGTAGCTTTGGAGATCGTCTCCTCCCTGGCTGCTGATAAAGCCAGAGGAGGGTTCGATGTCTCCCCTCTGTCATCTTCAATGATTATTGGAGGGTCTTCAGCTGGAGGATCCGGCTGAATCATTATCCCAACCATGTCTTGGAACAGAAGCGCCATCTGTTTTATATTAGCCGCTTGTTTCGCGGCCTCTTTATCTTTCTTTTCAAGCACCCTCTGTAGGAATTCGGTGTCGGTCTCCTGCTCCTGGCGTTGTTCCGACGATGCTTCCGGGCTTTCTTTCTGCCCAGTGAGTGCGGCCATTCTTGTCAACATTTCCTGGAGCTTTTGTTGTTGCTCCTGATCTTTCGTCATAGACCGTGTGAGTGGTCATGACTAATGGAAGCATGACTATCCTCTTTTACGAATGCTATGTGGATGGTATGCATAACCATGCCCCCAGACTTGGGGCGTTTGGGTCCACTGCCTTTGATATTTGCCACCGAAATTGGGATCTTCTCCGGCCTTCTCCTCTTATGGGAGGTCGAAGTTGAGGGGGCCGTTGCGGCAGGCACCCATGCAGATGATACCTTTCGTGGTATGGCGGAGGGATGGTCCTCCTCTTGCCGAGCCTTCGTCTTCTTCAGCCGGCGAGAGTAATCTTTTTCAATTACATAGTCTTGGTATTTCCGCCAAACTCTGTGGATCTTGGAGGACAACCGCTGAGGAGGCTGTTCCGGCTTCACCTGTGTTGTGTTTTCAACAGGCGGAGGAGACTTCCTCAAGATGGCGGTTGGAGAGTTCTTGCGCACCCTCCTAAGCAGCTCGAAGCTGTTCCTAGTTGGAACAGCAGCGTCAATTTCCACCGTTGGAGCTGGTAGGGTAAGTCCAGAGGGGGAACCGCCCCCAGTTTTCCTCAGTCGGCGCCAGTGGCGACGTCGAGCATGTCTTGCGGATGGGATCACATCAGTTGTAGAAGCGACCTGGTCATGCCCCTTGCTTTAACGAGAGGTTGCGGTTGGTGCCAACCTGTCGAAGACCGACGTCCGCTGAGAGGGAACGGTCAGTCTTGCAAAGGCCGGCTTTTTGGCAGGGGAAGCATTTTAACGACCTCGCCAGCAGCAGGAGTTGGAACAGCCAGTCTTGTGAAGACCGATCCCTTAAAAAGAGAAGCCCCTTTGACGACTTCGTCTACCAGAGCTGGAATGGCTATCCCCTTTGGGATAACCCCTTCAGGTATCGCGGGCCTCTTCGCGGGCCCACTTGAGCTTTGGCTCAGCCTGTCGAAGACTGAGACGACAGACTTGGACGACCCGTTGAGAGGGGCAGTGGTAGTTGCAAGCCGATCGAAGACCGACTTCTTTAGAGCCTCCTGTGATGATATTGAAGCATTGAAGCTCATTGGCGGGAGCATGGTCCCGAAGAACAGTCCAGTGGTGGACTGGGTCACCTGTTCCACTGGCATTGCGAAAATGGAGGCCGCTTGGGGCCCATAAGTCACTCCTCCAGCAGGGACGGAGTGGGAGTTGCTGTTGCAATTGGTGCAGTTGGAAGCCATCGATGTCATCTTCTCTTCTGCATGGAGCAAGACACCAAATCTTAGTACCTCGAACCCAGGGGAAACCATATTAAACCGTGATTCATTCGCGAACAAGACACACAAAGTGTGGAGTGGAAAGAGAAAAAGGTCCCACCGGGCGTGCCAGAATCTTTTTACCGCCGAAAGCCGGGAAAGACAAACGTCTTGCCTGCATTTGGGGGCAGATGCTATTTGGTTTTATCTGTCCATCTCTCCGAAGATGCCAAGTTGATTTATGGCACCCTGTATCGAAGGTTTAGACAGATGCGGCCGTTGTAGCAGACTTCGTCAGATTCCCCCTCGTTGTGAGAGGTTTTTGATTGTGGGGACACTCTTCCCTGCAGGTGCAAGCCCCTGCAGTTAATTACGTTACCGCGTAGTGATAACCACTTTCTCCTGCTCTGAAAGGTCACTTCGTGTTGTGTGTGTTTGTTTTATTTTTGGTTGCCCGTGGATTGTATACGGAGACTAATTTGTGTTGTCTCCCGTAGGGCGTGGATTAGTCCAAATCCGTATTTTCTTAGATTTAGATTTGGTTTGATTTAAGGATCGTTAACCTTGTTTGAGATTAAGATCGACTTAAATATTTTTTAAGGATACGTTAATCCGATATTGGACTAAGATCTACTTAACGGGGGTTCAGGATCATTTTTGATCCAACGAAAGAGCATTTTGGCGCTATCGTTTTAGTTTCAGGACGTTGCGGTCCAAAGCTAGTTTAAGGACATTACGGTCCACAGCTAGTTTAAGGAAATTACGGTCCATTGGGGTATGCTCATAGGTTTGAGAGTGCATCCAAGTGCTGTTGGTTGTCGGGACCCTCCACCTCTCTGATATCGTTGAACAATTACAACGACATGTATCAGAGGTGTGGAGAGATGTACCCTTGAACCGAACTCCAGATTGAAGGGAGAGATTATGGTGGAACGAACATCATTTTAGATGCCATGTCAGGAGATCATTGGCCATCTTTGGAACTAAGATCGATTCGGGAAGACCTGAGTATAGGAGGGCTCGGTTGATTGATGGTCAAAAGGTTTTGGCCTCGGGAGACTTGGCTAATTTGGGCTAAGGTTGGCCTCTCACAGTGTTAAACACCGGTATCTGCTTGGAACTTACATGCTCCCACGTGAGGCTCATAAGTAGTGTTAAACACTGAAATTTGGAGCGCTCACGTGTGGCACGTGAGGCACCTGAAAATTGGGCGTTGCTTCTTTGGGTTTATTCCCTGTCTATACATTTAAGTGTTAAACACTTAAATCTTGTAACCATCACGTGTGGACACGTAAGGCACCCCCAGGTTGGGCACTGCCTCCTTTAGATTTATCTTCCTATTCTTTTCTAGGTGCTAAGCACTATTGGGGGTCACGTAAGGCGCCCCAAAATGGGAACTGTCTTAATTTATTCCCCTTTTCTTTTACAAGTGCTGAGCACTATTAGGGGTCACGTGGGATCACATGACTCGATCTCAGTCATTCCTTTTTGGTCCTCAGTGGTGCTCACGTGGGAACACGTGATCTGTCGTTATAGCGTTGAACGCTAATATGCATGGAGCTCTTGATCTAAGTCTTGAGAATTTCAATTCCTTTGTTTTATAAGAATTAAATTCTTATGCAAGGTTAAACCCTAATTTTATCAGAGGAATTAAATTCCTATGTCTTTGGAAGAATTAAATTCTTCAAACCTAGTTCTTTCCTCTAAGTTTTGGGACTGCATAAAAGAATCTCTCCGTTGAGAATTAAATTCTCAACTTGTGGGGAGATCTGCTTCTGCGGACCTCAACCAGAGGAAGAACTAAGTTCTTTTTTGGAAGAGTTAAACTCTTGTAACAGGAGATAAAACGATCTCTAGATCTTTTTTCTTGCCTAGGGTTTTTTTTCTTCAAAGAGAACTCCTTTTCTTTTTGTTTTTTTTAAAATCTTATGGGGGGTCTCCTCTCTTTCTCTTTCAGTCTCGAGTCATTTATATAGTAGATGCAAGTTTGTTGATTTAGTTAAGAAAAACTCTCATTGAGTGACTTTTTGATTGATTCGGGGGTTTTATCCGCCGTTGGATTTTTGATCCAGGGATTCTGTTTTACAGAAGACATTTTTCTTGTTTTTAACAAGATTGGGAAAATATTTTCCCATACAGAGCTTATTCTGTAGCTTGGTAATTTTTAATCGCCATTGGATCTTTAATCCAACGGTGCTCTGTTTTACAGAGCATAATCTTTCTTGTTTAGAAAGATTGGGGAAATATTTTTCCATACAGAGCTTATTCTGTAGCTTGGTGATTTATAATTACCATTGGATCTTTAATCCAACGGTGCTCTGCTTTACAGAGCGTAATCTTTCTTTTTTAGAAAGATTCAAAGAAATATTTTTCAAATAGGGTTTTGATCCCTCTTATTTAGAATTTAATTCTATCGGCTCAGAAGGTATTAGGAACCCTCACGTGTAGCACGCGACCCATAGCATTAGACCGATTTGCTTATATACAGCAGTCCCAGAGAAAAGCATCACGTGTTGGCACGTGAGCTTTTCAGGCATGTTATTTGTTTTAGGAAGGCGCCTATATATTTTGTATATAGATGCTCGCGTGCCTTCACGTGAGGCTCAATTTCAGCCTTATTTGTTGAGCGCAATGCCTATAATCTTTGCTCCAAGGCGCATCGCGTGCGGGCATGTGATGCTCCATTTGGGGAATTTTTCCATCGCTTTTTGTTCATTATTTATTTTTTATAAGGGAACAGCCCCCTCGGTCTCAACGCCATGAGTTTCAGGCCCGTTGCCTTCTATAACTCGGATATTCGAGCACTCTTCCGCGGGGTAAACCTAGTACAGAAAAGAAAATATATATACAAATGGTGATATCGACCTCAACTCGGCCGAATATACAAACTGGCAGAGACGGCAGTCCACATGTCGGACGCTCGTCCCGCAACAATAAATATACAAATGAATCTAAACTGTACAACTACCATTACACCAGGGGCTATCCAACACGACAATCTGAATAAATCATCACAGATGTAAATATCACAGCAACAGAAGCAAGTATGTGCAACCCCGTCTAAATCACATATAGTAAATAGACGACATTTGAAAACACATACACCACATCACAGAGATCAACGATGCAAAAGTTTCAAGTTCTAAACTTTCCGAGTTGCCCCAAAGTAAAGATAACACTAAGTGAAATCTGGGGCAAATCAAACAAGACCAAAATACCAATTTCTAAAACCCAAGACACTGGATGAAAATGAGGACCTAACATGAATAGTGAACTGCCAGAAGTGGGCTTTTGGAGGAAATGGGTGGTTTTATCATGGTGGAATCGCCTCGTTTTCATCGTGTGTCATAATCATATCAAGAGTAAGCCTCTGCACTTGTTTAAAAAGATTTCAGAGACCAAAAAATTTTCGAACAGATAACGGGTTTTGAAAATTGGAGTTTTTTGGTTTTGAATCTAAAGCATCGTCTACTACTAGTTTAAAGTGTTTGGGAGGCTCTGATACCATGTTGGTGTGTAGTGCTCGTGCAGCGGAGGCCGCGGCCAATGCGGAAGCGAAAACAATAATTTTATGCAAGCACAAAACATACATACCCTAGGATTCACACCAAACATCTAAACTAGCAAACCAAACAAGCAAGGGCTTAGGAAAAACAACCTTCGACGCGTGTCCACCTAATTATGGAAGACCACTCTAAGCTCGTAGACGCCGGGAACGCGCTTGAAAAGCGACCACCATTGCCGAAGAAGATCCATCCGAGGGAAACCGATTGAGGCTCCGACCGACGCTCCAAACTTTCTAAGGATGGATTGTGGGTGATGTAGGAAAATTTTCACTAATTTTTCTCTCAATAACCATGCTCAAGAGAGCAAGAAAAAGAAAGAGGGGGAGGTGAGGAAAGTGGCTAAGTGTTGAGAATAACTCTCAAGTGTGTAAAAGTAAGAAGCAAAGTAAAAAGGAATGGCTCATTTTATTTTTGCATCCATACATCAATAGTACACCCAAATGAATTTTTCAATATTAAAAACAAAAGCCATACTTCTCTATATGTCAACAACCATGCTTCATGCCACCTCACCCTCCACATCATTTCCATTTGATTTTCTAAAAATCAAATCAAATATGAAGTTTCCATCTTCTAGAAGCATTCCCGTATAAATACGGAATACTTCACCCGGTATATATATCACTACATATATGCATATCCATATAAAAATACGGATAGCACCAAAGAAAGAGAATGAATAGTGAACAACAATACTAATATATATATATATATATAAATTATCAAATAAAAACCTGATTTAATAATCCGGTTTAATCCTAAGTCGGTAGTATTATCAATCGTCCGATTAAAGTCAGTATATCCCGTACACGTATTTAATCGGACCCCTGCACGTACCAACGTACGGCCTCTACATCTATCGCCTGAACCAGAAAAACCCTCTGTGTGGGACTCTAAAGACTCGACAATACACTGGCAGTGAGTTTAACCACAAGCACGTCAACGGCACTAGCTGTACGTAACGGCTACCCAGGTACTTGCCGAAAGGGGGGTCAAAAATCAAGTACGTTCTTACCCTACTGAGCCTGAATATGACAATCTCCGTATAGTCCGATCTCTTTGTCTAAAAGTATCGCATATCGGGTCTAGTAGGTGGATAACGTCAAACCCCTAATAACTCGATAAGTCGTGTCGGTGTCAAACTCATCACCAACAGAGATACTAATGATCAATTATCAGTAAATCTCATTTACCTTGGCCACGGATTTACGGTGATGGCTAAACGAACACAGCGCGACATCGACTCCTAATACCAGGAGAGACGAATCCCTGATAATCGATCACTGCCTCCATGTGGCTCAGGACTGTACCCAACTAAAACATGTTTGCACGACTCCTTTGAGCCATGGTAGGGTAGTAATCTAAGTACAATGGGAACTCACACGAGACAAATGACGATCTCAGGTCAAAAGACTAACATGTACTCATGCCACCTGAGAACTTCCATCTAATTATAGATATAATACCATCTGGAAGTTCTCGGCAAGTCCGTCCGGTGTACTCACCTCCAGTGAGCACCTGTATACTATCTTAGATAACATAACACCAATGGCTTGTGAGACCGGCCACTGCCCCTCGTCGGGGTCTAGAAACGTATACACTAGTCTACTCCGGAATATCGATGTCCAGTTTCGATACTCCCACGACTAGGGACATTTAAGGATGTGCTTATGGACAACCCAGCTCCCACGTATATGATCTCCATCATAATGCTGGTAGTCAAGCAAGAATCCTACGGGGTTCATCAATGATGAAGACAAACCAGATAGCATACTATCATCTCGAGTAAGACTGTTCTATCTGTATAGGTCCTCCCTCAATTATCATAATCGCCTACTTGTAATCACAATAATTGCCTTGAGGGCACTATATCCAACATAAGCAATATAAAAACATGCAAGAATAATAAGAGTAATTAAAATTGACAGCAACTTTATTTACATTCAAACTTTAAAAATACAAGATACAATACTGGAGAGTGCCTAAACAATGGCTTACAAACGATAAATGTAGAAAAGGAAACTATTAATCTGGCTGGGTAGTAAGCTTATCAAAGTCCTCCTGGCTTGGCTCGGCTCGATCTCCTCTTAGTCCTGACCTCCTGACGAACATTCCAAGAAAATAAAAGAGGAAGAAACGTCGTCAGTAAACTAGCGCTCGGTAAGTCCTCAAAAGAGATAGGTAATATATAAAAATGAACCGAATATGAGTGTATGTAAAAGTATCTCAAGTATGACAAGCATATGAATATAGTTATTCTATTCTAGCGTGGTTGTTTGTTTGTTTGATAAAGAAGGTATACGTGTGTACGAAAGGAGCCCAACTTACCCCGTAGACTAAGGTAACAGGAAGTACAAGGCCCCGTCATAACCCACGGGACAACGGTACTCGGTATTCAGGTTATGTGTCTTTTAAAGCGATCTCTCGTGCCACGTCATACGTTCCTTACCAACCTACCCCTTATCCCCGCGTATTTTATTGTATAGTTCAAGTTTACAGGTCTTGGCCGAATGTATGAATATAAAGAGTACAAGTTCAGGTTCAAGTTGTATTCAGGTATCATGTCAAGTTCATGTCAAGTTATATTCATGATTCGGTCAAGTCAAGTCAAGTTCAAATGTTCAAGTTTCAAGTTTGAATATTCAAGTTCAAGTGTCAAGTTCAAAATTTGATTCGAGTTTGGGTTCGAGTTTAAGTCGAGTTCAAATTTGGGTTCAGGTTCTAATCATATCTTATTAATAGATTTAACTTTTCAAAATCTTAAGTTTGGGAAATATCGACAACCCCTACACATAGACGGCAGGATTTGTGTCTTTTTCAAAAACGATTACCATTGATAATTCCAGCTTAAGATTACAATCTATATTTAGGTAGAGGCAAGTGACACATCATTGTCTCCGGCAGCCCTGGGGCACTGATAAGAGAAGATACTACTCAAACCAATCTGCAAGCTAAACACGTAATCTAGACTAGTCTTTTGATTTCTAGGGTATTTATATTAAAGATATCATTTAAAAATTCTCGAGGGTTTTTAATCCATCCTAGAGTTTTGAATATATTTTTGATAAAAATATGTTAATTAAAATGTAAAAAAAATTCATAAAAATGTATTTTATATTTGGTGGTATTTTAGGGTCAAAACCTAGCTTTTGAAAGTTTATGGTATTTTACTGAAAAATCTAACTTTTGGAAACTTGAGGGTATTTTCTTAAAAATTTTAATCTTTTCATTTAAAAATCTAGTGTACACAATTTGTTTTATTTTGAAAATACGGATTTATGATTTAAATAATTTCCCGGCTATTTAACTTGTTTTAATAAGTCGTATTTTTTTAAAACTGTATTTTATTCCTTTCGAGTTCGAATTCTCCGTGAGGAGTTCTGCATCTCACTCTACTATCCTAAGGATGTGCGATAACCTGCACCATCCATAAACGGGTCCCCTAACGAAGATTGTAGAGGGTATTTGCAAAGGATTAAAATAGCGATTCAAAAACCGTATTTTTAGAAAGTGAGAGTATTTTAATGAAATTTATTTTTTTAGAATAAAACATGTAACTCTAGTAGCATGCTATGAAACCATAGTGTATGTGAGTCGGGTAGGTCGTTACCCCGTAAGTTTTCTAGAGGTATATGTCCCGATAACGATCAAAGGATACATGTAAAGCTTATGGTATTTTAACGTAAAGTTCGATATACGTTTTATTTAACATGAAATTCTAAACACGTTCAAAGTTAATTAAATTAACATATTTTAAGGTTGTTTTTAAAAAGATTAGTGTAATTTAATTAGCATGACAATTGTTATAATATTATTTAAAAGAATTTATTATAATACTAACTCCATTTTATCGATATCTTTTTAAGAGGCATTTGAGATGAAAAGATAGAGAGGGGTGGGGACTTACGGTTTACACGTTTCAAAGAGAGAAGAGACCTCGGTTGAAGAACCGAGACTATCGAGGCGAGAAGGTCGAGATGAAAACGCTTGGAAAGACGAACTCGAAAGGTTGACGAAAGGACAAAGTTGCGAATAGGCTTAACTCCTTTTTGCTTGGACTTGGGAACTTTAGAGAGGATTTTAATAGAATTTTCAGAAATGAGGAGAATGATAGGATAACTAGGTATTTATAGGGGGAAATATGAAAGTGTGTGAATTAAAATTTTGAATTAAAATGGATTAAATTGTGTTAATAAGGTAGATGAAAGGGCCGGCAGCTCTCTATTTAATTACAGGGAAATCAAATAGTAAAAAGGAGTAGAGGGGAGTTCAAGAATCACACGGAGAGAGCACGAAGTAAGATGGAAGCATCATGGCCGCCCATAGCGGCTGAAAGGGAATTTTGGGCGGCCCAGATTGGATCATTCGTCTTGAAATTCGTGCAATGTGTTTTAATTGGTTTTAACTACTCATTATCCTGTTTAATTTCGTTGCTACTTAATTTCGTTGCTACTTTTTATTTCTCTGTGTAATACACGTGCAAACTCTTGGGTTTCCAAAAAGTTAAAAATAAAAATATTAAAAATAATTGGGCTGATGGGATTCGAACACACAGGCTAAAGAACAACAGTGGAGAGCATTAACCAGTGAGCTACAAGTTAGTTCTTATTTTTATTTAACAAATTTAAGTTATAACTCATAGTCAGGGCCGAAATACACATTTATATACATTGAACGTGATATAATTGTACAGGTATTTCAGGGTCATTACACCTTACCATGATGTAGGTCATCCATCCAATCCAAATCAAACAAACTCAATTTTAACGTCTTATCTTGATACTCTTCTTGAGCCTCCAACAACGAATTTAAATAAGAATGATTCAATTGATGGTATGTGCAAGATAATGATATTTGATTTAACTGATTGTAGCAAAAAAATTTGAGGAAGATGTTTTTGATGAATCAATAGAAGCCGCTTCTGTAAAGAAATCTTATGATTTTAATGAGATTGACTTTGATAGAAAATTTGAGAAAATTATTGATGGGAGACCCACACTTTTAGTTGGAACGATAAATGAAAATTTTGAGGATAACTTAGAGTGAGAACCTATATTTTTAGATGAAAAAGTTAAGGAGGAGGAAAAAGAATTGTTAGACGAGAAATATGGTGACATTTTTGAAGATGATTCAACTATTATAATAGAAGAAGTATATGAGAAGGTGGTGGTTAATTTTGAAGAATGATATTTTGATCAAAGTTTTGAGAATTTTTTTAAGGATGAGCTCAATCTTATTGAGGAATTAGATTCACCAAACCATCCAATAAAGTGTGGGTATCCTTTTGAGATTTTAACAGTTGAACCAAACTCTCTACCACTTTCAGTTATTATTGAAACCAATTCTGTTGAAATGCAAGATGGAGTTGTGTCTTTAACTCATATAACTGGATCTTTTAATTTTGTACCGCATGTTCATATCGAAGATTTTGATCCATTTAACCAATACAGTGAAAAGATAGTGTAGTTGCATGACTTTTTTAGACTTAAATATATTATCACTGCGCTAGTTTATTCGGCTAAGCTTGACTCATAATTTTTTTCACCCACATATAATCACCGTATTCATATTATGCATATCAAGTTTAGGGTGTTGATTGATGCTTATTGCTATAATTTGTTTTACTACTCTTGTATGTTTAAAGACAAATTTTTTGAGTGGTTAATACTAACATTTGGATTAGCAAAAGTATTGTGTAAATTATTTTTCCTTCTTCTTTACTAACTTTTTTCTTTTATATGTTTATTTGCTAATTTTATTTTTTGAAGGACTTTTATGCAAAATTACCAAACCCCTTATATGTAGGCAAATTGAGCCTCATTCCCCAAAACCATGAGCAGTTTGGAGACCCTTGAACTTTGAAGGCAAACAAATCCTCCCAGATTTATGGGGGAGGTAAATCTTTCTTTCTCCTTTTTTATTCCAGTATTTATTTGAGTGAATTGCTCTATGGATTATAGGTATACTTGAGTGAGTATCAAATATAATTTCATGAATATTGAGGGAGAAGCCGTGGTTGAGAACAGTGAGAACACTGTCTAAAACAAGTGAGGGGGTGGTTTGGTTTTGTACAAAGTTTTATTTTCTTTTAGTATTTAGGTCTTTTTCATCTTTCTTTATTTTTCATTTTTTAAAAAGATTTTCGTAGTTTCTTTATGTCATGCCCCGCTTCCCAAAGGAGCGGTAACGGCACGTGACAAGCTCAAGACGTATTTATTTAGAAAAGGTTGTTTCTCAAAACAAATACGCTAAGCGTAATATAAGCAGTATAATAATGACAAGAAAAGACAAGTGAAAATAAAATCCAACCACTTTATATATTTACATTCTTAACTTTACAGAGTTTAACTGATGCAAGAAGTCTGAATATAAAAAGAAAGTGTCTAAACATGTGGTTTACTAAAGAAAAAAAGCAGGAAAGAAAACTAATGATCTGCTTCAGGTGCGATTTGGCTGTAATTCTCTGCAGTGGATTCCACCTTCTCTGATCCTAAGGCACCTGACGAACATTCCAAGAAACAAAAGATGGGTGGAATGCCCGTCAGCGAACTTGTGCTCGGTAAGTCCTAAAAAGATATGTAATATATAGATTGAGTGCAAGATGACATATAATATAGTATAGATGAAAATTGTAATATGTGAACAAGTACGGTAATGCATATGGCAACTATGTCAACATGGCAAACAAGTATAACATGACCATGGAGTGTAGGTATAGTGAACATGAAGTAGATGTCCGTGTCCTAAGAAGTCTCAACAAGGTAATATATCCTAACGTCAGTTCAAGTGTGAATATCAACCAATCTCAAGAGTATTCTCGAACCCAAGGCTATCGTCCAGGGGCAAGGAATCACGGGCCCAAAATAGCAGGACTTCAATTGTTATTGAAGTATTACAAACCCAACAGGCTATCATCCAGGGGTTTGGAAACACGGGCTCTCATTTATAAATTCGTGATGTACCGTTTCAGCTCGGTACCAAAGCAATATTATTTGTACCGTTTCAGCCCGATACCACAGCAACGTTATTTTAGCAATGGGACTCCTGAGATTTCGTTGGATTCATACTCAAACTACCCCAACACCCCGCGTTTATTAGTTTGTGATTAAAGTTACAAGTCTTGACCAAATCCATGAATACATAAGAGAGTGCAATTCAAGTATCGAGTCAGTTCAAGTATTCAAGTCAATTGTTCATGTCTTCATGTCAAGTGTTCATGTCAAATCATTACATATTCATGGTTCGGGTCAAGTCGAGTCAACTGTACCTATTGGGTTCAAGTATTCATAATTGAGTCATGTCAAGATCAAGTCAATTCTAGTATGTAATGGTTTAATCACAAGTTATATAGATAAAAATAAATAAGCAATCGCAGAACATGATATAGTATACAAGTAACGTCCAAAAACAATGTTGTAAATAAGTGTTGTGTATGACTAATCAATCAAGTCAATAAATTTTGGAATATAAACAGAATTATAGATCTAAGTGTTTTGCACGTGTGGGTTCCAGTGTCGCCTAAATACGACTTCCGGTTTAGGAGATATACCCGTTTTCGTTTCGTCGAGCAAAACATATCAGAATCTGTTCAGCACCGTCATATATTTTTAAAACGCAGTTTGAGTTAATTTTCATCAGGTTTTAAGTTACTAAGATTAATAAAAAATTGTAGTTCTTTCGATGTACTTATCCAAAACACTAAGATTCACATGATTTGGATTTCTAAAACTCTATTTATGATCATTTTAATATCAGCGTTTAAAACAGAAATTCAGATTTTTGGACAGCAACTATATGTTATATTGAAAAACCTATATCGGGTTGTTTCATGCATTTCTAAGTAATTTAATATGAAGGAAAATATGTTTCTATCAATTGTCCATCTACACATCTAAATGTTTTCACGAACGGACATCGGGAGTTCAAATTATGTCCTATTTAAAAATAATGTGCGAATCAGGACAGATTCTATCCAGATTCGTCGCTTAATATTGTAACGCGGTTTTCTATATTTAACGTCGATTTTCAGTAAAAACTTAAAACTATGAAAATCTAGATCTTTCGATGTAGATATTTAAAACATCTAAAAACATTTAATTTGGATCAACAATTATAGAATTATGGTCTCTCAAAGAAGACCCTTATTGGCAGTTTTCTGGTTTTAAAAACAGTGAATAATAACTACATAACTTCTAAACCTTTATTCGGTTTGATATGAAATTTTTACTGTAGATTTGGAATTCTATTTATTATTTTATCCTAATGTTCCAAGAATTTATAAAAATGGAAATTAATTTATAAAAATTATTTTAAGGATAAAGATTTTGTAAGATCGTATTTGAAAATGATAAATATATGATATTTATTTATAAGTTTGTTTTCTTGTATACAAAAATAAATATAAATAATTAAAATTTCAGTGATAAATAACATGAATTAACATATGTGAAACAAACATATAATCCGGTCATGATTTACCGTCTAAAACATAATATTTAATATGTTATCAACCATTGCATGCAAGATTTTATAACTAAACATATATACAGTATTTCAACCATTTTTTAATTTAACAAAAAACATTATCATGAGACTCACTAGTTATCTCAAGATTCGGCATGATTGAGGCATGGTAAGGGGATGAATTTCAAGTAGAGAAAAGGAGGAGGAGAGGGGACTTACGGGTTGTATGAGTCGGTATAACAACCGGTTCACCGATTTGATTCTAGCGGCAAAAACAAGTCTAGGTGACTTAGGCTCGAGCAACCAAAATAAGGATCAAGTTAGTTTCTAAAAGTATTTTCTATGTAGATTTTGAGAGGAAAGAAAAGAAATGTAAAGTGGTGTTTACGAAGTTTGTGAATGGTACAATACCTCGGTCTTGAATTCCTAGGGACGAAGTGAGCTCCGGTAGCGCCGAAACTTTGAGAGCTCTAAGGATGAAGATTTGAAATAATTTTTTTTGAAGGAGGATGAATAATGAAGGAGAGAACACATAAAACAATATTAATATGGTCATTAAAATAATTCATAATCATAACCATACTAATTATTATATGCATTCTTTTTTAGAGTTAAATGGAAGATGAAATGAAAGGTTTCATTTATAGGTTATGAGAGAGTTTAAAAAAATAGATAAAAATAATTGCAAGAATGGGGATTTGAACATGTGACTTATGTAATAAAAATGCAAGAGCTATACCAATGAGCTACAAGGTTGTTCATGTAGATATTTAATTAGAATTAAATATATGCTGTTGCTTGAAAAGAAAGTGGGCTTTTGGGCTCATAGTTTTATAAAAGAAAATGAAAATGAGATTGGTTTGGGTTATGGGTTGGGTCAGGTCTTGCGTTTAATTTGAAATAGATTATGATTTAGTTTAAAGAAATGGGTTTGGGAAAAATAGATGGAATAATAAAATAATATATTTAATAGAAAATAAAATATACGGAAAAATACTAAGAATAAATAAATACAATATTTTACTAAAAAAAGAAAACACGAAGGTATATTAATATTGGGGTCGTTACACTTTTCTTTTCATTTTTAGGTTTTCTTATGAAAAAAAATTTAAATGAAAATTAAAGAGTGAAAAATGTATATAAAAGAGAGGAAGAGGATTAAGAAGAACAAGAAAAATAGATGTTTATGAATAAAGCAAGTAATAGGTGATCATGAATTGGATTCCCAAAAGTTGAGTGTTATGAAAGAGTTATTGAATCTACGGATAAAAATAAATATGAAAAATAGTTCATAGTCTTGAGTCCAAATTTAGAGAGTATATACCCTACAAATTGCACATACACACTTCTTAAAACTTGGGATAGTAAAAGATACCTAGAAATACTCTTGCCTGAAAGCCTAAGTCTGAAAGAAAAAACGGGATTAAAAGCTAACCACGAAAAATAATATATATATATATATATATATATATATATATATATATATATATATATAAGTTTGGGTTGTAACTTACTTAGGGCTATAAAAAAATCATTAAAAAAATATACAGCGAGAGTGCTTTATCACCCAATGCTTTAGACTAACTAGTCTGGGATTCACTACTGAGCTCGAGATAGTTATAAAACTAGACTTATATATATGAAAAAACTATTTACGCCTTAATAAGTAAGCACATTCATTAATCGGTTGGTCGGTATCTCAAGAAGTATTAACGGTCGCATGAAAAGTGTGTGAACAAATCCATCTATCCTTAATAAAAAGAAGTAGTACTATGGTATTAGGTTAAGGGCACTATAGCTTGAATTGAATTCTCAAGTGTAAAGATGACTTACACACACGTAGGGATATAAGATTGATGTTTGGAGGAGAGGTAGGGATGAAGAATATGATGATGTTTTATTGAGAGAGGATATAATTTCGAATTTAATCAAGACTATTAAGATGAAGGGTCATGAAAACTGAAAAGCTAATGGAAGTTCGAAACTCTTATTTTCCAAGTCTTTTTCTTTTTTTGTTCCTATCTTTGTATGTAGTTTTCACTTTCTTATTTTTGTTTCCTTAGTTTTCTTTTATCTTATTCTCTTTTCTTTTTTCTTTTTGGAATTTTGTAGGTAGTATCCGTTGAAAACCCTCAGGAGACATAACTCCTCCTACTATGGACATCTAGGGGTTGAAAGGCTTGTTACACGAGCTAAGTGCAATCGCACGCCTGCGAAAGGAGCATAAGAGTAGATTTTAGTTGTTTTAGTTAGATTTTTATTTTTTTTTAGAATTTGAAACCCAAGATTTGCTCGAGAACTAGTAAAACATAAGTGTGGGGGTATTTGATTAATGTATTTTATTGCATATTTTTATAATCATATTTGTCTTATTTTGCCTATTTTATGCTGTTCCGGATATGTTTTGTCAAATATTACAAGTTACGGGTTTAAAGGGAAAAGTGCGCAAAAAACTGATTTGGTGCGTTGAGTGGAGACTTGATTGAAACTAAACAGAAAATAGAGAATCAATTATAAAATTGGAACAAAGACTAAAGATCTCGAGATCAAATCACAAATTTGGAAAAAACCAAGAGCCTAAATCTTCCAAAATTTCGGCCAAAACTGGATATGTCGTGATTTTGGCTGAAAATTTACAGCTCCAGGATCTCATTTTTTTAGGAAAAATTGTATTCCCTCATATCTTTTGTAATGTTCGTTTCGATTTTCTAAAATCCCTATGAATACTTTTGTAATTTCCATTAGGGTTTCATCTCTTCCTTAGCTTTTGATTAGCTAGGGTTTTTAATTGGGGGAGATCAACTCTTTTAAGTTATTTGTAGTATGAATTTTATCAATAATATGATGCTTTCTTCTATGAGTTGCTAAATATTTCTCTAGGGTTAGAATTATTCTTTCTATCATGATTATGTGGTTTTAATTGCTGTATTGTCTTTCTGTATTTTTATTGTGAGTTTTTTCTTTATCAAAATCATCTCTTTTTGTTATCATGTTGATCACCTAAATAATTTGATGACAGATTGATGCTCGTGAGAATGCTTAGAGAAATATGACAACACCGACAAACTATTTTGTTTAATGATAAATTGAAAACTTAGAAAACTAAATTGGAAAGGTAAGATGATGTTTTGATCACGATAAATTCAATCGAATTAACTAGGGTAATTTAGGTTACGCCGATAACATAATTTAATTCATAGTTTGACAATCTATGAGTTATTTTAGAGAAGGGTAAAACTATTTTGCTTTTGGGTTAATTAGAACTAATTGTTTTCTATATAATTTTATATGATTGATAAGATAGATCTATAACATATGAGTTATACTTTCTTAAGTGTTTGATAATTCATTGCGAAAATAGTTACCTTATGCTTTTAAATAATTAATAGTTAATTAATTAAAATAACGAAATTAGAAAGGGATAGAATTATATAAAACAAATCATAAGGTAATTCGACATCCTAGACCTGTTTTAATATCTTAAACCCGCTTTTTATTTTGACCTTGCTTTTTAATTTTATTGCAATTTACTTTTTAGTTTTAAATCAACTATTTCGTTACTTTTTTTAGAATTAATTAAAATTTCAGTGCCTCCCCGTGGATCGATCTGTAAGTACTATAACTGATTAACTGTGCACTTACGGTTAAAATTGATAAACTAATAAATTCTCCATCACCCTTACTTTGGCACTTTAAATAACTAGTATTTTGCACGTGTGATGCACGTATGTATATTTTGAACAACATATATATTAAAAGCATATGTAAAGATTTTATTGCTTTATTATTTCAAGTTCTGATGTGGATGTTCTATTTATTTTTAACTAAAAGTTTTCAAACTATCTATTATCTCAACTAAAAGTATTAAAAATCTTTTTAAACCTTGGCCGTTTAATACTAATATGTATCAACGCGCGTCACATGTGCAAATCTTTTTAAATTTTGGCTGTTTAATGCTAATATGTATCAACGTGCGTCACACGTGCAAAAAATAGATGGCGTGGACCATGTAAGAATAAATTATTACTTCCAAATAAATGTGAGAATGCCACGTGGCAACCTTCCCTTCTGCATTATAAGAATAGAGATGGTTAGAGATGGGTAATGATCCAGTGAGACACTTTCTTATGTGAGACAAATGAGACCCACTCTATAACATCCTAACCCTCCGTATGTTTTACCGATCCAGACCGTTTACCGTGATCTTCATGTCACGCATACCCTACGTATCAATTTTCATGAAATTCATACACCTCTAGCACATGCGATTAACTGAACGAAAAATGAACGTCTCTCGGTGGTCTGAAAAATGATATCATCGATCGTGCGTGCTAGACGTGTAGAAATCTCATGAAAATTGATACGTAGGGTATGCATGACATGCAGATCATGGTGAACGGTCTGGGTCGGTGAAATACACGAGGGATAGAGTGTTATAGAGTGCGTCTCATTTGTCTCATATAAGAAAGCGTTTCACTGAATCATTACCCGGCAAAGATAGGGAGGAGATAGAGGATAAATTTGGAGTTCCCAAAATATATGAAAAATTAAAATTTGTACAAGATTATTGAGTTTTTTCATAATATTAAAATTGATGGGTTTTAAATATTCCGAATTTAGGTCTAGAAACCAATTTCCCTAAATTATTTAGTGGTTTACTAACTTTTCATAATTATGAACTACAATTGGACAAATCTTTAATTTCAAAGTCCCTATCTAGCTTTTGTTCATTGTTCATCACTAAAAACTGCATTTTAATACCGCTCATTCTTTATCTATTTTGTTATATATCGGTACTATTAACCAGTGTCTGCTCAGTAATTACAGATTACAGGTATCCGTGACAAAATACTGGAAATACACTCAAAATCACGGATATAACGTTTGTGAGCCGACATTGCAACCAGAACTGGAAACCGACCGATATTTCATGAGTTTCTTTTTGCAATATGCATGCGTACACACTTTTTATCCAAATGGTCCAACACATACAAGTGTGTACACTAGCTTGTTGGTTCTTGGACCTAGAGGGGGGCTGCCCATGGCACACACACATGATGACTTGGTGCAAGTAGGCACATGGAAGTGATGTGTGTTTAATGCAAAAAGATATGATGTGATTTAAAAAGCATCAAGTTTCCTCCAAATCCCTGAGTGCAACCCAGGCCTCTATAGAGAAATCAAGCAGCACCATAGTGATATTGGAGAGCACACAAGACTACACAACCAACACGAGCCCATGAGCTCAATTTTTGGCCGGCCACACCCTACATAGGTCCGAGCTCGCTGGCCCCCTAGCTCCAATGGACCCCATATTTATCCTGTCCCTCCCTTGCTGCCACGTCATCATATTTTTATTACTTGTTTAATTTTCTTCTGAGCCTATAAATACAGACCAGTGAGCAAGGGAGAGGGGGCTCCAAGATTTCTTAACATTATCCAATATTTTGTATACTCTTTTGTTTTCTTTTGTATATAGCTTAGCTTCCCTTGAGCTCCTTGCCTTCTCTTGATATTGCAATCTCTTCATTGAGCTTGCAAGTTTAAGATTAGATTATTGAACCTAAGGTTGTATCACTTGGACATAATAAAGATCTCATTTTGTTCTATGGTTCTTAGTATTTCATTCTTATTCTTTTACTTACTTGCTCTTTCATTACTTGCTCTTTACTTACTTGCACTTTAATTACCATGTCATTTACTTTCTTGCAATGCTCTTTTCTTTTCTTTGTTTATCTTTTTTTGCTCTTTTTGTTTGTTGTTGTAATGGTTGTGAATATATTGTTGTTAGGAAAGAAACCGATATTGTAAGTTAAGGTTTCCTTTCTCATTTCCTTTTTCCGATCTTTTCCATTAAACTCCGTCCAAACCTTACGCAAGCGCTCCGTTAGGCACCCTACCCTACCAAGGTATCGGTGTTTCCTAACCGTGACCGGTTGCGTTCGGATTGGCCGGAGCGAAAGCAAGCAACAAGAACGAACGGACAAGGGTCAATATGCCGGATTTCACAAATACCGTGCTTAAGTACCCTAATCCATGTTGTTGTCGATTGCTCTAGCTTTAGTGGTTGAGCTCGGCTCAAAGGATTGAGTATGGATTTCTTTAACTTACACTATCCTATCTAATCCTAACAAGCGTTTACTTTGCATATAAACACATAGGTTAGATACGAACATTTCCGTCCCGCGCATTAACTCGTGAAAACAGGAACTTAAAACGCTCTGTCTCCCTACGGACGACCCGTACTCATCGCGGCTAGCTGCAAAGCGATACCGTCATGATTGCGGTTAAACTTTGGAACTTCAAATACACGACACGCCGAAAGCATGCCAATCATTCATCTCTTTAAAAACTATATATGGAGGGATTCTTGTGAGAAATATGATGGAGGGAAACTTTGAAAAGTTAATTACTAAATATATATAATAATCATTTATTATATATACGGATAGATATAGCCATTCACTCTTGGTTCCAAAATCGTGTGTGTGTTTCTTTTCATGATTCCACATATAAATCAGTGTGGTTTTTATATGCTTTGAAACTTTGAATAGGGGATTCTATTATGAGAATCTCTCAATTGAGACCATCGGTTTTAGGAATGGAAAATTTACTATTTATAAAATAGCGAGTGTTCGTGTCATGCTAACCTTCAAACACTTTGTTTTCTTTTCTAATCCCCAAAATCCCCGATAGATTGTATTACCAAACTAGTGGTCTACGCTTCTGATGAAACGTATTCCATGGTACAAAAGGCATCGAAATTGATCGGAATACCTCCGTCTAATTTCAAAGCAATCTCACTACTATAAAAGAGGACTTCAGTAACGAGGAATTGGTCACTGTTTAAACAGTGACCGGTTTTTCGTCACGGTTCTCTATGATTTAGTCACGGGTATCACCGTGACTAAATCTTTATGAGTGGCGGGCCCCACACCCCACTCGTGATAAATCCCAATCCCCGCCAAACTTTAGCCTGAGCCCTCATTTTCATTTTCCTCCCAAAATTTTTCCCTTCCCTTAAATTTTCTCCCGCCTTCGTGGTCAATTCCACCACCGCTATCGCCGTCAAAGACCACACCTGCTCGCCTTCGTAGTCGAGGCCGTTTGAAACCCTCGCCTCCGCCGCTTCGCCATCGCCGCTCGCGATCGACGCCGTAGCCTAGCCCCGATCTCGGCGCTTCGCTGCCGCTTCTCGAGCTCTCTCTTCTTCGTTGTCTTGATGATGTAAGTATAACCTAAATCAATTTTATTTTTTTCAATAAATTTAAAATTTTTTCCCTCAAAATCAAATTTTTTTGGTTGGTGTTGATTGATACTACAATTGTTGCTGCTGCTAGGGTTTTAATTAGGGTTAGGGGTTAGGGCCGGGTTAGGGGTTTGGGGGTTTGGGTAAGGGTAATAACTTAAGTGGTTAGGGGTTAGGGTTTTGGGTTAGGGTTAAGGTTAGGGATTGAGTTAAGGTTTTAGGCCAGTGGTTAGGGTAGTTAATTAAGGGTTAGGGTTTAGGGTTAGGTTTAGGGATTGAGTTGGTAGTTAATTAGGGGTTAGGATTAGGATTAGTGTTTTGGGTTGCGGTTGGGGTCAGGGATTTGGTTTAAGGTTGGGGTAAGGGTTATGGATATATATTTTAGTGAAATGAAATAATAGTTATGGGTATTTTAGTGACATAGTTACAAAAGTTAAGGATATTTGAATGTAAGAAAATAAAGTTGAGCGAAGGGGTGTTGTACTAAAAAACTTAATTATAGTTTAGTGAAAAACAGCAATAATTAAGGATATTTTAGTGAATTTTATATTAACTTAGTTAATTTAAGAATATGTGTTGTTTATTTAAATTTGTTAAAGTAGTTTTGTGAAAACTCCCAATAGTTAAGGGTATTTTAGTGTAATACGCACACACATACACATACACATGCACACACACAGACACACACGAACAAGGCCAAATCTTAATTCATCTTCATTATTCTCCACATTGAACTCTTGTCAAATACCACCCTAATTCCAACCCTAAATCCAAAATGTTAAACTCGATTAAGAAAACCCTAAGTTTTAAAAATTTTACCAAAAACTAAAAACTTCAACACATTGAAATCGAAACGTAGGCGTAAAACTAATTCAAATTAAATATTAAACTTGCGTGTATGATACTCGATGAAAATATTAAATTTTCATATTCTCATCGATAATTAATCATATGTGAAAATCAAAACGCGACTTAGTTCCCGTCTATCGGTTAACATACGTGCGATATTCGTTGTGACATAAATCTACACGAAGCTTGTTAAATATCGGATGGTATCGTTTAGTTTCTAACAACCATCGCGTAGTCTATGTTACGAGAATTAATATTCAATCGTATGATAACCGATAGATTTGTCCTGTGTGGACAAATTAGGAATGTATAAAGCAGACACCTGCATTCACTTGTATTTTTCATTCGTTTAAAGATATTTCGTCGGTATCTTTCCGCTGGTTCTTCGTGTACAACGATAGATTAGATACTCGTTTCAATGCTATTTGACAGCATTGAAACGATCATCTTTTCTATTACAGTGTACTCGGAGAACGGCAGGGAGGTGCTGCCGCAATTTTCTCGAAACGGATGAAAGCACAAGTGAATGGGTGTATACTTTATACATTCTTAATGGGATAGGTGCCATACCCCCGACAGCTGCTACCCTTGACATCCAATATAGAACATTTAATATCATCATCTTTTTTGGAAGAAGAATCCAACTTCTTGAGTAATTGCTTCTTCATACACTTAGAGCAAGGACAATATATTTCATGCTCTTTCGGTAACCCAAGACATGTGTAGGCAAAATCGGTGAAAGGGATAACACCGTCAACGAAAAAGCGGTTGAATCTCGAGAGAGTATCGACGTACATCCAACTCTTGTCGTGGAGGTACGGGAATGCTATATTGGAACAGCTCGGACGAAGCAAGGTTCCTATTGATAAGACGCATCGGATTAAGATTTCTTGACATATACGTGATAGACGGGATACTAAGAAGCGTTAGTGCTATGTTTAATTGACGACTTGGTTAATTTAAGTTTCAATTGATAATTTAGCTATAAAGATTATCAAGGACCGAGAGATACGGTTTTGTTAGAGATTACGCTACATGGGAACTTCATGGAGAAAAAGTCGTTGTAACGGGAGACGAAGCATGGGTGCAAGAGACGGAAAATGAATTCTTCGAAGATGAAACCACAGAGTGGCAAGGGATAGTAGATGAAGAAGAGGAAAATGAATGGCGGTTTGAAGAAGACGAAGCCGTCGAAGAAGATGTTGTATTTGTGCCGATCGATGACATGAATGAGCTTATAAATACCGCTGGACTTCCTTATGATACGGAAAGAACTGGACCCTCGTTGTTGGAGAAGTACAGGATTGCTCTAGGATCCCGTTATATCCAAATTGTAAAGGGTTTTCAAAATTGTCCTTTTTCGTACGTCTCTTCCAGATTAAATGCAAAAATAGATGGAGTGACCAGTCTTTCACCGATCTCCTAGAATTGCTGAAAGAAGTTTTTCCTGACGGAAATGAAGTGCTACTGAGTTGGTATGAGACGCAAAACATAATCACAAATATCGGCCTGAAGTATCGTAAGATACACGCATGTGAGAATGATTGTGTTTTGTTCCAGAATGAACACGCCACACTCAGAAACTGCCCCATGTACGGGACGAGCTGATTCAAGCCTAAGAAAGACCCTCGGTCGAGTGATGTGCCCATGAAGATTCTTCGTCATTTTCTATTAATACCGACTGAAATGGTTATTTATATGTGAGGAGACGGCGTCCGAAATGCGGTGGCACTATAAAACTCTTCGTGAAGTGGGAAAAATGAGTCACCCCAAATATTCGATATCGTAGAAAGTTTTAGATGAAAAACATCATTCATTCAGCGCAGACCTTCATAACGTGTGGCTGGGAATTGCGAGCGACGGTTTCAGTCCATTTGGGATGGTTCGCGGCGGGTGTACTCACAATACTTAACCCATTGTGGTGACTATATACAATCTGTCGTCATGGAGGGCTATGACACAGTCATATTTTACGTTAGCGCTTTTAATCGACGGTCTCTCGTCTTCTGAGAAAAATATCGACGTGTACCTTCAACCCTTGATCAATGAGTTAAAGTTGCTGTGGGAACCTGGCGTGAGAACCTATAACGCGGATGGTAAACAATTTTTTCAGATGCGGGCTGTTTTTTGTGGACTATTAATGATTTTTCTGCCTACGGCATGCTATCGGGGTGGACAACTCAAGGTAAGTTTGCATGCCCCAGTTTTTATATTCATACGAGCGTCGTACATTTGAAATTTAGCGGGAAAGAGTCATTTATGGGTCACCGACGTTTCTTACCTATAACCCACAGATTCAAAAAGAATAAAAAATTGTTCAACAGCAAAACGGAGACCGGTAGGCCTCCTAAACCATTGTCCCGTAATGACAAATTGTAACAATGGAGTGGTTATCAGAATATCACATTCAGAAATAAACAAAACAAAGATGCACTGCCATACCCAACCGGTTGGAAGAAGCTAAGTGGTTTATTTCAACTTCCATACTGGTCCGATCTATCGCTCCGCCACAATTTAGATATTATACATATCGAGAAGGGTGTCTCTGAACACGTTATCAATCTTCTGCTGTGTAAGAATAGAAAAATGAAGGACAATATCAACGCCCACCGTGATTTGACGGATTTGGATGGTTTGTCCATTAAAGAAGAATTACTTCCTGATAAACTAGGTTATTAAGAGATCCCACCGGCAATCCACAATCTGGACAAAGAGGAGAAGCGGCGGTTTCTGCGGGAGTTGAAAAAATTGAAAGTTCCCGATGGTTTCTCATCAAACATTTCCAAATAGGTACAAGTAGATAATGGAAAAATCGTAGGACTCAAGAACCACGACTACCACATATTGATGAAACATCTTCTTCCTTTATGCCTGAGAGCATCGGTAAAATCCGAAATTGGTCTCGTTCTTAACGACTTTTGCACGTATTTTCGCTAACTGTGTTCTAAAAACGTGGACGTTAATGAGATAGCAAAGCTCGAAAAAGATATTCCTATAATCCTCTGCAAGCTCGAAACTATCTTTTCACCTTCCTTTTTCGACAATATTGTTCACCTGTCCGTCCATTTGGCAATCAAGGTCAAGATTAGCGGTCTGGTGCATTACCGTTGGATGTATCCTATCGAGAGGTATGAAAATGTTTATTATTATCGGGACCCGGTTCTTGCTCACGGAGCAAAGTGCCACACGGAACAAAGTGCCACGCCAAGTGTCATGTTAAGTGGGCGGGGGCCACCTCTTGAATCCGTGGGGGCCACCTCTTGAGTCCGTGGGACCCACTGTAGAACAATGGGGAATCTTCGGAATACATTCTGAAAGAGGGCAGAACTGTACTATAAATGGAATGATACCACTCTTCAATACAGAGGCGCCTTTTAAGTGAACTGGTACTACAAGAGTTTAAGAACTCCGTAGTTAAGCGTGCTCGGGCCAGGGAATTCCTGGGATGGATGACCTCCTGGGAAGTGGCCCCTGATTGGGTCCGGTTCGTTCCGAAGGACAAAACCGTGCGGTTTCGGCCAGAACGGACAATACTCTCTGTATTAGGGGTGGGGCGTGACAGAATGGTATCAGAGCCGGTCCCTCAATAGTAGGTCTGTGGTTCGAGAACGAACCATTGTTCAAAGGTGGGGAGAATGTCGGGACCCGGTTCTTTCTCACGGAGTAAAGTGCTACACAGAACAAAGTGCCACGCCAAGTATCATGTTAAGTGGGCGGGGGCCACCTCTTGAATCCGTGGGGGCCACCTCTTGAGTCCGTGGGACCCATTGTAGAACAGGCGCCTTTTAAGTGAACTAGCACTACAAGAGTTTGAGAACTCCGTAGTTAAGCGTGCTTGGGACAGGGAAGTCCTGGGATGGGTGACCTCCTGGGAAGTGGCCCCTGGTCGGGTCCGGTTAACTCCAAATGACAAAACCGTGCGTTTTCGGCCAGAACGGACAATACTCTCTGTATTGGGAATGGTATCAGAGCTGGTTCCTCAATAGTAGGTCTGTGGTTCGAGGACGAACCATTGTTCTAAGTGGGAGAGAATGTTGATACCCCATGTATTATCCGGTATACCCATTTATACCAGATAAGTATGTGGACCCACTGTAAAACAATGGGGAATCTTCGGAATACATTCCGAAAGAGGACAGATCTATACTATAAATGGAATGATACCACTCTTCAATACAGAGACGCCTTTTAAGTGAACCGGCACTAAAGGAGCTTGAGAACTCCGTAGTTAAGCGTGCTCGAGCCAGGGAAGTTCTGGAATGGGTGACCTCCTGGGAAGTGGCCCCTGGTCGGGTCCGGTTCGTCCCGAAGGACAAAACCGTGCGGCTTCGGCCAGAGCGGACAATACTCTCTGTATTGGGGGTGGGGCGTGACAGGATGGATGTAATACCCAGTTCCTTTTGTACGCCAATATCCGTATTTATATAAAGTGTTGTTTACAAAATTTGTTTATTTATATTTATTTTATTGATTTTAAAACCCTAACCTATACTTTTACCCAAATAGTTTTCACTAAACAAATCCACCCAAAAACCCTAGCCCAAGCTGGCCCTGCTCACTCTCTCTGACTTATTCTTTCTTCTTTCTATTTTTCTTAACCCTAAACCTCACTCATGCTCAGCCCAGCCCAATCTCTCTCTTTTCCACCTTCTCACTCTTTTATTACCCAGGCCCACATGACTCAAACTCTCTAACCCAAATCCCACACACACATGGCCGGTTCCCCCATTTTCTCTTCTCCCAATAATTACTTTTTTTTTCAAATTCCTTCACAATCAAACCATATATCCCATCAAAACAATATTAATTTCCCTTTAATATTCTTGAACCCCAAAATTAAAACTCTCATCATCCCTCCCATAACAGCCACTTTCTTTTGGATTCCAAAAATCAAAACCAACATCTCCCCATTTAAACCAAATCAAATCTCCACATTAAACCCCCTTTAATTCCCTTCAATTCTAATTAATCCTCATTTAATATTCTCTCCCTCTCTGTTCACTACCCCACGTCTCTCTCTCTCTCTATTACCACTCTCTCTCTCTCCTCTCGTACACACACTCTCTCTCTCATCTCGCACTCTCCCTCCCTCCTCTTTTCCCGCCGCCTCTGAGCTCAAACCCGCGCCCGCGCCCACGCCCGCGCGTCGCTCTCGCCGCCGTCCCCTCACCGCCGGCATCCCCATCTCTCCATCTCCCTCACACCCTCGACCTACTCCCCCTCTACTTCCTTTCTCCTCTCCTCTACGGACCACCACACGACGAGAAGCCCAGCACCCTAGCCTCGCCTGCACCCATCTCGCCGGCTCTCCTCCACCGCTCGTCTTCACCACCACCGCTTCACCCTCGTCTTCTTCCCCGACCACCATAACCCGACGCAAGAATCCCCAACCCTGCAACCTCGTCGCTTCGCCCTTCACCGCCCCCGACCTCCTGCGCCCATCGACCACCTTGCCGGAACTTCGCTGTCGCCACCCCCGCCGTCGTCGACTCCGCCTCCACCTCCTCATCTCCCTCTCCCCAACACCAGCGCACACAAGCCGCCACTGCCGAGCTCGAAGCCGCACCAAGCTCGAACCGAGGCCAAACTTCTGCGTTGCCGTGTCGTGCCTAGTCCATGTCTGCAATGTGTCATACCGTTCATCACCGTCCGCTGCTGTCATATCACCGATCATCGTCGTCAGGCAAGTTTAAATACTTGCTTCATGCTATTATATTTTCATTTCGATTGCGATTCATTATTATTATAAGTGTTCGATGCAAACCATAATCTGAAAATCCCCTTAAAATGACGGAAATTAAACGTAACAGTTGGCCCGAGTGATAAAGAATACTGTGTTAAGATTTGACTTGAAAATACGGATTTTAACAATGTAAAATGACATCCCAATTGGTTACGTCAAATCGGAAAATCACCGTACCCATCATGTCGTAAAATTTGTAGTTAATTAAATATAAATCTAATCATGGTATTCCAGGGCTCGTATCGAACCTAACTATATAACGTATAACCCTATGTAATTAGTTATTGAATATTGTAAATTCATGACACTGAAAAATGAAGAGGAACGCAACTCTGGACTGCAGTCCGGCGCAGCGTTCGTTTTGAATACCTGGCCTTGGGAACACCTGTACACCTCTTCCTTGAACTGAAAATGCATAGAACCCCATATGGTAGCGTAGATAATTTAGTCATCTAACATCTGAATCTGGTCCTGCGTCGTTTCACCTTCGTTTGATATTTAATTCGTATTTTAGAATACCATTGTGTTCTGCAGTTTTCTGCAGTGACAGTTTGTACACATTGATATTAAACTGAACATATCTTCCCGTATACAGTGGATATTATCAATCTGTCTGATACGTTGGAAACCTAACTGTTAAACCTAAATATTATCCAACTGTAGAATTGCCTAATTATGCTCCCAACTGGGAGTAAAACGTGTTACGAAACGGACTTCCAGTTCAGAAATTGGATTTCCAGCAGTGAACACTTAAAAAAAAATGATCATAACTAGCAAACCTGAAACCCGATGGACACGAAACCAATTTTTCTGTATAGATTATTAAATATACTTCCTACCCCTTTTATATCGTTTTACTTAATTATGCACGTGTAATTTTATATGATTTTCCTAGTCCAACCGACACCGGTTGCTTATATGTTGTTAGCGGTACACTTACTATATCCCCACCATGTGCATGATTGTCATACTCGTGTAAATAGTGTTCATTAGCATCGATAACCTAGTGATCGTGTACATTACCAGTGATAAGTATTAGTGATTAGAGTGTGGCAAGTACGTTAGTGTATAAGTGTGATTGAATAGTGAAAGTGACACGTACTTGTTCACACTCAGCGGAACCAGTTAATTATTGCATTGTCGACGCCTATGGGGCATATGTAAGTGTAACTATAATTGGTATGGGACGATTATGAAAGCACTTATATTAGTGTCATAGGTAAGGCGTCAAACACTGTCCATTTATCTTAGGTACCAGTCTAGACATGCTTGATGGAGATCATGTCTCCAGTTCTCGCGTAGACTTGTCATGGACCGACTAGTATTTGGGTTTATGGTCGGTATTTGATGTAGACCGTGGGTGTGGGGTAGTTTGAGTGTGAGTTCAACGGAATCTCGGGAGTCCCATTGCCGGCATATACAACGATTCTGAGAGTCATATGGGTGATATTACTGACTATTAGCAAGCGTGATTCGGGCCCGTGATCCCTTGCCCCTGGAGCCCTACTCTTGGGTTGGGGATACTCCTGCGTGGTTAACTCTCACACTTGGACTGACAATAGCTTTAGCGACCTGGACAGTGAGACTTAAAGACTGATAGGCTTAGTGACATGGACATGCATTGATTACTGATTCGATATACCTGCTTTACTGTTTACCTGTACCAGTTACTTCATGCTCATATCATTACTCCATGCTTACAGTTTCATATTCATCATTATTGCGCGTGTTTACATATGTATTTATATTTATTGTTATTGTGTCTCTCTGACGACCTGAGTATGCATGCTCAGAGTGAGAAGTGGACTTAGCTCGCAGCACCTGTCGTACCTTGAGGATATTGCGGACATCTAGATTAGTGACGTCAGCGCTATCTTTCCTTTGACTCCATCTGGTTAGTTTTATACCTGTTTTGATTTAGTGACTGCATTTCTCATTACTTGTGCATTGATTACTGATTACCACGTAAAGCTAGAAGCCGAAGTGTGACTACGGCGGGATGTTTCCTCGACCGTAGGAGCATGGCTGGCCTTATCAACCCCTCGTATTCCGTATTTTGGGAAGCGGGGCGTGACAATTATTAATCATTTAAATTGCAAAATATTATTGTGGATTATTAATAACTATTATTTCAACAGATATTTATTAACTTTAAAAAAAGATATCCGCAACAAGTATCTTCCTGAAGATTCAATTGCGGAAGGTTATCTCTTGGAAGAAGTCACATCTTTCTGTGCTCGTTTCTTGAATGACGATGTCAGGACGAAACTGAATAAACCGTCGTGTGTTCCTGACGGTCCGATTGGAGCAGGAAGGCTAAAAACATGTCTTATGATCTCATTGGCGGTTTACATGCGTTCATCTTGCTAAACAGCAAATATTTTGCTAAATATGCATAGTAAGTTTTTCTAATTTCATCCTTTTAAACCGTTTGAATAGAGTATAATCTAACTAATATAACTGTAAATTAACGAACAGAGTGCACAGAACTATACTCAAGAGATCGAATCGTAGGACGTGCTCGGATGACAGAATCGAAGAAGAACAGAGATGCATTTTCGTCGCTTGGTGTAGAGAAGAAGTCAACGGACAAATGAATCGTGGTGAGCAGATTGATAGAGAGGTCCAAGACCTTTTAATCGGTCCATCAATTGCAACTACATTTTACAACGGATACGGGGTTGCCGGCTACAAATTTAAGATTGAAAGGACGGAACGCATTAGAGCTACGCAAAATAACAGCGTTGCATCCTCTGACGACAGAGGAAATCCCTATTACAGTGTTCTTGAGCAGATTATAGCGGTCTTATACATTCATAAGGCTGCCCCCTTTTTTATATTCCAATGCAGATGGTACGATACTAAGTCTAAACGGTGTATGAAGGCCGATGAATACAAACTCACTTTGGTAAACACCAAACAAACAGCCAACAAATACGATAATTTTATCTTTCTATCGATGGTAACACAAATATATTATTCTCGGGACCTGAAGAAGACTGACTAGAATGTTGTTTATCATTGAAAACCAAGAGATTATTATAATGTGCCGACGTTGAGTGACTCTAAAGATGAGAATGACGAGGAAGAGGCGACAACACGTCTCAGTCCTTATATTGAACGTACCACCGATCCAAACTATTCTGCGCCGTCCATTAATACGTTAATAAGACGTGACATCGGCCAAGTGGTTGTTATAGATCAAGATTTCGATAATCCACCCTACAAATCTTAAGTTAATGCATCGAATAAATGTGCTAGGTAATGAAATTGAACTAAATGTTTTAAATTATCTAATAGTTATAAATAAAATTTTAATATTTGAATAAGTATGTAGGGTCTGATTAGAGGCTGTGGATTCGGTTCTAGACGTCATAGGAAACGGCGTTCAGACGAGATTAGCGGGATGTCCATAGCTGTAGCGGGGGTGGAGCCTACCCCTACTCGTGCCCTCCATATGTGCATCCCACCTACCAGCGACCCTCCTACCGCCCTTCCTACCGGCGACCCTCCTGCCACCCCTCCTATCAGCGACAGGACCCTCACTACCCCAGCAGCCGCAGCGCCATAGGATCCGCTGCCTACCCCTATTAGCGGGATATCATATCCTTCTACCCCATTCACTCTTCCTGCATGTGGTATATAGTTATTTATTCATTTTTAGTTTTCTATTAAAATAATGCTATCGAATCATCTAACAGTTTACTATTTGCAGTCATGCATGGTACTGGCGGGATAGGGTCTAGCGTCGTTTCTAGCGCCACGCCAGGAACATCAGGTATAATCATTATCGCTTAAATATTTTAAATAACAATTGTAATTTAAATTTGTCAAATGATATATACATACTATGAATATTATAATATTGTGTCTGTATATCTATCTTTTTGCAAGCTCCATCAGTGTTAGAACGATGGGTCCTACTAGACCCTCCTCCTCCACGCTAGCCCCAGGCGTTGCTCCATGGACGCTGGAGTGGACCGCGTCAGGTGTGCCCGTTGGCGATTACTCGACCAAGTGTGGGAATTACATGGGAGCGGAGATCCGTACTTACTATAGATACCCGCTCCATATTAGTTGGAGCCTACGCCAGACAGACTATGTTCGGCAGCGGCCACGGTATCACATACCCTTTTATACATTTAAATTTAATCGTCTTTATATTTATATATATATATATATATATTTGTAATTTCAGACCTAGGGACATTACAGATTTATCGGCGTTATCGGCGAGAATGGCGTTCCTATGCCGTTTGATACGCATCGGGCCATAGACTGGGTCATATCTGAGTGTTAGGCTATCAAGAGGAAACGCCGATATGAAGTAAGGAAGTATCATTATATTTCCTGGGCCGCGACGACTGAGGAGGAGCGGAAGGCAATGATGGAGGCCATTTTTCGGGATGTCCTGAAAGAAGATTGGCCGCTGCTGGTCACGTTACGAGCGCGATCACGTTCATATATAAATTTAATTTTTAAGATTATAATAATATAAAATGAAATCATATTTTGTAATATATAATATTATCTTCTTTATATTTGCAAGACGGCGTCGGTTCGCAGGAGAACCGGAACAACGACATCAGAGAACGCGCTATCCCGATCCAAGGGAAACGGTCGCAGGCTAGCGCTCAGCACCAGCTTGTGAATATTTTGAAATTTAAGAATATATGTTTTCTTTGTCGCAAATTTACTTATTGAAATAAATCCTTATTTTATCGCAGAAAAAGCAAGACCCAGCCAACTACACTGCTGCCACGGGATGGTCTTCGTTACACAGGGGCACGGGTGAGTACATGGTAAGTTTCATATAATCAAGTCGATATTGTATTTAAGTTAACACGTTTATATATATATATATATATATATATATATATATATATATATATATATATATATATATTCTCCACAGACCCAGTTCCAGGAGAGGACGGACACCTTAGGACATGGCCCCGACGACTCGATTACAGCCATTGTCCCTGTTCTGGATTTGATGTCCAGCGGACATCACGGTGGCTATGAGCGCGGGGTTGGTCCCGGGGCCCACCGACACTTTGCCAGGCGTTCGTTCGTCCACGAGTACGCTATGGCCCAAACACGGACAGATGCGGCCGCTGCGTCGCAGGAGAAGATTCTTCAGCTCCAAAATCGGGTGGAGCATCAGAACATACGGGTAAATATGCTTGAGGCGTAGATCGAGGAGTCGAGACGGTCGAACGCGGAAGTCATCAGGTAGGTCATACGATACGAGTTTGGGAGTATGTTCAGATCACGGGATGATGGAGCTGGATCGTCCCAACGACCATAGATTATTGATTTTTTGATACAAACATTTGATTTGTTGATACAAACATTTGTTTTATTGGTTTATTGATTATATTGTTTGGTGTATATATTTTTTTTATAATTGCGTTTGATTCTAATCATATTACTTCTTAATTGTTATAATTGCGTGAGATTTGATCATATTATTATCTATTGCTGGTTGTAATTGAAAGTAGCGCACGTGGGGCGCGTAGATTTCTGTTTTTAAAAAAATTGATAATATATTTGATCACGGTTTTAACTGTGACCGAATATTATATGGTCACAGTTTTAATCGTGACTATAGGATATAGTCATGGTTACCTGCTGGTAGCAGATAACCTTCACTATTTTTTTCCCTTTATGGTCACGGTTATATATAACCATGACCATATATATGGACCCCACACAGTTTTTATTTAGTTGTTTGAACTGTTTTTGGTAACGTCACGTATATGGTCACGGTCTTAACCATGACGAAAAAAAGATATGGTCATGGTTAAGGGCGTGACTAGGTTTCTCAGGACGGGATTTTAGGCGATGGGTGTGTCATGGTTTTAATCGTGACCAAAGCCATAGTCTGTAGTAGTGTCTTTACTTTTGCCGCCTCGGGCTATGCACTAACTGCCGATGCTGTTCGTAGTTCTATCGAATAAGATATCTCAAATGGGCTACTGCTGTTGTATCTTTGTGCGACTATTGGCACGACTGCTTTAGGAGCCGTGGATCCATTGCTAGACCTTGGACGAGTCGCTAAGGAATACAACATTTGGCTATATATCGATGCAGCCTGTGCTGGGGCTATAAGTATATGCCCAGAGTTTTGACATTATTTCAATGGAGTTGAACTCGTCGACTCCTTTAGCTTGAACCCGCACAAATGGTTCTTGACCAACATGGATTGTTGCTGCTTATGGGTGAGAAACCCTAGCATGTTAACAGACTCATTATCGACTAATCCCGAGTATTTAAGAAACAAAACCACCGATGCTAAGGAGGTGGTAGACTATAAAGATTGGCAGATCGCCTTAAGTCGAAGATTCCGAGCAATAAAACTATGGGTTGTCATACGAAGATATGGAGTGAATAACTTGATGGAGCATATAAGGAGCGTTGTAGCGATGGCTAAGCATTTTGAAGAACTAGTTGCAATGGACGAAAGGTTTGAGGTTGTGGGGCCACGAAAATTCGCTCTTGTTTGTTTTCGTCTTAAAGCGAAGGATAGTGAAAAGGAAGAAAATGATTGGTGATGAGTCCTATGTCAACTCCAGGGTGTCAACTCGAGCGGGCAAGCTTTCATGATTCATGCAGTTGCGGACGGGATG
This sequence comes from Agapanthus africanus, assembly GCA_030015575.1. NCBI lineage: Eukaryota > Viridiplantae > Streptophyta > Magnoliopsida > Asparagales > Amaryllidaceae > Agapanthus > Agapanthus africanus. Next base: position 194,247,301 of record CM057338.1, on the reverse strand, counting down.
TTTGTATTGCGATTTGCGATTGGAACGCAGGTTGAAGCAACTTGGGCACTGATTTAGGCCAAGGCCCAACAAGTTGTTGAAGCCATGGAGACCCTTTGTGGCTTATTGAATTTAGTTCGGACTAGCTTTTTGCACCTGAAACATGCGTGGATCTAATAAGAAATACTTTGAATTTAAAGAATTCCGTTACCATTCTTTTTAAAGGTTCAATATATTTAACCCATTTGATTTGAATTTAATTTAAAATTTTTATCTCTGTCTCTTCTCTACTGTTATAATGACAATGAATGGGTAGGAATTTGATGAAAATCAATACTCTAATTTTCTGCCAATTAAGCAACTATATAGCACGTGCAATCGATACACCTGATTAGATTAATAAGATATATAAATTTAAAAATATGTTAGTTCTTTAATTTAAATAAATATATGATTTATGACTTTAATTCATCGCTAACTTATCACGTTAAAAGATCTCTAAAGATATAAGAAGTTAGTTATCGTTTTTAATATTGATCGGCTTGTGGCTCTCTTCTCTTTTTCTCTCTTCCTTCTTTTTCCTTTTCTTCAGTAAAAGCTAGACACAAAAGAGGAATCCTCACAAGAACCTGTTTGAACCGTTGGATTTCCTTCCTGACCCCACCAAACCATGGCCTCCTGTTTTACACCAATCTCAACCGTTGAAATTTCAGAAGAGGGAGAAAAAATAGCAGAGGATTCCGATCTCACAAAAGAGTCCGACTCATACAAAAATTTATTAATAAAATTTGTAGCAATGCCAAGGGCTGTTAAACGAGTTGAACGAGCCAAGGTTTAAGATTTTCTTTGGATCTCCTTTCTTCTTTTATATGGCTCACCCTCATTTCTGGACCCTGTTTGTGTTCGTTCAATTTTTTAGCGAGATTAAAATCAAACCCGGCTCGGCTCGTCTATTTAAACGTCACAAGCGAACCGAGTTTTAGGTTGTTCGTGTTATTCAATCAAAATTTATCAAATCTTTAGAAATCTATGCTAAAAGACTTTACAAATCTTAGTTACGTTTCACCTGGTTATTGCAATAGTATAACAAACGTATTGGAAGAAAAAAAAAAGAGTTTAATTAAATTAGTCACATTAAATTAGTTACGTTTCACCTGGTAAATGTATCTCAATGTTTTATTAGAGGTTTCAAATTAAATTTATCTTTCTAAGAACTAAGAAGCACAATGGCTATAATATTACTGTAAACCTTTCGGATTTGTCCATAAATCTTGTTTTAAAACCTATTTTAAAATTAAACCATTATCATATCTCTTTAAGATTTCACCTATTCATATATTCTTGTATTCTTAGTTGCTATACTTGACAAAGGTCCTAATGTCCCATCACCCCTTAATTTCCCCTTAATTTTATGAACAAATATTATGTTAAGAAGACTTTATAATTTTATATTTAATTTAATAGCATTTCGTAATAATGACTCATGTTTAATGACAATCCATGAATACTCCATATCTCAAGTGCATTAATTAATGGTTACAAAGTTGCCACATAATCGCTTCATTTTTACTTAACGTAATGTCTTTTCTATGTTTTTTAATTATATCATGTAGATTGATGATAAGTCAATGCACAATTATTATTATTATTATTATTATTATTATTATTCATTTTTACTTAACGTAATGTATTTTCTATGTTTTTTAATTATATCATGTAAATTGATGGTAAGTCAATGCACAATTATTATTATTATTATTATTATTATTATTATTATATATATATATATATATAAAGAAAAATGTGAGGAGGGAGCCAGAGCCGGCTCCTTATTGTCTTTCTTTGAAATTTTAGATTCGAGTCCCTCATTTTGGTAATTATTTATTTTTGGACCCTGAAAAATAAACTTTCTCTTATATCTATATGTGCGGAATATTAGTTATGCCCCCAACTTGATGATTATTTGAATTTGGCCCCTTAAAAGTAAACTTTATCTAAGTATTAAAAAGAAAGAACATGTTCTTAGACATATCTTCTGGGATAGTTCTTAGACATATTTTGCCAAGGCTTTGTTCTATGGTTATCAAATTGCGATATTGTTGACGATTTTTGATGGAGGTCCTTTTCTGGTCTCCGTCAGATGTTGTCTTCCGTCGATCTCCCGATGGATTTTTGGAGGTGATCTCCTGTTGCGTGTGGGTATCAATGGGGTTTGAGAAGATTGGTGATTTGAGGAGTTTGCGCCGAATACCTGCAAGGAAGTCCCGGGTTGGTTTGGTACCATCGAGGACCCCCCGACGATCAAGTTAGCATGAGATCCGAGCAGAGTAACGGCTAAGTGGGGTGGGAAAAGCTTACTTGACCTCTCTATGATGGGGGTTTATATAGTGACGACAGCACGCAGTAGCGGGCGCGAGAATCTTATCGGCAGTTACGCTCCCGACGTCACGCCCGCGTAGTAAGCGGATCGCCCGTTAGTAGGGATCGTGATGGCGTGGAACGTGGGATGCTGCTAGCAGAGTATCCGCGCATGGTAAGATTTGCGGAGCGGCGGTTACCCCTATGAGTGGTGGAGTTGGTCGGTCGGAGGGACCGAGGAAGATGGTTTTGGCGGGAGAGCTCGGGAACGAGCGAGAGGGCCGAGATATCTTGGTCCTGTGCTAGCTCGGAGGCGAGCTGAGAGGCCGAGGAGGACAATTTGCAGGGGGCTCTGAGGTGAGCCAGCTTTGTGCTTGTATGTCGGGTACAGGGGTGGCCTGGTCGGCCCCCTGTGGGCCCTCTCTTCTGAGTTCTGGGACACGTCATCTGCCACGTGTCTTGATCGAGAGATCGTCAATATAGAGCATCATCATTAGCCCCCCACTCTTGTCTCGACCAGCTGGCGGGTCCGGTCAAGAGTGGACTGTCGGGCCGACTGGGGTGCACTCCCTCCTAAGATTTCGTCGGGACGAGTCACCGGGCAGTCAGCTGTCTTTTCTGCCAGCGAATCGTGGCGAGATCTCTGCTTTTAAGGAAGGTGCGCCGGTTCGTGCATCGCGTCACTGAAGCGACGGTCCACGTGTCAAGCGTCCGTTGGCCGACGCGACGTATGCAGGCCTGCGGCGTCTGATGGGATCCGGCCCAGTGCGGGAACGACACGCGGAGCGATCGGAGCCGTTAGACACGAGGAGGCGTTTGGGCGGGATCGAAGGGCGCCGTTGGATGAGGTCGTTTGCGGTGATAAATAGGGGTGGGGCCCACTCCAGGGCCCCTACTGCTTCACATTCTTTCTTCCAAGTCTTGGCTGCTCGGCGCTCTTCCTCTTTTGGGTTGGATACATGGTTCGTTCCCACTCTTTGGGTTTCTCATTCCAGAGGGAGGCCAGCGGCGCGACCGTGCCCCCGGCTGGCTCGCGCCCTGCGCCGAATGTTCCACAGGCGATAGAGCCGTCCGCTTCGTTGATGGCTCATGGTGATTGTTCCGGCGGTGGTCAGAGACGTCCACGGTCATCCAAGCCCCAGACGAGAGACGTAGGGGAGGGCGAGGACGGGGACCCCTTTAAGAGGAAAAGGACAATCTCTCATGCACCGCCGTCAAGGGTTCCTGAGGGGATTCCCATGCAGGAGGGTGATGCCGTCTTCATGGCTTCATCTGGGCTTTCCGTCGCTGATGGAAGAGTCGGCCGGGAGGACGCTTCCGGATGGCACCTTGAGGGTCCAAATGGAGGCCATAGCCCAAGGGACGGTCTAGGTACGAACTCCTCTACGCGTTGTTTTTTGACCTTCCTTTTTTTGGCTCGAGCGTCTCCAAGTTTCTCATCTGCATCCCGTCAGGTCCTTCAACACTGCGCCCTCGCTATTCGTATGGAGGCCAAGGGGGCGTTCCACGCACCGAGACCGGTGGAAGCGTTTCCTTCAGAGGTCGAGGTCCTGCGGCGTGACCTGCGTCTGGAGAGAGCGAGGGCCGATGCCCTGGCAGCCCGAGCAGAGCTTGCGGAGCTCGCCAATTCAGCGAACCGGGGTGCCTATCGTCGCCTGAGTGCATCCCACCGAGTTGCCGAGAGGAAGCTGGCGAATCTAGCCGATCGTTTCGCGGCCATGGAAAAGGAGAGAGACGCCAGCAGGGGGGATGTCGTGGCGGCGCTTCTAGCGGCCGAGACTGCCGAGGTCCGGGCTAGGAAAGCTGTGGCCGATTACAAGGTATCAGAGCAGTTTTACGCCGAGCTTGGCGAGCATTCCGCCGTCGTGTGGAATAAGGCTCTGGATGCCGTGAAGGAGCAGCTTCCTGAGTTCGCCGATGGCGAGCTCCGTGCTCGGGTCCCACTCCCGGTGGCAAGGCCTCCGGCAGACAGCGATGAGGGAGGCGAGGCGCACCCCTGGTGGCAAAACCTCCGGTGGTGAAACCTCCGGCAGACCGCGATGACAGTGATGAGGGAAGCGAGGCGCAGGAGGGGGTTTATGACTTAGGCCTTTTTGATATTTCCTCGTCCCTCTTTTGTAAGCGTCTGGAACTTTGTAAGGCTGGGGAGCCCCCAATACCACTGTAAAAACGTTTTACTTGTGCGAATAAAACTCTTGTTGTTTCATTGCTTTGCATTTTATCTTTTGGATGTGAAGAGTATTCGTAGAATATCCTTTCTTGCTTTGTTGGGTTTCCATGTCAGGCGATCGTACGTCGAGTTTGATCTCGATCACTTGTCAAGCGTGCCGAGTGCTACTGAGAAGGAGGTATTCCCATGGCCCCGGAGTTGAGGGGGGATCGCCCAGACTTGAACAGATCTGATGTCTCTCAATGGGGTTTCGAGTCCGTGGCATTTGATGAGCAGCATGCTGCCCGCCGCAGATTTGCCAAGCAGAAGGGAGCTAGGTGGCCTCGTTATGAGGTCTTCAAACCAGTAGCGTCTGGTTGGCAGGAGGATGCCCCACGGTGGGTGCCATCCGGGTAGTGAAGCTGCGCGGTTGCCTCTTAGCGAGGGCCTTGATCCCCGGCGCCGCCAGTAGGGAAATTACCAGCCAAGGATGACCGAGCAAGGTAGCCGCTCGGCTGCCTCTTGCGAGGGATTGATCCTTAGCGTTGGAGGGGCTGTAAGAAGCCTACTAAGTATAACCGGGCAGTGAAGCTGCGCGGTTGCCTCTTGGCGAGGGCTTTGGTCTCTGGCGTCGTGGGTAGGCAACCACCAGTCGGGGATGACCGAGCGGGGTAGCCGTTCAGATGCCCCTTACGAGGGTTTTAATCCCTGGTGTCATGGGTAGGGAGCTACCGGCCGGAGATGACCGAGCAAGGTAGCCTCTTGGTTGCCTCTTGCGAGGGCTTTGATCCTTACCGTTGGAGGGGCTGTAAGAAGCCTACTAAAGATAACTGGACAGTGAAGCCGCGCGGTTGCCTCTTGGCGAGGGCTTTGGTCTCTGGCGTCGTGGGTAGGCAACCACCAGCCGGGGATGACCGAGCGGGGTAGCCGCTCAGATGCCTCTTGCGAGGGCTTTAATCCCTGGCGTCATGGGTAGGGAGCTACCAGCCGGAGATGACCGAGCAGGGTAGCCGCTCGGTTGCCTCTTGCGAGGGCTTTGATCCTTCAGGATGGGGACCGAGCAGGGTTACTGCCCAGTGCCTCTTGGCGAGGACTTTGATCCCTGTCGGTTGTGGTAGGAAGCTACCAGCCGGGGATAGCCGAGCAAGGGTCGGGCTCGACTGCCTCTGGGAGGACTTTGGTCCTTAGGGGCTGTAAGAAGCCTACCAAGGACCATTGGCCGGGCAGGGTTACTGCCCGGTGCCTCTTGGCGAGGGCTTTTATCCTGAAGGATAGCCGAGCGAGGGTTTTGCTCGACTGCCTCTGGGAGGGCTTTTGATCCTTGTCGGTTGTGGTAGGAAGCTACCAGCCGGGGATAGCCGAGCGAGGATCGAGCTCAACTGCCTCTGGGAGGACTTTTTGATCCCTGTCGGTAGGGGCCGCAGGAGGCCTGCTGGGGATAACCGGGCAGTGAAGCTGCGCTGTTGGCTCTTGGCGAGGGTTTTGATCCCTGGCGTTGCGTGTAGGGAAGCTACCGGCCAGGGATAGCCGAGCAGGGTAGCCGCCCGGCTGCCTCTAGAGAGGACTTTGACCCTTAGCGTTGGAGGGCCGTAGGAGGCCTGCTAGGGATAACCGGGCGGTGAAGCTGCGCGGTTGCCTCTTTGGTGAGGGCTTTTAGATCGCAAAGACAGAACTCTATTTGCAATGTTCCGACGTTTCTTTATTCGAATGGAAAGGATTTTTAGAAAACATTTATATCGTCTTTGTGAAAGGAGGGGTACACACTTGTTGGCCTTGGCCTCATTGGTATAGTTTGAGCTTCTCGGCATTGTAAGGCCGCGGGAACTTGCGTCCGTCCGCGTCTTGTAAGCGATAAGCTCCGCCGGGGAGCACCTCAGAGACGAGAAAAGGACCGTCCCACTTCGGGGAGAACTTGTGTAGTGTAATACCCGGTTCTTTTATATACGCCTATATCCGTATATCTCCTTAACCTATAATTTTTATTTATAATTATTTATTATTTTAAAAACTCCATTAAACCCTAAAACCCCTAACCCTAAATCTTCACTTTTTCTATTTCCATAATTCCCTCAGCCCAACACCATCTTTCCCTTTTATTAACAAAATTCACTCAGCCCATTCACTTTTAAATAAACTAAATTTCCTTATTATTTTAAAAGCCCGGCCCTTCTTTTCCCTCATTTATAATAAAATTCCCTGCGGCCCACTTCCCCATTTCTCACCAAATTTCCTTAATTCTCCCTGGCCCAACATCCAAGCCCACGCCCGCTTCAACTCGAACCCGACCCGCCTTCTACACCCCCATCTCCCCCAACGGCTATTTTCCTATTTCCCCCGCTCGCGACCCGTTCCTTCGCCGTAACCCACGCCACCTCCTCCGCCCACGCCCGCACTTTTGTCGGCCATGCTCGTGCGCCGTTACCCTCGCAATCACCTCCTCATCCCTCAAACTCTCATCAATTCTCCTTCCTCCTCTCCATCGCTCCTAAACCCACAGTCATCCCTCACCTCACCGTCCCCAAATCTGTGCCTCGTCGCCATCGAGCTCACCTCCTGCACGAGCTACCACCGGCGAGCACCTCCTCTCCCACTCAAACCCAAGCTCCCTCACTGCCTCCCCAACCACGACCGAGTCCCCTACACTCCCAACCACTGCGCCCGAGCTCAACCACCACCGACGCCCCTCTTCTTCCCAACGACCACCATCGTCGGCCGCAGCATCATCATCGTCGTCGTCGTCGTCGCCATCACTTCTCTCAACCTCTGTTTCTCTCTCGATCTCTCTCTTCCCCTCTCCCTACCTCTCTCTGCTTTCTTTCACACTCTCTGTTCTCACCCTCTCTCTCTCTTGATCCCTCTATCTCTCTCTGTCTCTATCTCTCTCTCTAACTCTCTCTCTCTCTCTGATCTCTCTCCTACTCACTCTCTCTCTCTCTCTATCCCCATCTCTCTCCCTGTTCTCTCTTATTCTCACTCTATCTCTCTCAATCTCTCTAACTCTCCACCCCTCTCTCTCTTTCCCACTCTCTCTCTGTTCTCTCTGCCCCTTTCTCCCTGTGCTCTCTCTCTCTCTAATCCCTTCTCTCTCTCTCTCTAAATCTCACTCTCCCTCTCTCTGCGCCGTCAGCCACTGCCGGAGCATCGGGCCACCGCCGCTGAACCCTGTGAGCCATCAAACCCTTCTTCATCGCAACCGCTGAGCTACCAAGCTCAAGCTCCACCGAGGGCAATCTTTGTCGTGTCTGCGTCGTGATCGTGTCGTGCCATTGCAATAGACCGCGTCGCTGCCGTGCATCCCCGAGACGCTTCCAGGAAAGTTCTCTACTTGCTACATGCTAAATTATGTTTGTTACAAACTAAAATTGTATAGATCCCGTAGTTGCTTTTCCCTATAAATTATATGACGTACCTGTTCGATACATGATCCCAATGAAAATACTTATCTAATTTGACGGAACTAGATTGTTTACATTGGCCCGTGTAGTGATAAATACCTTGTACAAATTTCGCTGGAAAATACGACTATTAACGACTAAAACGACTACCCCCAAGTATACCTGTAAAACTGGAAATTCTTGTACCTGAAAACCGTTAAAATCACCGTAAATTATGTATACACTGGAATGATGCTTTCGAGGGCTCAAATCTAAGCCGACTCGACGAACTATAACCCTATGCAAGTTTCTAAATATTTCTGTACTTAAACTGTGACAATATTTGGATCGGAGTACGACTCTGGACTGCAGTCCAGAGCGACTCTGTTTAATATGTGCTTCCCCGTAATGGGTACCATCTCGTTTCCTTAACTTGTAGGCTGCGGAACTCTGCATTTTATTAAAGGTGAATCTGTTAGCTAGATAACACAAGTGGTTTCATTCTGTTTAGTCATCGTTTGCTATTTTATCTGTAATTTAAAAGATCGGGACGTATAACAGTCCCAACAGAATCAGAATTTACATACTAGTATTGAACAGTGTATATCTCCTGACGTATAGACGCGATTGAAGATCCGTCTATTGCGTTGAAAACCTTACTGAAAACACTAGATTTCATTCAACTGTAGCGTCGCTAAATTCTGATCCCAACTGGGATTAAAATGTGTTGCGAAACGGACTTCCGATTCTGAAACCGGATTTCCAGCCGTGAACGTTTAAAATGAAATGGCCATAATTAGTGATCCTGGAACCCGATTGGCGTGAAACTAAATTCGCTGGATAGATAACTGAACATACTATTTAATCCCCATTCATTGTTTCGGTAAACTGTAAACATATGATTTATGATAAATTGTGCAAGTGGTAGATTACTGATTTATGACATCCTAATCATGCCTTACATACTGTTTACGCATCATATCATTCATGTCACTGCATTGATAACCTAATGATAATGTGCATTACCCAGTGTTAGGTATTAGTGATGATTGTGGCAAGTACGTTAGTGTTCATGCATAAGTGAATAAGTGAAAGTGACACGTACTTGTACACAATCAGTGAACCTTATTATTCTATTGCATTGTCGACGTCTGTGGGACGCGTGTACGTGTGACTATAAGTGGTATGGGACACTTATGGAAGCTCTTGCATGGGTGTCACAGATAAGGCACCAGACACTGCCATTTATCTTGAGTGTTAGTCGGGACGTGCTTGATGGAGATCATGTCTCCAGTTCTCGTGCAGACTTGTTACCGACCGACTGGGATTTGAGGTTATGGTTAGCGTTTGATGTAGACCACGGGGTGTGGAGTAGTTTGAGTGTGAGTGCAACAGAATCTCGGGAGTCCCATGCCGGCTTATATATATGGAGATATATGGAGATTTACAGGGTACATGATTATTACCGTGAGTTACATGTTGGGCCCGTGGTCCCTTGCCCTTGGGTCCTACCCTTGGGTGGAGGACACTCGCGAGTGGTTGACTCTCACACTTGGACTAACGATAGGCTTAGTGACCTATACAGTGAGACTTAGAGACTGATAGGGATGATAGCATCGATATACATACTTACTGTGTTGACATACTTGGCATATTATTTTACTGCTTTTACTGTTCCACTGCATTGATTACTGCATGTTCATGCCTATACCGTCATTGAGTTACTGTTATATATATTTATTATCACTATTAGAGTTATTACTTGGATTCATATATTATATTGCCATTGTGTCGCTCTGACGACCTGAGTATGCATGCTCAGTGTGAGGAGAGGATTTAGCCTGGACCGGGACTAGACGTACATCACGGACATCTTGATTTACCATCCAGAGTTATACCCTTTTGTTTCCCAACAGGTCAGTTCTTATTATTTTTTTGTTTTAGTTACTGCATTTCTCATTACCTGTGCATTATTTACTATTTACCATGTAAAACTAGAAGCCGAAGTGTGACTACGGTAGGGCATTTCCTTGACCGTAGGAGCATGGCTGGCCTTGTCAACCCCTCGTATTCCGTATTTTGGGAAGCGGGGCATGACATGTAGTCTGCCTTGATCAATGAACTCATTCCGGCGTAGGACCAGATCTCCGGTCTGGAAGGAGCGGCGCTTGACCTGAGCGTTGTAGTATCGGGCCGTTTGTTGTTGATAAACGGCAGCCCTGATCTGAGCCCGGTCTCTCTTCTCCAACAAGATGTCCAGGTTGGTCCGTAGCGCAGAGGTGTTCGCATCGTCGTCGAAGTGCTCGACCCGATGACTGGGTAACCCGATCTCCGTTGGGACCATCGCCTCGGTCCCGTAGCAGAGGCTGAAGGGGGTTTCCCCGGTGGGGGTCTTCTTTGACGTGCGCAGGGTCCATAAGACCCGGGGCAGTTCTTCGACCCAACTGCCTTGTCGCCCTTCAAGGCGGGTCCGGAGACCTCGGAGGACGTCTCGGTTAGCGACTTCGGCCTGCCCGTTGCATTGGGGGTGCGCGACCGCGGCGAACTTCATGAGGATATGGTATTCTTTGCAGAAGTCCTTCACTTTCTCGTTCTCGAAGTTCGTCCCGTGGTCGGTGATGATACATCTCGGGATGCCGAACCAGAGTATCAGATTGTTTTGCAGGAACCTGATGGTCGTGGCGGCATCCGGTTTCCTGATGGGGACGGCCTCGATCCACTTGGTGAAGTAGTCTACCGCGATGAGGACATATTTGTACCCGCCCGTACCGGTAGGGAATTGGCCGATCATGTCCAATCCCCACTGGGCGAACGGCCATGGGGATGTTAGGGCGGTCAGCTCAGTAGCGGGGAGGCAAGGGATGCTGCCGTGGAGCTGGCAACTCTTGCATCTTCTGACTAGCTTCTGGGCGTCCTCGTGAACAGTGGGCCAGTAGTACCCCTGGAGCAACGCCTTTTGGATCAAGGTTCGGGCCCCTTGGTGCGCACCGCCAACCCCCTCATGGATTTCACGGAGGACGTAGTCGGCCTCGTGGGGGTCGATGCACCGGAGCAGGGGCTGAGTGAAGGACTTCTTGTAGAGGTTCCCATTGCTCCAGATGAAGTAGCGGGCTTTGGCCCGGAGACGGCGGGCGGCTCCCCGATCTTCTGGGAGCGTACCGTCCTTCAGGAATTCCACGAGGGGCTTCCTCCAATCTTGGTCACCTTCCTGCGCCGCATATACATGGAGCGTTGTCGCTCCATCTTCCACACTGAGCTGAGGCAATGTTTCGAAGAGGATAGACCGCTTATTGTTGGCTGAGTATGACGAAGCCAGCTTGCTCAGGGCATCGGCTTGGGCATTCAGCTGCCTGGGTATTTGTTCTACTTGGACTTCGTCAAAGTTCCTCCGGAGTTTCCTCACCTCGTCCAGATACTTCATCATCAGAGGCTCCCGAGCCTCAAAGCGGCCGGTTACCTGGCCAACGACAAGGGTCGAGTCGCTGCGGATTCGAATTGTCTTCAGCCCCAGCCCGGCGGCCATGCGCAGTCCAGCCAGGAGGGCCTCGTACTCTGCCGCGTTGTTCGAGGCTTTGAAACCGAGCTTCAGAGAGTACTCCATTTCTGCCTCGTTTGGGCCCCGGATAATGAGGCCAGCACCACAGCCTTCCTCGGTTGAAAACCCGTCGACGTAGATGACCCACTCAGGAACCGAGCCAAGCCTTTCCGCTATGGGACACTGAGTTGCGAGGGGCGGCATGGACTCCGATTCCTTGCTAGGGATGGTGCATTCCACGATGAAATCGGCCAGGGCCTGCGCTTTTATGGCCTGCCTCGGGCGATATTTTATGTCAAACTGAGACAGTTCCCACCTCCACTTTTCTAAGCGGCCCGAGAATTCCGGTGATGCAAGGATAGCCCCCAACGGGCGCTCAGTGAGGACGATGATGGTGTGTGCTTGGAAGTAGTGCCACAGCTTCCTTGAGGCCACCACGAGGGCTAAGACAATCTTCTCTATGGCTGGATATCTCGTCTCTGCGTCCTTAAATACATGGCTCACATAGTACACCGGCTTCTGCGCTCTATCGAACTCTCGGACGAGCACCGAGCCCGCTGCTTGGTCGGATACCGCCAGATACAGCGACAGCTCATTGTTTTGTCCAATCAGAGCAAAGCTCTGTTGAAATTCAAAATTCAAAATTTTGAAGCAACGCTTCAAATCTCGGGCGCAACGCGCCACATGTCAGGCGCTGATACGTCAGCGCAGCGCCCAAGAAGGCGCGCCCAATCAGAGCAAAGCTCTATTTAAAGGAAGTAACGCTTCAGTTGCGCAGGCGCTGCGCAGCGCGACACGTGTCAGCGCAGATGCGCTAGCGCAGTTGCGCTGCGCTTTGCGCTGCGCGACACGTGTCAGCGCAGATGCGCTAGCGCAGTTGCGCTGCGCTTTGCGCTGCGCGACACGTGTCAGCGCAGATGCGCTAGCGCAGTTGCGCTGCGCGACACGTGTCAGCGCAGATGCGCTAGCACAGTTGCGCTGCGCGACACGTGTCGCGTGCTGGGGCATTTACGCAAAACAGAATAAAGATTTTAAAGAAATCTTTCTGTTCTTGTTAAAACAAGAAAATTTTCTTCTGTAAAACAGAATCTCTTGGATCAAAGATCCAACGGTGGGGAAAATTCCCCAAATCACTCAAAGAAGGATCTCTTTAACAAATTTAACTAATTTATGGGTACTATAAAAAGGACCCCAAGCCTCAATTAAAAGGCATGAACATTTTTTTTTCTTTCTTGAAAAAAGTCAAGAGCTTCAAGCAGAGAGAGAAATCTGAGAAAATTTCAAAGAAAAAGGTAAAAACCTTCACGAGAGAAAAGAAATCTCTTTTAATAAATCATCGATCCAAAAACCAGATCAATGTTCTTTACATAATAAACAGTGCTTTGCACTTCTTATGAACCACTGGTTCTTTAAAAAAAAAACAAGAAAACAACAAAATAAAAAAAAATAGTGCTTTGCACTTTTATGAACCTCTGGTTCTTGGAACAAAAAGAAAAACTTATTTTTCTTTGATCTAAATTAGATCAAGAAATCAAATAGTGTTTTGCACTTCCGTTCTTGAATCTAAAAAAGATTCTTAGTGCTTTGCACTTTCAAACTGCGCTGTTGCGCTCTTGAGAGGACGCCACGTGTCAGCTACAGAACAACTTGCGCTACGCGCTCTTAGAGCTTTGATCTCTGGAATTGGCGCAACTCACCAGAGAGCGCCACGTGTCAACAGTGCAACAGCACAGCGCACTAGCGTAGCGCACTGCGCTGTTGCGCTTGCGCTTACCAGAGCGTGACACGTGTCACCACCATATGAGTTTGCGCTCATTACTTGGCGCAAAGCGCCTGACAAGCCACGTGGGGCACTGTCAGAGTACTTAATGCTCTGCATTATTAAAGAAAAAGGACAGAGCCCAATTAAAAGGCCTAACAGGCCTAATCAAACATGCTATGCATTTTAAAAAGGGCAGAGCCCAAACAAAATAGATGCTCTGCATCATTTATAAAGGGCGGAGCCCAACCAAAACAAAGGAAAATAATGCAGTGAAGGGGCAAAGCCCTAGCACAAGTCCAATAGACCAAAGACAAAAGAATATTGAAACTGGACTTAGCCCAGTCGTGGCCATAAGTCCTCAAATTAAATTGACTGAGCACGGCTGCTCCCTAAATCAATTTACATCCGGTTCGAGGGTACATCTCCGAACTCCTCTGACACTTATCGTTGTAATTCCTCAACGACGTCAGAGAGGTGACGAGTCCCAAACGACCACACATGAATATGGACTGCGGGGTCCTTAAACTCGTGGACCGAAACGTCCCTAAACTAATGTCGGACCGAAACGTCCCTAAACTAATATCGGACCGAGACGTCCCTAAACTAATATCGGACCCTAAACTAATATCGGACCGAGACGTCCCTAAATTAATATCGGGCCGAGACGTCCCTAAACTAATATCGGACCGAGACGTCCTTAAACTAATAATGGACCACTACGTCCCTAAACTGGCAATGGACCACCACGTCCCTAAACTAGAACAATAGAGCCTCCAAATGCTCTTTTGCCGGATCTAAATGATCCCGTTTAAGTTGATCTTAGCCCCAAACACGACTAACGTATCCTTAAACATTCAAATGGACTGTAAAAATCCAAATCAACCTTGGTTCAAGGGTACATCTCTGAACTCCTCTGACATTTGCCGTTGTAATCCTTCAACGACGTTAGAGAGGTGACGAGTCCCGATGGCCAGATATTAAATGGATTATCACGTTAAGTTGATCTTAGTCTCAAACAGGACTATCGTATCCTTAACGAACGTTTAAGTTGATCTTAGCCGCAACGCGACTAATGCATCCTTAAACTAAAAACACTAAACCCAAATCTAAGTAAATACGGATTTGGACTAATCCATGTCCTACGGGTGACGGCATTATTCAGTCTCCGTATACAATCCACGGGCAACCACAAACAAAACAAACACACACGACACGAAGTGAAATTCTAGAGAAGGAGAAAGTTGTTACCGTGATGCGGTAGCGTAATTAACTGCAGTGGCTTGCGCCTGCAGGGAAGAGTGTCCCCACAATCAAAAACCCCTCAAGCGAGGGGGAATCTGAAAATGTCTGCTATATCGGCCGCATCCGTCTAAACCTCCGATACACGGTGCCATAAATCAACTTGGCATCTTCGGAGAGGTGGACGGATAAAACCAAATAGCATCTGCCCCGAATCTCAGCGTCAGGACATCGCAGTCTTGTGCGCCGCCTTTCGGAGGGGAACCAGATTCTGGCACGTCCGGTGGGACCTTTTCCTCTTTCCACTCCACACTTCGTGTGTCGTCTTCGCGAACCAATCGCGGTTTGTTAAATGGTTGCCTTTGGATTTCAAGTTACTAAGATTTGGTCTTTTGCACGGCGCAGAACTCAAGATTCAATGGCATTTAACTGCACCAACTGCTCGAAGTGCCACTGCAACAAACGCTCCACTTCACCCGGAGGTGTAGTATATGGGCCCCAAGCGGCTTCCTTCCTCACTCTGCCAGTAGACCAGCTGACCCAAGCCACTACTGGCCTGTTCTTCGGGACCATGATCCCACCTACAAGCTTCTCTGCGCCAACATCCACACCAGAAGTGAACAAGAAGTCGGTCTTCAACCGGCTCACTGCTACGGCGACCCCTGTCAACGGGTCACCCACTACCAAACCGACAGCCTCTGTTTTCACCAGGCTAAATCAGAACTCTAAATTGGCTGTCCCAAGCAAGGAAATAACTGCTGCTCCAGAAGTCGTCAAGGCGGCTTCCCCTGTCAAACAGTCAGTCTTTTCAAGACTGACGATTCCTGCCCCTGCCCGAGGATCGGTCTTCGACAGGTTAAATATCATCCCTCAAAGGACAACCTCAGTCTTTGAGAGGTTAACACCAGCGACGCCTCATTCAGGCAGGGGGCAAAAAGAAGCTGTCTCTATCTCCGAGCCAGTCCCAACGGCTCGTCGTGCTCGACGACGCCATTGGCAACGAGTGAGAAAGGCAGGGGGCAACTCCCCCTCAGGGCTAACTTCACCGGCTCCAGTGGTGGAAGTCAATGCTGCTATTCCAACTGGGAACAGCTTTGAACTGCTGAGGAGGGTACGGAAGAATTCTCCAACCGCTACACCGAAAAGATCTCCTCCGCCTGCGGAGAGAGTCCCAGAAACAAAGCAAGAACAGCCCCCTCAACGGTTGTCCTCAAGAATTTATAAAGTTTGGAGGAGGGTTCAAGACTCCGTGATCGACACGGATCACTCCCGTCAACGAAAGAAGATGAAGGTGAAAAAAGAAAAGGACCGTCCCATTAAACAGCAGAGGACAACGATCACCAAGATGCCCACTGCAACGGCCCCTTCAACTTCAACGGCCCACAAAATAAGAAGGCCGGAGAAAACCCCCGCGCCCGCGGAAAATGCCAAAGGTGGTGAGCCTAAACGCCCTAAGTCCGGGGGCATGATAGTTCATACAGTTTATGTGGCATCAGGAAAGGAGGATAGCCGCATATCAACAGGTTATAGACCGCACACGAGGTCGGTGACCAAGGCTCAGGAGCAGCAGCAGAAGCTCCAAGAAATGATGAACGCTATGGCCGCACTTACAGGGCCAAAAGAAAACCTTGAAATGTCCTCGGATGAACGCCAAGAGGAAGAAACCGACGCCGAATTCCTTCGTCGGATATTGGAGAAGAAGGACAAAGAGGCTGCTGAACAAGCAGCCAACATACAGCGTATGGGCCTCCTCTTCCAAGACATGATAGGGATGATGATACAACAAGATCCTCCGGCTGAAGAGCCCCCAATCGTCCTTGGAGACGATAGGGGAGAAACATCAAATCCTCCACCAGCTCTGTCGATGGCTAAGGAGGATACAATCTCCAAAGCTGATTTGGACGAGTACATCGCCCAACAAATACGGGTTCATCATGCGACCGAAGCAGCTGGCCAGGTCGTAAAAACAGGACGGCCATATCCAAGTTGGTACGATCAAATCAAGTACCCACCCGGTTACACAATTCCCAAGTTCCATGTCTACAAAGGGACGGGCAATCCTCATCAGCATGTTGCCCAGTTCAGGGCACTCTGCGGCAATACCGGTGGTGATGACAAGCTTTTACTTCGCCAGTTTGTTGGAAGTTTATCGGATACGGCGTTCGAATGGTACTCTGAACTCCCGAACGACTCTATCAAAACCTTCGCGGAGATGGAGCTACTGTTTACTCAGCGTTTTGCAAGCGCCAGTGAACGTACCCCGATGACAGCACTGATTAACGCCAGGGTAAAACCAGGCGAGACGTGGGTTCAGTACGCTATACGATGGCGGAACTTATGGTCAAAGTGCGAGCAGCGCATTGAAGAAGCTCCCGCAGTGGGTATGTTTGTGGGAACTCTTGATCCACAAGCAACCATCTCACAATTTATGATGTTTTTCAAGCCAACTACCTTTCAGGCCTTGATTGACAAACTGGCGCAAATGGATCAAATGGGCCATAAACCCCCTCTTCTAAGGCCGGACTCCCGAAATGACAAAGGGAAGGGAAAAGCGATCGTCGTCGCTAATGCTCAACAACAACCGAGCGACTCGAAGCCGGCTGCTCGTCAAAACAATATGCGCCCTTACGTGCCCCTTGAGGATAGGATGGGACGTCCTTATTCCTTTCCCCGCGATAAAACGAGGAGGTTATTCGAGCTGGCGTTGCGCAACAGACTCATAAATCTGCCGGATCCAAAACGTCCGTTGCAACCAAGTGACGTCAACGAGCCCAACTACTGTCCTTATCATCGAGTACTAGGCCATCCGATCGAAGATTGCTAAGTTTTCAAGAATTGGCTTGAAAATCAGTACCGACAGGGAAAGTTCGCGTTATCTGACAAATGGAAGGTGGATCCCCCGCAGCCTCACACCTCTAAGGGGACAAATACGCCGGGGGCAACATGCTCCGTCATTGAAGAAGCTCCTTGGGAGGTTGTATTATCAGCCAAGACAAAGAGGATGCTAAACGAACTTCAGACATGTCCAGCGATCAAGTGGAAGAACCTATTGGAACCGCAGGTCATTGAAGGGATGTTGAAGCCACGTCCAACTCCAAAGACCGATGGTGGTGGTCCAAGCACTTGCAGCCAGTCGTCAAAATCTTCGAAAAAGAAGAAGAAGAAATCTAAAAAGCCCGTGAAGCCTGGCGACAAGCGCACGGACTTACAAAAGCAAATTGACGCGCTGGAGGAATACAATCAAAAGGCACGGACTCCCATTACGCTCCAATAATTCCTCAATCACGTTTTTCAAGAAAAAGATGAGGGAGAAAGTTCATTAGATGAATCCGAGGAATATGTGGCGAGCTGTCATATGATTTCCCATTCGATCACGAACGATGAGGAGACTCCTTGCACAGAAAAGCTGGGGACAGATCCTGAACCAAAAGTCCTGGGGCCACCAGATGAAGTAATCGACGCATTCCTTAATGAAGCTCGGTTGAAAAGTAAAGCTGATCGGGAGCGCGAGGCGGCTATATTAGAAAGGTCCAAGCGCCAGCGACTTGATGAAAGAGCTGAGACGATCCCGCTAGAGCTAAACACTTCCGCTACCGACAAAAGCCAATTCAAGATGAGGAAAAAGTTTGCTAAGGCCATATCAATGGGCATGAAGCTACCATCCTCTGAAGGAAACATCACTGGTGAAATGGAAACGCACCCCTCCTATTGCTTATATCATCAAAAGATTTCGCACCCCACTCAAGAGTGCAAAGCTTTCGATAGATGGTGGCAAGGATATGTTGCTCATCGACAACGCTTTAAGCGAGAAAAGCGTAAAACTCGTCGGGAGCAAAGAAATACGACCGAAGGGCTTAAAAGAACTGCTGGTGATTGTTGCATGATTAACACCGGTAGATCATAAGTGCCTACATTCGGGAGTGATTCTGATGAAGAGCTAGAACTTGCCCCTCTCTTTAGAGAATCCGCTTCGAGAAAAGAAGAAGAACCGAAGGTTTGCGAGAATATCCAGCTACGTAATCGCACGCTGCCCGAAAAGAACCTCGGACCCTCGAACAGGAAAGATAAAGGGAAAGAAAAGGTCTCTGAAGATATCGTCTTAGATGACCAAGTGGTGGAAGAGCTAGCTGCCAAAGACCCACCAAAGAAGAATAAGGTGGATTACAACGTCTTAGCATATTTGAGGAAGCTGCCCTCACAGCTCAGCATTCTTGACGCCCTTTTGCTATCAAAAGAGGCGAGAGATTCGTTGATTAAGGCGCTCCAAGACCCGGAACAATTCCAAGCATGCTTGGCCGAGGAAAAGATGAAGGATGAATTGGAGGAAGTGCACACGGCCGATGTCACTTTTGGCGATGAAGACCTTCTACTTGGGACGTGCGAACACAATCGCC
This sequence comes from Agapanthus africanus, assembly GCA_030015575.1. Classification (NCBI taxonomy): domain Eukaryota; kingdom Viridiplantae; phylum Streptophyta; class Magnoliopsida; order Asparagales; family Amaryllidaceae; genus Agapanthus; species Agapanthus africanus. Next base: position 194,228,511 of record CM057338.1, on the reverse strand, counting down.
CTCTCTATGTCTCGGGATACTGCCATGATATAAAGATAGGCAAAATCCTGATCGATAACGGGTCGTCTGTTAACCTACTCAACGTCCGGGTGTTGAACGAAATCTGCATGAGCGTCCAGCACCTTGCTCGGGACAAGATCACCATCTCCGGGTTCGACTCCCAATCGTCAAAGACTCTTGGATCTGTGATACTGACGCTACGCTTCAGGCTACTCGTCACGGATATTAAGTTCCACGTCATAGACGCCAAGACATGCCACAACGCTTTGCTCGGCCGACCATGGTTACACGAGTACAACATCATCCCTTCTACACAACATCAGTGTATGAAGTATTTTAAGGATGGTTTCGAGTATACCATGACGGGAGAACTCAACCCGTTCTCTGTGAACGAGGTCCGCAAATATGAAGACGCCAAATACTTCTTACCGGATTTCGAAGACACAGAGAAGTTTCACAAGCCGGAGAATAAAACTAACGCTACCATCCCTGTCTTCGGCAGTGATACTTGTTGGGGTAAAAATTTACACCCCTGTTGACCAAGTCAAAATCCAAGTCAACCCCAAGCCAAGTGGGCCCAAGCCCAGCCCCAGTGGGCCCATGCCCGGGTCGAGCCCGAACATGAAGCGGCCGGCCTCCCCCCATGCCAAGATAAAAATTTTGTAATAAATAATTTTGTTGCAATTTCTTTTATTTTATTTTATGGATAAATGTAAGAAAAAATAGGCATAAAGCCAAATTTTTGTAAAGCCCATGGCTTATGTGCAAAAAGAAATGGCACATGAGCCATGGGATAGGCAAAATGCCATTTTGTGAAGCCCAAGGGGCTATGTGTAAAGTGTATAGCCTATAAAGGCAAAGATAATGAAATATCTCAATAACTTTTTCTCTCTCCAGAAATTTCTAGATCTGAGACCTCTTTCTCCTTCTTCAAGGTTCCAAAACCTTCTTCTTTCTCTTGAATTAAATCAAGAGTTTTACTCTTCCTTTTTCAAAACTAAATAGTTTTCCACCACAAAACCCACAAAGGGGAACTTGGATCTGCCATCAGATCTTAAAAAGGAGAGATTTTGAGATTTTACATCTCTTGATCTTCAAGATCCAGCAAGCAACAGGAGGAAGAAGAAGAACCCTTCCATTAACCCAACAAAAAAAAAAAAAAAACACACTCAGGAGTCTAACTCCTCTTTGATTTCTCTTCAGAGAAATCTTTTTAGGCTAAAAGCCTGTTGTGTGCGCAAGTCGCCCGCGTGCCGACACGTGGCGCGCGCGCTTGCGCAACTGCGCAAGTGCGCAAGTCGCCCGCGTGCCGACACGTGGCGCGCGCGCTTGCGCAACTGCGCAAGTGCGCAAGTCGCCCGCGTGCCGACACGTGGCGCGCGCGCTAGCGCAACTGCGCAAGTGCGCAAGTCGCCCGCGTGCCGACACGTGGCGCGCGCGCTTGCGCAACTGCGCAAGTGCGCAAGTCGCCCGCGTGCCGACACGTGGCGCGCGCGCTTGCGCACCTGCGCATCCCTTGGATGTCTTTTCCCCTCTTTTGTGTACATATATACACATATACATATGTATACAAATTTATACATACACGTACTCCACGACACTGTCCCTGTTAGAAAAAAAATTTCTAACGGGGCGCTGCCCCGCACCCCGCAAGGGGGCTGCTAGCCCCCTTGACCCCCAGCCCGCTATCCGGGTAGCGGGACCCCCGTAAAAACTCTGCGTGGCTCCCGATATATCCAAACCCCCCTTTCAGAATTGAACACACGTATACTGCACATTGAGTTCGCATGACCAGTTTAACCCGTTAATCGGAGGTTCCCTCGCCCCAAAGGCGATGGGTAATTAACGGCAGCTTAGTCCGCGGCTGCCGGAGATTCGGATCCCCACCATCATTAAACCCCGGCCTACCCTAGGCCGGGGGAATCTGTAGTACGCCCGACAAGCGCGCGCGTATTCCCATCTCAATGGGGTGACGAAAAACACCCTACAGATTCTGGCACGCCCGGTGGGACCAATCTCTCCTCTCATATTTCGGGTTAAACGTTCATGCGAACTCAATCAATACACATATCGATTGCCTATACTGAAATGATGTTTTCTTTTCGTGCAGCAATCAAATTTCGACGACAATGTCTCCCAAGACGAACTCAGCTTCTAATGTGACCCCGATTCCGTACGTGGTCAAGATCAACGCTCGTGTGGTTCTCCCCGCGAGCCTCAGTCGACAGTGGGAGGAACCGCCCCGCCAGTTTGGCTCCGTCATCATCTACCCTGCCGGGAGCGCTCATCTGGCAGGGATCCCAGCGGAACAGGTGGCCAAGCCGGTCTCGAGGGGCAAGAGGCCGAATGTCGTGATCGCCAAGGCACCACAACCGAAACTCAAGACGGTGTGTGAACGATTCTCTGGTGCTCCAGCGGGGGGCAAGAACTCCGGTACAAGGGGCAACATCCAATGTTGCGGACGAGCTCACGCGATTACTCCAACAAATGCACAATCGAGCGTATCTCCAAGGCCTTCCATCGCCCGGTCTGCGACGTCTTCCCAAAGAGTTGAAGTCTGCCAGGTGCTTAGAACAGAAAAGTTAAGGCAGAAGCGGCTCAGGTATCGAGCCAACAAGAGGGCCAAGGCTTCGGCCAAATGGAATCATGTGAAGTTCCAAGTACAGGGTTGCCCCGCGACGACGGCTGAGTCGGACGTAAGAATCAGCAATTCCTTCGAGCCTCTAAAGTGGGTTCAGAACAATGCCATGACCGCCAGAATCAAGAAGACAGCGGTCCGAACAGTGCCGCAAAGAGACGTGTCCCGGCCCCAACAGAAAAAGTATGACACTGTCTCATCAAGAGTCTATGAAGCACTCTGTGCCGCACGAAAGCAGCGGGGCAAATCCAGAAAAGAAGCGCCATCACCATTCAAGAACCTGGTTAGGCCAGCCGTCTTCAATCGATTACCAGCTACCGAAGCAAGGGGGTCAAGACAGCGATCCGTGAAATCAGCTTCCAATGATAGAAAGACGGCCGGATACATCATCCATACGGTCTATATGGCGGGCGGACGCCCCAGCGACAACCTTCGCAGCAAAAGCAAGGATGGGGCCACCACATCCCAAGCTCAATCTAGCCTGAATGTGGTTGCCGCTGCCTAAGAACAGCCGCCCCCGCTGGATGAAGAAAACCCTCTCGATGAGGATGATAGGCAGAAAGACCCCTCGGTCCATGCAGAGTCAAGCTCAGACAGTGAGGAAGAGCCGACTTTCCGCCCCAGGACCGCAGAGCAAGAGCTGCTTCAAGAGCTTCGAAAACAGCTCAGGAGCAAGGATAAAGAGATGGCCAAGCTCTATTCGAAAATTGACGACCTAACAAATGTTGTGATGCAGCTTACGGCTCAAATTGCTCGAGCGCCTCCCAATCAAGCACAAGCCGCTACTAATCAGCCGGGTGAGGACAATCCGAGGCAGCCAATGCCTGTTCCTTTGGGACCAAGACTGGTCGAGCCAAATGAAAGCCGGCTACATTCCGCTTCTGGGGACGCCTTGGCCCCAGATAGCACCATCCCGCTAACACAGGATCGGATAATGGATTTGGTCACCAGCAAGGTTAAAACATTGGTGGCCGAAGCCGAAGCTCAAAAAGAAATCGGCAGTAGTGGGCGGCCATATCCCGCGCAGTACGATCTGATTGAGTTCCCAAGCGGCTACGTCATTCCTAAGTTCGGAAGATTTGATGGAACGGGGAATGCAAATCAGCACGTCGCCCACTTCAAAGCATCGTGCGGAAATACAGGGGGCAATGACGCGCTCCTTCTTCGTCAGTTTGTCAACAGCCTGACCGGTGTTGCTTTCGACTGGTACGCGAGCATACCAGATGGGTCCGTCATTACCTTTGCCCAAATGGAGTCCCTGTTTCGGCAAAGGTTCATGAGTGTCAGTGATAAAATCTCCATTGCCGACCTTGTGAGGACTAAGCCGGGGAAGAATGAAAGCAACACCGACTTTATCGCCCGATGGCGTAATCTCACAGTCAAATGCGAACCGCCGCTGGAGCAGGACCAGTCCGTCAGCCTTCTCATTGGGAACCTCAGCAATTGGATGGTCCCATTCTTGTGTACAGCGGGCCTCAAAACATTCCAGGAGCTAACCAAGAAAGTCCAAATGCTGGAACGCTCGAAGCAAGAGTCCCCGCCAGACTCTCAGAGAGACAAAACTTGGAAAAGCAAGCGGGACGACAACCGTAGAAGCGGGAGTTCCAGCAGTACCAATGTCTTCAATGCCTCCGATAATGAAGAAAAGCGAAGGGCGGGCGAATCCAAAACTAACCGGTCTCGAAAGCCATTGCTGGGAGGAGATGGGCCCACCCTAGAGGAGAAAAAGAACAAGGTTTACTCTTTCAGAAGGGACAAGGTCCGCAAGATATTTAAAGATGCCTTGAACAATGGCCTACAACTGCCGGAGTCGAAAAGACCCCAAGAAGCAAAAATGACCGACAATCCCCTGTATTGCCCGTACCACCGAGTAGTGAGCCATGCGATCGAGGATTGCTATATCTTCAAGGACTGGGTCGAGAAGCAGTACAAGGCTGGAGAGATCGAGCTGTCCAAAAGCGTGTTGGTGAACAATCAAGTTGCAACCACCAACTTTATACAGACAGAAGTCGAAGCCTTCTGGGAGCAGACAGCTGAACCTGCTGCCCTGACAACCGAAACCGACTCATCGCGGCCTCCGTGGAGTACGCACATATCTAATAAGACGAAGAAGATGATAAAGCTACTTCGGAAAGAACCCAGGACGGAATGGGAAGGGCAAAAGAAGCCTGCCAGTCCAGCTGCCAATGCGGCTCCATCAGGCTCAAAATCCAAGAAGCTGAAGAAGAAGAAAAGTGCAGCTCGGCGCGAAAAAGAGTCTGCAGGGAGATTAACCATTCAAAAATATATCGATTCTCTCGAAGAATATGAACAAAAGGAAAGAACATTGATTCAATTGAAGGAGTTCTTCCCTGTACAGGCGGCTGAAATTCTGGAGGAGTTAGAAGAAGACTCCAATAAAGAGATCCCAGTAGTGACCTGCTACGCCATCCATCTTGGCAGCGACTCCGAGGATGATCTTTGTTTTCCCGAAGAGGATGAGGAGCTCGCCACAACGACCAATCAAATCCAGCTCAGAAGCGGCAGGGCTCTACCGCCGAATCAGGGCAACGCCCCAAAAGGGAAGGAAAAACAAGTCGCTAATGAAGAAGATGGCAGAGAACCGGCTAATGAAAACATAAGTCCTTCCTCGGTGGACTATAATGTCTTGGCGCATCTCCGGAAGCTTCCGTCTCTCCTGAGCATCTATGACGCCTTGGTCCTATCTAAGGAGCTTAGAGATGTTCTCATCCACGCTCTACAAAACCCCGAGCGGTATCAGGCCCACTTTGCGGAAATTAATATGAAAGAAGCCCAGCACGCTTTGCATGCCGCCGCAGTCACGTTTAAGGATGAAGACTTGCTACTGGGAACGGCTGAGCATAATCGGCCGCTTTACGTGACCGGGTACAGCGACGGAGATCGAATTAATCGTATATTGATTGATCCGGGGTCCTCAGTGAACATCATGAACTTGCGAACTCTGAAGAGTTTGTCAATGGACGTCCGACACCTGTCGAGGGAAAGGATTGTCATTCAAGGGTTCAACCAAAATTGCCAGCAAGTTCTAGGGTCTATAGCTTTGCCAATCAAATTTGGGGATCTGCAAACTGAAGCTAAGATATACGTGATCGACGCCGACACATCTTATAAGATTCTCTTGGGGCGGCCGTGGATCCATGATTACGGCATCATTCCGTCGACTCTCCATCAATGCATGAAGTATACTAAAAATGGCGAAGAAAGACGCATTGACGGAGACATCCAGCCGTTCGGTGTGCATGAAGTCCGCTATGAAGATTCTCGGTACTTTATGGATCACCAAAATGCTAAGCCACAACTGACTGAAGATAGACCAGCCCCAAGGCTCAAAAGCAAATCTGCGCCGGCTGTCACTTTCAAAAGCAAAAATGCCCAAGTGCGCCCGCATTTCGGTAGCGACACTGATGAGTCCGACGCTGGAAGCCCGTCCTTCCGTAAAACTCGCCTTCATTTCGGCAGCGATACAGACAAATCTAATGCTGAAGGCCCATCTAGCAGCAAAGTCCGCCCTCATCTTGGCAGTGACACTGAAGAGTCAGAGGAAGAGGACCTATCGTGCAACAGCGGTACAGATTGGACCCCCATGCAAAAAGCGAAACTACGAGAGACCTTCGAAGTTGCAGAAGGGTCCCTAGCCGTTACAAGGGTACCAGAGCAAATGTGCAAAGAGCTCGACGCATTGTCAGTCTCTACCGTGGACCAGCTGAAAACTTTCTACGTGCCCGGGAGGAAAAATGGACAGAAGGGCATCCTGTTTTACAAGTCAAACCCCGTTGTGCATCCGGACGATCTTTCTGTCGCGTGCCTTCCCTATGAGAGAGGCATAAGAGCCGTCCTCAATCCCAGATACTATGCGCCCGAGATGCGGGAATACTTTAAGAAGTGCGGATGCCGGTTATATCAAACGGAGTCCGAAGCAAAGTTTTACGAAGGGCTATGGTATCCGCCCCAGGTCCGAGCACTCATCGATGGACGAATTCCAGATAGACGGGGCATAGGTTACATTCAACCTGATTCCAAAGCATGCTACATGATCCATGTTGGCGAGGCCAGCGAAAGATCAAATGATGATTACGAGATAGCCGAGCCAGAAGAAGCTCCTCAAGAGCTCGAAGATGGCGGACAAGCAACCTTTGACGAGCTAACCGAGATTGACTTAGAAACGCCCGATAATCCAAGGCCGACCTACATCAGCTCGCTCTTGTCGGAGGAAATGAAAGAGCAGATAATTGCCCTGCTGCGCGAATTCGTCGACTGCTTCGCGTGGACGTATAAAGAAATGCCTGGCCTTTCCCCTGAGGTGGCCGTACATAAGTTGGCCATATCTCCTGATGCTAAGCCAGTCAAACAAGCTCCTCGAAGAATGAGAAGGGAGTTGGAAGAAAAGGTCATCGAGGAAACCAAGAAACTCATCGATGCCGGCTTCATCAGAGAAGAGAAATATGCGGACTGGATCGCATGCATAGTCCCAGTCAAGAAGAAAAATGGGCAGATCCGAGTCTGTGTCGATTTCAGGGACCTCAATAAGGCATGTCCTAAAGACGACTTTCCGCTGCCGGTCATGGAAATGATGGTCGATGACACCTCAAATTACGAACTGTTCACCTTTATGGACGGCTCGTCTGGATATAATCAGATCAAGATGTCGCCTGAGGATGAGAAGCACACAGCATTTCGAACCCCGATCGGAATATATTGCTACAAGGTAATGCCATTCGGACTGAAGAACGCAGGTGCTACATATCAAAGGGCGATGACTAATATCTTTGATGACCTAATCCATAAAGTCGTCGAATGCTATGTTGATGATCTGGTCGTCAAGACTAAAGCCAAGGCCGATCATATCCAAGATCTCAGGACCGTTCTCACCAGACTGAGGGAATACGATCTGAAGATGAATCCTCTGAAGTGCGCTTTTGGCGTGTCATCGGGAAAATTCCTGGGCTTCATAGTCCGACATCGAGGGATCGAAGTTGACCCATCAAAGATAAAGGCCATCATGGAGATGCCTCCTCCGAAAAGTCTGACGCAGCTAAGATGTTTTCAAGGCAAGCTTGCTTATATAAGGAGGTTTATCTCAAATTTATCGGGGAGATGTAGGCCCTTCTCAAAGCTCATGAAGAAAGGAGCTCCTTTTATCTGGGATGCCGAATGTCAAGAAGCGTTCGAAAGCATCAAACAGTACTTGTTGCACCCTCCAGTGTTGGCCGCTCCCATTCCAAATAAACCGCTGATTCTCTACACTGCCACGCTGGACGAGTCACTCGGTGCGCTCCTTGCCCAGAATAACGAGGAAGGAAAAGAAAATGCCCTCTACTACCTCAGTCGAACTCTAGTCGGGGCGGAACACAACTACTCCCCAATCGAAAAGCAATGCCTGGCTCTGATATTTGCTGTGAAGAAGCTGAGGCACTATCTGCTCGCTCATCGGGTTATGCTGATCTCCAAGGTCGACCCGCTCAAACACTTGATGACCAAAGCAAGCCTAGCCGGCAGAATGGCAAGATGGGCTGTCATGCTACTTGAGTTTGACATAGTTTATACCCCTCAGAAAGCAGTAAAAGGGCAAGCTATTGCAGACTTTCTCGCTGCTCATCCCATACCAGAAGGGTCGCCGCTAAATTGTGAGTTACCCGACGAACAAGTGCTGCACCTCGAGAATGACGAGCCATGTTGGGAGCTCTACTTCGATGGGGCCTCATCGATAAGAACCTCCAGTAAATCAAGCGTCCCGGAGATAAAAGCAGGGATAGGATTGGTGTTCATCACACCATCAATGGGAACTCTACGGCGTTCTTTTGCTCTCACCGAGCCTCGGACAAACAATGAAGCTGAGTATGAAGCTCTGATAGCTGGTTTGGAACTCGCCATAGAAATGGAAATCCTTCGGCTACGAGTTTACGGTGACTCCCAGCTTGTCGTCAACCAAGTAAGCGGCGACTATAAGATATACAAACCCGAGTTGGCTCGATACAGAAGCCGGGTGGTGGAACTCATGAAACGGTTCACTCATATCGAACTAACAAGAGTCCCTAGAGCATTGAACGGAAAGGCCGATATACTCGCTCGCCTAGCCAAGGAGCTGGCTGATCCTGACATGGACGAAATTCTGATCACAGTCAGGAGCTGACAAATTCTACCCCCAGTCTCTCTACGAGAAGAGGAAAGCGCGGAACAGAAGAGCGGTCCTGCGGAAGAAGCTTCGATCATCCAAGACGCGCCCGATTGGAGAGAACCCTTCATAGAGTACCTCCGATACGACAAGCTGCCCGAAGAAAAATCTGCGAGGATTCAGCTGAAGAAAAGAGCTCTCCGATACGTGTTTGTAAATGACACGTTATACCGCAGGTCATACGACCAACTATGGCTCAGGTGTCTGTCATTGGCCGAAGCCCAAAAGGTCATGAAAGATGTCCACTCGGGCGTTTGCGGTGCTCACCAATCTGGCCCCAAGATGCGACTTCAAATCAAACGGCTTGGGTATTACTGGCCCACCATGATACGGGATTGCGGAGAGCATGCAAAGAAATGTTATATCTGCCAAATTCACGGTGATTTTATTCACAAGCATCCCAATCCATTGCATCCTACAGTGGCGTCGTGGCCCTTCGAAGTCTGGGGCACCGACATTGTTGGCCCAATTGATCCTCCGTCATCCAAAGGCCATCGGTTTATACTGGCCGCGACAGACTACTTCTCCAGATGGGCTGAAGCTGTCCCGCTAAAAGAAGTTAAGACAAAGGATATTCTGACATTCTTCCAGCATAATATTCTATACCGCTTCGGTACACCAAGAAGAATCATTTCTGACAACGGGCCTTCTTTCAAGAGCTTCAATGTCTCAAGGTTCGCTACTCAGCACAAGATAGACTGGAGATATTCCTCCATCTATAATCCAAGAGCCAACGGGCTAGCCGAAGCCTTCAATAAGACTCTATGCAAGCTCCTGAGGAAAAATGCTTCAGCCAACAAGAGAGACTGGAATCTCAAACTTCACGAGGCGTTGTGGGCATATCGTACCACACACCGTACTCCAACTCAGTCCACTCCATACTCATTGCTCTTCGGAGTGGAGGCGGTCCTCCCCCTCGAAGTTGAAGTTCCAAGCTTAAGAATGGCCGTCCAACATGAGTTGACGGAGGAAGAAAACGTGCTCCTTCGACTTGAAGAACTCGATGCCCTCGAAGAAAAGAGGCTCGCGGTGCAGCAAAATCTGGAGCTATACCGAGCCCAAATGTCACGGGCCTATGACAAGATAACTCGTCTCCGTGCTTTCAAGAAAGGTGAATTGGTGTTGGTCCTCAAAAGACCGATCATCCTCAATCGACATGCCAAAGGAAAATTCGAGCCAAACTGGGAAGGACCATACGTCATTGAGAAAGTGTTCGACGGAGGATCCTACCAACTAATAAGTGCAGAGGGAGAAAGGCCCATGCCGCCCATTAATGGCCGATATCTCAAGAAATACTACACATGAATGCTCCAAGTCGCAGGCGAATTGAGCACATCAGCCCTACGGTCTGGATCATACATCCTGCAAAACCGTATACAATCCACGGGCGTAAATGACCCCTATCTCTCCCAAATTCTGCTGGTAAGACTACTTTTAAAGTCCCACCAGCGGCAAAAAAAAAGAAAAGAAAAAAGAAAAAAAAAAGAAAAGAAAAAACAAAAAAAAACGGTATGTCCACAAGCAAAACGGGCACGGATGAAAACCCGAAAGGGCTCCGTGAGTAAAAACAGCAGGACTACCGGCGAGTCTGTGAAAACCCGAAAGGGCGCAAACTCGTGAAAAGAGATGAAATACACTCGCAAAGCCCTCTCGACCTTGCGAGGAGAAAACCCCTGCGTGAGATCCTTACGACTCACAAAGGAGCAACACACTTAGGAATCCTCACGATTCCTAAGGAGAAAATACACCTGCGGGATCCTTACGACTCGTAGGGAGAAAATGCTTTTATGGGACCCTCACGGCCCATAAAATTGAAAAGCCTTGGGTGGTAGGGACCCAAACCTATCTCCTAAGCCATCGTTCCCCAACGGGCAACGGCAAATGATGAGTCGCTCCTGGCATTTCGCTTCAGTGTTAGCGGTGCTGATGCCGACCAAAAACCCAAATCCCAAGTCCTCCCAAGGCAAATGATGAGTTGCTCCTGGCATTATTCCAGTGCAGCAATGCTGATGCCAAACAAGATCCAAATTCCAAGTCCCCAAATGGCGAATGATGAGTCGCTCCTGGTACCATATTCCAGTGCAGCGATGCAGACGCCAACCAAATTCCAAATCCCATACCCCAACGGCGAATGATGAGTCGCTCCTGGTACCACATTCCAGTGCAGCGATGCAGACGCCAACAAATCCCTGAAATCTTTCTGGCCCTACGGTCTGGATCATACATCCTGCAAAACCGTATACAATCCACGGGCGTAAAACAATCCCAATCTCTCCTAAGTCCTACCGGTGAGACCACATTCAAAGTCAAACTAAAAAAAAAAATAAATAAATAAATAAATAAATAAATAAATAAAGGTATGTCCACAAGCAAAATGGGCACGGAGGAAAACCCGAAAGGGCTTCGTGAGTAAAAACAGCAGGACTGCCGACGAGTTTGTGAAAACCTGAAAGGGCGCAAACTCGTGAAAAGAAGATGAAATGCACTCTCAAAGTCCTCTCGACTTTGAGAGGAGAAAATTCCCGCGTGAGATCCTTACGACTCACAAAGGAGCAACACACTTAGGAGTCCCCACGACTCCTATGGAGAAAATACGCCTACGAGATCCTTTCGACTCGTAGGGAGAAAATGTTTTTATGGGACCCTCACGGCCCATAAAATTGAAAAGTCTTAGGTGATAGGGATCTAAACCTGCCTCCTAAGCCATCAATTCTCAAATTCTCTCGGGGCAAATGATGAGTTGCTCCTGGCATTATTCCAGTGCAGCAATGCAGATGCCAAACAAAAACCAAAATTCCAAAATCCTCTCCATGACAGATGATGGTTCGCTCCTGGTACCATATTCCAGTATAGCGATGCTGATGTCAACCCAAATCAAAATCAACAAGTCAACTTCCACTCGACACCGTAAGAAGCGGAGCAAGTCAAGTCTACCCCTGACACTGCAAGAAGCAGAGCAAGTCAAATCAAGCACCGACCGTCCAAGTCGCAAAAAGGGCAGCACCGACCGTCCAAGTCGCAAAAAGGGCAGTACCGACCGTCCAAGTCGCAAAAAGGGCAGCACCGACCGTCCAAGTCGCAAAAAGGGCAGCACCGACCGTCCAAGTCGCAAAAAGGGCAGCATCGACCGTCCAAGTCGCAAAAAGGGCAGCATCGACCGTCCATGTCGCTAAAAGGGCAGCACCGACCGTCCAAGTCGCAAAAAGGGCAGAACCGACCGTCCACGTCGCTAAAAGGGCAGCATCGACCGTCCACGTCGCTAAAATGGCAGCACCGACCGTCCAAGTCGCAAAAAGGGCAGAACCGACCGTCCACGTCGCTAAAATGGCAGCATCGACCGTCCAAGTCGCTAAAATGGCAGTACCGACCGTCCAAGTCGCAAAAAGGGCAGCATCGACCGTCCACGTCGCTAAAAGGGCAGCAACGACCGTCCAAGTCGCAAAAAGGGTAGCACCGACCGTCCACGTCGTAAAAAGGGCAGCACAGGATTCCTACAAAGCGGGAACCAGATCACTCCGGGTCAGGGAAACGTCTATCACGGACACTCCGTCTCGGAGATATGTCAAGCAACGACCGTCCAAGTCGCAAAAAGGGCAGAACCGACCGTCCACGTCGCTAAAAGGGCAGCATCGACCGTCTACGTCGCTAAAATGGCAGCATCGACCGTCCACGTCGCTAAAAGGGCAGCACCGACCGTCCAAGTCGCAAAACGGGCAGAACCGACCGTCCACGTCGCTAAAAGGGCAGCATCGACCGTCCACGTCGCTAAAATGGCAGCACCGACCGTCCAAGTCGCAAAAAGGGCAGAACCGACCGTCCACGTCGCTAAAATGGCAGCATCGACCGTCCAAGTCGCTAAAATGGCAGTACCGACCGTCCAAGTCGCAAAAAGGGCAGCATCGACCGTCCACGTCGCTAAAAGGGCAGCAACGACCGTCCAAGTCGCAAAAAGGGTAGCACCGACCGTCCACGTCGTAAAAAGGGCAGCACAGGATTCCTACAAAGCGGGAACCAGATCACTCCGGGTCAGGGAAACGTCTATCACGGACACTCCGTCTCGGAGATATGTCAAGCACCGACCGTCCACGTCGTAAAAAGGGCAGCACAGGATTCCTACAAAGCGGGAACCAGATCACTCCGGGTCAGGGAAACGTCTATCACGGACACTCCGTCTCGGAGATATGTCAAGCAACGACCGTCCATGACGTAAAAAGGGCAGTACCGGCTTCCCAAAAAGCGGGAACCAAATCAAGTCGCCTCCACGTGAAAGAAGATCCATCAATTTCATGCACACGACCCACATATGTGGTGTGCATTTATTGATGGGGGGCAATTTGTTGGGGTAAAAATTTACACCCCTGTTGACCAAGTCAAAATCCAAGTCAACCCCAAGCCAAGTGGGCCCAAGCCCAGCCCAGTGGGCCCATGCCCGGGTCGAGCCCGAACATGAAGCGGCCGGCCTCCCCCCATGCCAAGATAAAAATTTTGTAATAAATAATTTTGTTGCAATTTCTTTTATTTTATTTTATGGATAAATGTAAGAAAAAATAGGCATAAAGCCAAATTTTTGTAAAGCCCATGGCTTATGTGCAAAAAGAAATGGCACATGAGCCATGGGATAGGCAAAATGCCATTTTGTGAAGCCCAAGGGGCTATGTGTAAAGTGTATAGCCTATAAAGGCAAAGATAATGAAATATCTCAATAACTTTTTCTCTCTCCAGAAATTTCTAGATCTGAGATCTCTTTCTCCTTCTTCAAGGTTCCAAAACCTTCTTCTTTCTCTTGAATTAAATCAAGAGTTTTACTCTTCCTTTTTCAAAACTAAATAGTTTTCCACCACAAAACCCACAAAGGGGAACTTGGATCTGCCATCAGATCTTAAAAAGGAGAGATTTTGAGATTTTACATCTCTTGATCTTCAAGATCCAGCAAGCAACAGGAGGAAGAAGAAGAACCCTTCCATTAACCCAACAAAAAAAAAAAAAAAAAAACACACTCAGGAGTCTAACTCCTCTTTGATTTCTCTTCAGAGAAATCTTTTTAGGCTAAAAGCCTGTTGTGTGCGCAAGTCGCCCGCGTGCCGACACGTGGCGCGCGCGCTTGCGCAACTGCGCAAGTGCGCAAGTCGCCCGCGTGCCGACACGTGGCGCGCGCGCTTGCGCAACTGCGCAAGTGCGCAAGTCGCCCGCGTGCCGACACGTGGCGCGCGCGCTTGCGCAACTGCGCAAGTGCGCAAGTCGCCCGCGTGCCGACACGTGGCGCGCGCGCGCGCAACTGCGCAAGTGCGCAAGTCGCCCGCGTGCCGACACGTGGCGCGCGCGCTTGCGCAACAGCGCAAGTGCGCAAGTCGCCCGCGTGCCGACACGTGGCGCGCGCGCTTGCGCACCTGCGCATCCCTTGGATGTCTTTTCCCCTCTTTTGTGTACATATATACACATATACATATGTATACAAATTTATACATACACGTACTCCACGACACTGTCCCTGTTAGAAAAAAAATTTCTAACGGGGCGCTGCCCCGCACCCCGCAAGGGGGCTGCTAGCCCCCTTGACCCCCAGCCCGCTATCCGGGTAGCGGGACCCCCGTAAAAACTCTGCGTGGCTCCCGATATATCCAAACCCCCCTTTCAGAATTGAACACACGTATACTGCACATTGAGTTCGCATGACCAGTTTAACCCGTTAATCGGAGGTTCCCTCGCCCCAAAGGCGATGGGTAATTAACGGCAGCTTAGTCCGCGGCTGCCGGAGATTCGGATCCCCACCATCATTAAACCCCGGCCTACCCTAGGCCGGGGGAATCTGTAGTACGCCCGACAAGTGCGCGCGTATTCCCATCTCAATGGGGTGACGAAAAACACCCTACAATACTGAGGAGGAAGAGGAGATAGTTTATTCAGATCCGCCCCAACACAACAAGCCGGGACCATCGGCTCCTACATTGATCTTTGGCAGCGACTCGGAAGATGAAGTCCATGTCGTATTCTCTGCTAGACCTTTAATACAAATATCCGCTGACGAAGAGCAAAGTCTACAAGTCGCCATGGTGCCGCCTGAACATCATAAAGAGCTGGGTGCACTTAATATCTACAGTGTAGAAGAGCTGCGGACATTCTATATCCCTCCCAAACGAGAAAGCGAAAAAACAATTCTATTTTACCGCTCTGAAGAAAACAAAGCGGAGAAAGAAGTCTGGCACGGGGCGGATCCTACGTTGGACAGGTTTCAGCCTATCCGTCTCCCCAGATATTATACGGAAGGTTTGAAAAAGCTGCTAAAACGCCAGGGGATACCCTTCAAACAGACCGTTAGAAAGGCCAAATTCTATGACAGGGTCTGGAACATCCCCGGGGCTCAACGCAAATTGCCTAACGGGAGAATGGAAACAAAAGGGCTTGGATATATCCGGTCAAAGAAACGAGAGTTACTACCCGGCTGTTACGTCGTGTATGACCTTGATGAAGAAGCGGATGCTCAATGGGAGGACGCTAATCCTGAGCCAGTGAAAATTCCAGATGCACAGGAGCCCAGTCCGTCGTTCGAGGAACAAATGGACAAACTTATAAAGAAAGCTGGTCAAAAAGTCCGAGATGATCACAACCGCGAGATGACCATCTACGAGAAGGCCAAAACGCAACGCCTCCTTCAACAGGCCGTCAAAGATGAAAGTGCCGCCCTTTGCCAACCTGTTATAAAAAAGGCTCGATGCAGAGGCGGAAACAAATCGAAAGGCCAAAAAGACACTCAGCAGCAACAAAGCGGGGCTAAGAAGCCACGCAAATGGGAGTCGAGCGTTATTGATCTGTCCCTCATAAAGAAATTGGGTCAAGCATAGTCGTTTCCTCGGGACAAGACGAAGAAGATACTTGAGCTTGCTCTAAAACATCAGATGCTCACACTGCCGGAATCCAAGCACCCCGAACAAGCAAGCGAAGTCTCTGACCCAAACTATTGCTCTTACCATTGAGTAATAGGGCACCCTCTCGAAGACTGCTTCACCTTCAAGAGTTGGGTTGAAGATCAGTATCAGCTCGGCAAATTCGCTCTGTCCGACAACTGGAGGGTAGAGCCGCCACAGAAGCACGAATCCAACTCCACAAGAACAGAACCAACTCCACATTGGGATTGGAAGCGGATTCGCACTTGTCACATGATAACAATATCAAAAGAAGAGCCCGAGAACATGGACAGCCTTCCCTGGTGCTTCGAAAACAGCAATGAGGAGATGATCTCAGAATTTCCGCCAGCTCCGAAAGAATTGGAGGATGGAATACATACCACCGCAGATAACCTCAAGAAAATCGAGTTGGGGACAGCTGATGACCCACGGCCGACGTTTGTCAGTGAGCTGCTATCTGAAGAAAGGGTGACTGCTTTAAGAGACGTCCTTGTACAGCACAAAGATTGCTTCGCATGGAACTATTCCGAAATGCCGGGACTAGATCCAGAAATTGCGGTGCATAGGTTGGCAATATCTCCGGACGTCAAACCGGTAAAACAGGCGCCGAGAAGAATGCGACTCGAGGTTGAGATGAGCATCAACGTTGAGGTCAAAAAGTTAATCGACTCTGGCTTTATTCAGGAGGTTCAATATCCTGAATGGATCGCTAACATCGTCCCGGTGATGAAGAAAAATGGGACGGTGCGCATATGTGTGGACTTCCGGGATCTCAACAAAGCCTGCCCGAAGGATGATTTCCCGGTGCCAGTCACCGAACTGATGATAGACAACACGTCCACTCATGAGATTTTCTCCTTTATGGACGGCTCGTCAGGGTATAATCAGATAAAGATGCATCCCGAAGATCAGAAGCACACGGCCTTCAGGACCCCTCTAGGTATATTCTGTTATAAAATGATGCCCTTCGGTTTAAAGAACGCCGGTGCTACTTATCAGAGGGCCATGACGAAGATCTTCGATGACCTTATACACGAAATCGTCGAATGCTATATTGACGATCTCGTGGTTAAAAGCAAATCATATGAGGAACATCTCGAACATTTGAAGACCGTATTTCAATGCCTTCGACAATACAACTTGAAGATGAACCCTTTTAAGTGTGCATTCGGAGTTTCCTCGGGCAAATTTTTAGGATTCATCGTCCGACACCGGGGTATCGAAATAGATCCGTCCAAGATCAAGGCGATCATGGAAATGCCTCCGCCGAGGACTCTCAAACAGTTGCGATCTCTCCAAGGAATGCTCGCATATATTCGGCGATTTATAGCCAACCTCTCTGGCAAGTGCCGTCCTTACAGCCACCTGATGAAGAAGGGAACCCCGTTCATCTGGGACCAAAAATGCCAAGGCGCGCTAGACGAGATCAAGCAATACCTGCAGAACCCGCCGGTGTTGGCTGCTCTGGTTAAGGAAAAGCCTCTCATTCTTTATACAACCGCCCTCGAAGGTTCTTTAGGCGCATTATGGGCATAAGAGAACGACCAAGGGAAAGAAAGAGCACTCTACTACTTAAGTCGAGTTCTATTGGGGGCAGAAAGCAACTACTCCCCCATTGAAAAACACTGCCTGGCGTTAATCTTTGCGATAATAAAGCTCAGACATTACGCATTAGCACATGAGGTCCGTCTCATTTCGAAGGTGGACCCTCTTACGTATTTAATGTCAAAGGCCATACTGACAGGTCGACTCGCTAAATGGGCTCTACTCTTGATGGAGTTCTCGATAACATATCAACCTCTCAAAGCAGTGAAAGGCCAGGCCATCGCCGATTTCCTCGCTGAGCACCCGATACCGGCCGACTCCCCTTTAAACTGCGATCTACCAGACGAGCATGCATTCGACGCAATCGACGGTGGTGATACCCGATGGGAGCTCTTTTTCGATGGAGCGTCTTCCATGAAGAAGCGCAAACAAAGTACCCCTATAATCAAATCGGGGGTAGGCCTCATCTTCGTGACTCCACAAGGAGGGATAATGCGTTTCGCTTTCTCCTTAACAGAGCCGAGGACGAATAACGAAGCCGAATATGAAGCCTTGATAGTAGGTCTTGAGATCGCCATCGACATGGGAATTGAAAACCTCCTCATATACGGAGACTCCCAGCTGGTCGTTAGTCAAGTAAACGGCGACTACCAAACGTGCAAACCGGAGTTGGTGAGGTACGGCGAAAAGGTGCAACAATTGTTGACCCAAATTCCCTCTTATACTTTGGAGAACATACCGCGCGCGGAAAACAGCAAAGCAGACGCATTGGCCAAACTTGCTAAAGAACTGGCTGACGAGAATCTCGATGACGTTAGAATCATGGTACAAAGCCGTCAAGTGCTTGCCCCAGCAGAAATATCTCCAGAACCATCCGAAGAGAAGGGAGCGACTGAGCAAACGACCCTGCAAGTAAAAGACCGGGAAAAGGCCGAGGATTGGAGAGAAGTCTTCATAGACTACTTTAGGTCCCACCGAATGCCTGAAGAAGCGTCCACAAGACATCAGCTTATGAAACGAGCTCTGTCTTTCGCCTTTGTCAATGATACTCTGTACAAGAGGTCGTTTGATTCTCTATGGCTGAGATGTCTAGGACCTGACGAAGCGAAAAGAGTCGTCCAGAAAGTTCACGACGGACTCTGCGGTTCTCACCAAGCGGGCCCAAAGATGAAGTTGAAGATCAAACGGATGGGCTACTATTGGCCCACAATGATCCAGGACTGCCTCGAATATGCGAAGCAATGCCATTTATGCTAAATTCATGGGGACTTCATCCATCAGCATCCGAATCCACTACATCCAACGGTGGCTAGCTGGCCATTCGAAATGTGGGGGACTGATATAGTAGGCCCCATCGAACCAGCATCGTCTAGAGGACATCGTTTCATCCTAGCGACGACTGACTACTTCTCTAAGTGGGCAGAAGCGGTACCGCTGAGGGAAGTAAAGACGGAGAATATCCTCCATTTCTTCAAGACGCATGTCATATATCGGTTTGGAACGCCAAGACGAATCATCTCCGATAACGGGCCAGCCTACAGAAGCCACAAAATCAGTCGCTTCGCGCAACAGCATAATATAGACTGGAGATATTCCTCAGTTTATAATCCGCGAGCTAACGGTCTAGCTGAAGCCTTCAACAAGACCTTGACGAAGATCATGAAGAAAACGGTGTCACGAAATAAGAAAGACTGGCACGAAAGACTGCAAGAAGCTCTCTGGGCGTATCGAACTACGTTTAAAACGGCCACGAACGCAACGCCATATGCGTTGGTATTCGGTACAGAAGCAGTACTCCCTCTCGAGATAGAATTACCCTCTCTACGAGTGGCAGTCCACTATGAGCTAACGGACGAAGAAAATGCTCACCTTCGGCTTGAGGAGCTTGACGCCCTTGATGAAACCCGGCTCATAGCACAGCAAAATCTGGAAGCTTATAAAGCAAAGATGACACGCTCATATGAAAGATTGACCCGACCGAGGACATTCCGCCAAGGAGAACTTGTGCTAGTGGTCAAAAGGCCTATGATTCCCAATCGCGCCAAGCGAGGAAAATTCAAGCCAAACTATGAAGGCCCATACATCATAGATAAGGTCTACCAGGGTGGGGCCTATCTACTCATGGACATGCACGGTGAAAGGCCTTTCAGGCCAATAAACGGTCGCTTCCTAAAGAGATACTACGCTTAATAAGCCACAGCCTAGGTCAATGATAGATGACGACGATTATGTCCGCTCGCTATCTTCCTAAGCTCAAGCTTTATAAGCAGTAGCCGGCCTTCTCCATGTCGGACCGAAATGTCCTTAAACTAATAGCGGACCGAAACGTCCTTAAACTAATACCGCAGCATCCTTAGGCTGACGATATGAATAAAAAAATATATATAAATAAAAAAAATATAATAAATAAAGACGGTATGTCCATAAGCAAAAAGGGCACGGATGAAAACCCGAAAGGGCTCCGTGAGTAAAAACAGCAGGGCTACCGGCGAGTGTTCGTGAAAACCCGAAAGGGCGCGACCTCGTAAAATATATATATATATATATATATAATATATAAAAAGAACAAAAAAAACGGTATGTCCATAAGCAAAATGGGCGCAGATGAAAACCCGAAAGGGCTCCGTGAGTAAAAACAGCAGGACTACCGGCGAGTGTTTGTGAAAACCTGAAAGGGCGCAACCTCGTTAAAGAACACTTACAAGATCCTCTCGACCTTGTAGGGAGAAACCACCCGCGTGAGATCCTTACGACTCACAAGGGAGCAACACACTTAGGGATCCCCACGATTCCTAAGGAGAAAATACACTTGCGAGATCCTCACGACTCGTAAGGAGAACTCTCTTATGGGACCCTCACGGCTCATAAGAGTTGAAAGTCTTAAGTTAAAGAGACCTAAACCTGTGCTTAAGCAACCCCCACAACTTCCGATATTGCCCTACAAGTGGCTCAATACTGACCCTTGTATACAATCCACGGCCGCGAATAAACATTTCCCTAACCAAGTCTCATCCGTGACTGGGGATATGTTCGCATGGTAAACAACCCTTGTAAATCCTCTCGATTTATGAGGAGAAAACCCTCCTGTAGGATCCTTACGACTTACAGAGGAAACGAACACTTAGGAATCCTCACGAGTCCTAAGGAGAAAATACACCTACAAGATCCTCACAACTTGTAGGGAGAAATAACTTCGTGAAACCCTTACGGCTCATGAAGTCAAAAGCCTTAGCCGACAGGACCTTAACCCTGGTCGCTAAGCCACCTTTGTTCGACATCGACAGAGGCAGATGATGATTTGCTCCTGGTAATATCCCAGTTGTAGCGGTGCTGATGCCGAAATCGGTTTACAACGAAAAGCCAATAGATCGCACATGCATACGAAATAGCCGAAATGATAGGGCAACTTGCAATAAAAAGCAGCAAGTAAAAATGTATGCATGAAAAATAGCCGAAATGATAGGGCAACTTGCAATAAAAAGCAGCAAGTAAAAATGTATGCATGAAAAATAGCCGAAATGATTGGGCAACTCGCAATAAAAAGCAGCGAGTAAAAATAAAATAAATAGCCGAAATGATTGGGCACCGCGAAAAATAGCCGAAATGATTGGGCAATCGCGACCTTCGCGATATAAAAGCTGAAATGATAGAGTATCGCGGAAATAAAACAAAAAAAATGATGATAAAACTTTGGCCCTACAGTTAAGATCACATCGATCCCTGTATACAATCCAAGGGCGTAAACAAAGAGGGAACCATACTTTCCCAACAGGCTCCGCCAGAAGACGAAACCAAATCTCGACGGTTCAGTCCAACTCCGAAGAAACCAGTGTCTTCAGCAGATATCTCGACTCACGGATACAAACACTCCTTGACGAGAGCCTCCTGATCCGCGTCGACTCGCAGAGCCACCAGTGCCTCCGTGGGAAATTCTCGACTCGTTTCAAACCCCAAGGAAACAAATAATCCTTGGTGCTAGGGAAACAAATAATCCTTAGCAAATTCCTCGACTCACGGATACAAACACTCCTTGACGAGAGCCTCCTGATCCGCGTCGACTCGCAGAGCAACCAGTGCCTCCGTGGAAAATTCTCGACTCGTTTCAAACCCCAAGGAAACAAATAATCCTTGGCGCTAGGGAAACAAATAATCCCTAGCAAATTCCTCGACTCACAGATACAAACACTCCTTGACGAGAGCCTCCTGATCCGCGTCGACTCGCAGAGCCACCAGTGCCTCCGTGGGAAATTCTCGACTCGTTTCAAACCCCAAGGAAACAAATAATCCTTGGCGTTTGGGAAACAAATAATCCCTAGCAAATTCCTCGACTCGCGGATACAAACACTCCTTGACGAGAGCCTCCTGATCCGCGTCGACTCGCAGAGCCACCAGTGCCTCCGTGGGAAATTCTCGACTCGTTTCAAACCCCAAGGAAACAAATAATCCTTGGCGCTTGGGAAAAAAATAATCCCTAGCAGACTCCTCGACTCACGGATACAAACACTCCTTGACGAGAGCCTCCTGATCCGCGTCGACTCGCAGAGCCACCAGTGCCTCCGTGGGAAATTCTCGACTCGTTTCAAACCCCAAGGAAATAAATAATCCTTGGCGCTTGGGAAACAAATAATCCCTAGCAAAATTCCTCGACTCACGGATACAAACACTCCTTGACGAGAGCCCCCTGATTCACGTCGACTCGCAGAGAAACTAGCGTCTCCGCGGGAAAATTCCCGATTCGTCTCAACTTGCAAAATGAAGCCTCAGGAGGCAGAGACTAAAAAGCTTGCTTCCTGAACAATGGGACCCTGCAAGTCAATCCAAAATGGTCTCTTGCATACTATTCACGGGTCCCACTCTCCAAAGTCGAGTTTCGACAAGGAGGGAAACAACCGCTTACGAACCCTCTCGACTCGTAAGAGGGAAAATTTTCTTATAGGATCCTTACGACTTATAAGAGAAAACCACACTTAGGAATCCTCACGATTCCTAAGGAGAAAACCCACCTACGAGTACCTCTCGATCTGTAGGGAGAAAAGTCTCTATGAGACCCTCACGGCTTATAGAGTTGAAAAGTCTTAGGCGACAGATTTGAACCTGCGGCCTAAGCCATCGCTATCTCTTGGAGAAATTAAGTTATCGGCCAATTAGGTTCATCGAAAACATCATGATACAAAGGGAGAAAGCAAAGAGATAGTACAAGACATTGCAAAAAGAAAATGTGTATCTTTATTCATTGACTTCAATCAAATACAAGATGAATCGTATAAAAGAATAAAGAATGGATACATATTATTTAAAAGGAAAATTTTACAAATACATTGATACAAAGGCAGCTATTGGGAAGGAAGCGTCTTAAGTAGCTTTATCAGTTGTTCGTACACTTCCTTCCATGCCTTTTCCTGATTGGCCACCACTGCCAACTCCGTCTCTACTTGGGCCCGTTGCTGTGCGACAGATGCAAGCTGATCCCTGACGGCCTGATGAGCAGCTTCACGGCCAGGGGTGTCATGCTCGGCGACATCAAGTGCCCGCTTCAGTCTCAGCCCATTTGATATGCGCTCCAGAAGGCCCTCGAAGACGGCCTTTACCTCAGCGGCGTTTGCCTCAACTTCAGCACGCAGGCGAGCAGTTTCGCTTGAAGATTCTTGGCACTCCTTTAGCCTCAAAGCTGCTTCTTGTTCCAAATGACGGAAATGAGAAGTGCTTTGCTCGAGCCATGCTCCCCGTTGAATGCTCACGGCCAAAGTCTCAGGGGATAGGCACATCGACTCCAGCTGATGAAGGCGAGCCTCAATCTCCCGACAATAGTTAACCCAAGAGGTGACAATGCCCTCGTCATGGAAGGTGGCAAATATCAACAACATCGGGTTAACCGTCGTAGCAAAGTCCTCAGCAGATGTAGGAGCCTCGACGTCGAGTTCCTCGATGTAGTCGCTCAACATGCGCAGACTATTCGCCGCACCTTTTGAGGACGGACGTCTCTGGGAAGGGCCGCCCGGTATTGTAATGCGAGACTCAAAAGGCACCGAGACTGGAACGATAGCTGAAAAGGACAAAATGTGATTAGATGATGATTCAATAGATGCGGAGAAAGTCATTGATAAGATAGTTTACTATACCGGTTGAAGCAGGTGGCAAGGCCGGAAGGGCCGATGGCACAACTGATCTTTCTTCTCCCCCTTCAATTTGTAACACTGCAGTCAGGACAAGAGAGAGTTAGAAATAATTCTACAACTGAAAAACAAAGATATCAATTGGGAACGGTACTCACCAGCGCCACCAGAGGGAGAGGCGAATTCAGATGGGAAAGAGAAGTGTGGGAGCAACACTTGATACAGATGGTCAAAAAGCACTCCTGAAGGACACAACAGTGTGACTTTAGTACACAAATTATGCGTTTGAAAGATTAGATTAATAAATTGCAAACCCATACCTTCCAACATCTTCGAGGGTATGAGAGAGGGTTGAGAGGTGACCACCGCCAAGGCAGTCGTTGAAGGCGCTCCCTCGAGCAGTGGGGCATCGGTGCTGGCTGCACCTGCGTTACAAAAAGGTAAATTTGTCAGAAAGATTGTAAAGCAAAGTAACGAAAAACAGCAACTTGGGGTTTACCTGAGGAGCTCCCAGCTGAAACGGAGGCGATTCCCTCCTCTATCGACATGAGACCACCGCCCGTGGCCTCATCGCCTGACTCAATGGGGGCCGTCATCGTGCTAGCGCGACCAGGAGATGGCAGGAGATCGTAAGCAGGGAGGGCAATGATTGGAGCGTTGCCGGATTCTTGGAAGGAAGCGGCTGACTCTTCCCCAAGAGTCGTACCCATCTCACCCGCTACTTCTTCGGGCTCCGCCATCTCTATCCGCTCATCCACCGTCACCACGAGGTCGCCGGCCTCAAGCGCCTCGTCCGCCAACACCCTCGGTTCAGTTGTAATGATCATTTCATCTGCCGCCACTTCAGGCTGGGCATCAATGACCCTCTCAGCTGCAGACCCCTCAACCTCCATCTCGGGCCCCGAAGTCTCGGCGACGTTGCCCACCGTCGGCTCAGGCTCGGTAGGAGCTGCCTCCACTGTCTCCTTGGGATCAACGGTTTCCGCCTCCCCCTCGATCGGACTTGGCCCTGCAAGATAAGAAATATAAGGACCAATGGCATTAAAATCCTTATAACGAAAACTCTGAGAGAAATATTACCTGAAGCGGATTTACCGTTTGCGCTCTGAACTGCGTGCGCCACCTCTCTGCGAGCAGTGGATAGGGCGACAGGGGGCTCTTCAGATGGAGTGTCAGCGCGAGGGACGGTGCTGGGGCCCGCTCCCACAGCCAAGGCAGCCCTGCGCGCCTTCGCCTCACGCCTCAGCCGCTCCCTTTCCTCCCGGGCTGTCACGATGGACCTTCGTGACGCTTCTTTCAAGGCGTCGTCATCCTCGTTCAGGGATGCCTCCAGAGCCTTTAGGGCATCTTTCATCGACTCTTCAAGACGAACCTCCTGCGGTGGCCCAGAGGAAGCGGGAACATCGACGGCTGGCGGAACATTTACGTCGCTTCGTGGGAACGGCATTGAGGTTTCTACAATAAAAAGGGAGAGGTTAGATCGACCATAACACAAGGGAGATGAAAGCTTGATGAATAGAGACTTACTAAAGCCTAAAGACGCCCTAAGGCGTTCTTCCTCCTGGAAGGTCTTGAGCGAAGCGGCAATGGCTTCCTCATCAGTGATGCCTGTTGGAAGAAAGGAAAGAAAAGCGTTACTCAAAAGCAATAAGGAAGATATGTTACAATAAAGAAAATGTGACTAGTAGTTACCTGATTGCGCAAGCTTAGCCAGCCACGCGTCACGCTTCGCCAACCACACTGAGGTTTCGAGAGCGGCTTCCAAATCTGTGTCGTCTGGCGGCGGCATGATTAATCCCTCGTTAGTCCCATATTCGATTAGGCCCTCGGCGTAGGGAGCATGGGGTTCCTGGCCGAACACGACATCTGCAGCGAAGAGCGATTTCTTTTTCTTCTGCCCTCCGCCCCTAGGCTCACGTGAGATCGACTTCCGCTTAGCAGCCACCTTGGGACGACTGGTCCCGATGTCCGCACCCACGCCAGACTCCGGCGAGGATACAACCACTGTCTCCACTGGAGCACGGGGCGCTGCAGGTGCATCTGCGACATCAGGGAGCGACAAGCCACGTGGAGGACTTCGCGCATGCGATGGTCCGGTTCTGACCTCTTTTAAAGGGGCAACTACTGGGGTCCTCGGGACCAAAGGAGCATTGCGATCGGTATCTGGAGGCACACCCTTACGATCGACCAACAGTCGCCTTTCCTCCTTTATAACTGCTCCTGTTGCATGATTGTACCAGTCTTTGTACACATTGAGGAGTCTCGGAGCGTATGCCGGCGCATTGATGAAAAAATGAGAGCTCGTATTCAGGCGCATGAAATGGTGCAGTGCGTTCTCCATCCCTTCTTCAGTGGCAGTGGGTTCCAGCAAGAAGGCTTCCAAGGGGACCCCTTGATCGTAGCCCAGTTGTTGAGCAAAACGATGCGGGTTGTACCTCATAAAAATTGCCACACCATTCTTCCTAAAGACTAAGAAACCCGGTCTAATGGAATATAAGTGAAGGGTCTCCCGAGCCGTCAAAACTGAGGCTCCATCCTTAAAGACATCTTGTAATGGCCGCGTCACAGTGGTAGACACCTTTCCAATGGTCAATACCTTATCGACAAAGGACATACCGGCTCCAACGGTATGAAGGCGAAGGAGTAAGCCCCTGGCATTCCGCGGTGATGGGGTTACAATTGATGCGCCGATCAGCTGTATAATGCGAGGAAAACCGCACTTGTCAAAGAACGAGGGCCTTTTATGCATGCCGAAGACACCCGCTGTGTGTAGCTCGAGCCATGATGCAAAGTAATGCATCGGGAAGACCACATGCAGTACCCCGGGCTCATTAGCATCCACTGCTCGACTGAGGCCATGGTATAAGTGCGCCAAGCCAGCGATCCCAACAGCTACCTTTACCCCGATGACCATCCGGTGGGCTGGGTAAAAGACAGAGGGTCGCATCCGATGAAAGTGCATTGGGATCGCAAACCAGCTCAGCCACAATCCAAGAAATCCTAAGAAAAAGGCCTCCTCATCCATTCCAGGGGCCGCAATTTCTGCAAATGACATAGTAGGGAAGTCCGGAAGAAAAAAACCCTTTTGATCTATATCCTTCTCCGGTAGGTTGTCCACACCTAGACCGAAAGGGTCATCCAGGGTGGCGAACTTGGCAGCTTCTGATGAGATGACGCTTGGACGAAGGAAACGAGCAATGAAGTCCTCAAAGTTAACTCCCCGACTCCCATGTTCGACGAAGAGGGACTCATATATGTTCAACACTTTAATTAAGCTTGGGAATTGATGTTGAACGGCATTCTCCGGTGTGACCCCCCTTACCATCGGCCTAGCACCAAAGACGTACACATCTGTCAGGAGCAGCTCCTCATAATGTTCCCCCATCACTGGTAAACCGGATACCTCCGCGAACTCCTCCAAGGAGATTGACACTTCCCGATCCATGGCAAGGAAAGTGTGGGTAGGAATATTCCATTGCTCCAAGAAAGCTTTGAACCACCAGGTGGGGAGCGTGGGATACTGGAAAAGAAAGACGTAGACCGCGGTGTACAGTCCTAATCTTATCAACTGCGACTTCTTCGTCGACAGGATGTACCGGGCCCACGGCAGATAGCCAATCGGGTGGCGGGGGATCAGACCAAGGTTATACGATTGCCCCCAAGGTCGTGCTTCACCCTGACAGATACGGCGTCCTAGGATGTCCAAAACCATAAGACGCTGAACCGGTATCGCATCTATGGCGGGATGTAGAAAGCCCTTCGATGTCCAATCCACCAACTCCACGGCATACTGCACCGAGGGTGGGGTAGCATAATGAATCACCGTGATGGGCTCAGACGGCACTGCGCATGTGAAGCTGCGTCGACCCATAATGATCTGGTTATACCAGGACCCCCAAAGGTGAAGATTCTTGTACTCCGGGTCGTATTCTCTAATCATGGTCAGGACTTCACGGTCCGAGGGCGCCTCGGGAAATCCCTCCTCCGAGCGGACGAACGGGAATGAAGTGTCTAGAGACATGATCGCTGCAAAAAGAACGATTTAGCCGTTAGTGTTGTAATTCCAACGTTTGGTGTCCAAAAAAAAAAAAATGCATTAATTAAATTTAAATTAATTAATTACACAATACAGCAGTGCAGTGAGTAGGAGAACAAAGGGGGACCCACAAAATCTGGATGACAATATGTCAGTTAATAAGACAACCTCATCATTGGATGAGATTGTCAGTTGGTCCCCAGGAAAGCATTCCTATTTTTAAAAAAAAGGGGGGGGGGGGGGAGAATCCCTAGAGACAAGGAGAAAATCTTCTCTTTCATAGCAAAGCTCTGTCACAGAGTGACACTTGTCAAACTCTGGTCTCAGGGAAATAAGATTCCTTAAAAGAGCATGGCTCTGTGGTAATAATGGAAAAGGTCCATCAGAAATTATTTTTTTACACTTAAAAGAATTAAAAAAATTTGGAATCTTGAAAGATTCATGAAAAATTTATAAAAAAGACTCTTCATTTTTCAAATCTAAAAAAAAAACTATTTTTAGATCTATGAGCAAAGCTCTGTTCATGAGTTAAAACCCATGAACAAGATCCCTGTAGATCTATAAGTTTTGAGAGCAAAACTCTATTTATGAAACCCCAAAGGGGATCTCTTTAGATCAAAAGATCTGTGAGAGCAAAGCTCTTTGGTTAAAATTAATTTAAATTAATTTGATTTAAATTAATTTTTACCTAAAGTTTCTAACTTTGGGAATGAGCAAAGCTTTGAGATTCTTAAGCAAGAGCAAAGCTCCGTTGAAATCAAAAATCTTAAAACGGTAAGATTTTTGATTTTTCTAAGGGCCAGAGGTCCTACTTATAAGGCGCTTGCGCCCCTTGAGCTCACCCCTTGATCCAACGATTATGAGTTTGCCACCGCTGCACTCACGTGTGCGCCACGTGAGCGCAATGGTGGGGGGCATTTGTTTCGCCCAATCAGAGCAAAGCACTGTTGAAATTCAAAATTCAAAATTTTGAAGAAACGCTTCAAATTTCGGGCGCAACGCGCCACATGTCAGGCGCTGATACGTCAGCGCAGCGCCCAAGAAGGCGCGTCCAATCAGAGCAAAGCTCTATTTAAAGGAAGTAACGCTTCAGTTGCGCAGGCGCTGCGCTGCGCGACACGTGTCAGCGCAGTTGCGCTGCGCTGTGCGCTGCGCGACACGTGTCGCGTGCTGGGGCATTTGCGCCAAACAGAATAAAGATTTTAAAGAAATCTTTCTGTTCTTGTTAAAACAAGAAGATTTTCTTCTGTAAAACAGAAGCCCTTGGATCAAAGATCCAACGGTGGGGAAAATTCCCCAAATCACTCAGAGAAGAATCTCTTTAACAAATTTAACTAATTTATGGGCACTATAAAAAGGACCCCAAGCCTCAATTAAAAGGCATGAACATTTTTTTTTCTTTCTTGAAAAAAGTCAAGAGCTTCAAGCAGAGAGAGAAATCTGAGAAAATTTCAAAGAAAAAGGTAAAAACCTTCACGAGAGAAAAGAAATCTCTTTTAATAAATCATCGATCCAAAAACCAGATCAATGTTCTTTACATAATAAACAGTGTTTTGCACTTCTTATGAACCACTGGTTCTTTAAAAAAAAAACAAGAAAACAACAAAATAAAAAAAATAGTGCTTTGCACTTTTATGAACCTCTGGTTCTTGGAACAAAAAGAAAAACTTATTTTTCTTTGATCTAAATTAGATCAAGAAATCAAATAGTGCTTTGCACTTCCGTTCTTGAATCTAAAAAAAATTCTTAGTGATTTGCACTTCCAAACTGCGTTGTTGCGCTCTTGAGAGGGCGCCACGTGTCAGCTACAGAACAACTTGCGCTACGCGCTCTCTGTAATTGGCGCAACTCACCAGAGCGCGCCACGTGTCAGCAGCGCAACAACGTAGCGCACTAGCGTAGCGCACTGCGCTGTTGCGCTTGCGCTTACCAGAGCGTGACACGTGTCACCACCATTGAGTTTGCGCTCATTACTTGGCGCAAAGCGCCTGACAAGCCACGTGGGGTACTGTCAGAGTACTTAATGCTCTGCATTATTAAAGAAAAGGGACAGAGCCCAATTAAAAGGCCTAACAGGCCTAATCAAACATGCTATGCATTTTAAAAAGGGCAGAGCCCAAACAAAATAGATGCTCTGCATCATTTATAAAGGGCAGAACCCAACCAAAACAAAGGAAAATAATGCAGTGAAGGGGCAAAGCCCTAGCACAAGTCCAATAGACCAAAGACAAAAGAATATTGAAACTGGACTTAGCCCAGTCGTGGCCATAAGTCCTCAAATTAAATTGACTGAGCACGGCTGCTCCCTAAATCAATTTACATCCGGTTCGAGGGTACATCTCCGAACTCCTCTGACACCTATCGTTGTAATTCCTCAATGACGTCAGAGAGGTGACGGGTCCCAAACGACCACACATGAATATGGACCGCGGGGTCCTTAAACTCGTGGACCGAAACGTCCCTAAACTAATGTCGGACCGAAACGTCCCTAAACTAATATCGGACCGAGACGTCCTTAAACTAATATTGGACCGAAACGTCCCTAAACTAATGTCGGACCGAGACGTCCCTAAACTAATATCGGACCGAGACGTCCCTAAACTGGCAATGGACCACCACGTCCCTAAACTAGAACAATAGAGCCTCCAAATGCTCTTTTGCCGGATCTAAATGATCCCGTTTAAGTTAATCTTAGCCCCAAACACGGCTAACGTATCCTTAAACATTAAAATGGACTGTAAAAATCCAAATCAACCTTGGTTCAAGGGTACATCTCTGAACTCCTCTGAAATTTGCCGTTGTAATCCTTCAACGACGTTAGAGAGGTGACGAGTCCCGATGGCCAGATATTAAATGGATTATCACGTTAAGTTGATCTTAGTCTCAAACAGGACTATCGTATCCTTAACGAACGTTTAAGTTGATCTTAGCCGCAACGCGACTAATGCATCCTTAAACTAAAAACACTAAACCCAAATCTAAGTAAATACGGATTTGGACTAATCCACGTCGTACGGGCGACGGCATTATTCAGTCTCCGTATACAATCCACGGGCAACCACAAACAAAACAAACACACACGACACGAAGTGAAATTCTGGAGAAGGAGAAAGTTGTTACCGTGATGCAGTAGCGTAATGTAATACCCAGTTTTTCTTATACGTCTAAATCCGTATTTCTTCTACCTATAAGATTTATTTATAATTATCTATTTAGTTTCAAAATTCTATTAAACCCAGATCATATCTTTTCTTTCCTCTGTCTCAGCCATTTTTCCTGTTGTTGAATTTAGAACACAAAACAAAAATCTTTTCCATTTGATTTCTCCCCGCAGCCGCCTCAACCCAAACCCCAAACTATAATTATTTTTCCCAGCACAATTTCCTCTACCAAAATTTACTCTCAAATCCTTTTAATTTATTTGGCCCATTCTTATTTTTCCCTCATTAAATTCCTAGCCTTTTCTTTAAGCCCAAACTTTTAGCTGGCCCATTTCACCCCGATCAGCCCACACACATCTTATTTAAATAAATTCCTAACTTAAAGCTTCGGCCCGGCCCTCACTCTCCTTTCCCCCTCACAATTATTCTTTTATCTTTGCCAGCCCACATCTCTTTTTCTGTTTAACTCCTCAACTATATTTTCTGTCCGGCCCAGCCCTATTCTTCTTTTATTCTTTAATTCTTTTATCAAAATTCTTTGGCCCACTGATCCACTCAGCCCCTACCCATTTTCTTACCTAGTATTATAAAGAATTAAGCCCCGATCCGTTTCTATCATTTCCCTAACTGATTTCTTTTTCTTTTCCCTCTGGCCCAGAATCCCCGAGCCCAGCAAATATTTCTCAGCCATTTCATTTATTTTTCCCCCACATTTCTTTTCTGGCCCGAGCTCAGCCTTCTAATTGTTGTTAAAATCTTACCCAGCCCACTCAATTAAACTAAATTTCTTTTACCCAGCCCACTCACTTAAATACCTTTTCTATTTTATTCCTCGGCCCGGCCCGCGTCCTCCTCAGCCCACGCCCTCTTCACACCCGACCCGCCCCCTACAGTTTCATCTTCCCCCCAACGGCTCACTTCTTTCCCGCGCACGTTTCTCGCGACCACGTCGCCGCGTTCCTCGCCTCCACCGACGCCCGCGCTTGCGTGCGTTACGCCCACGACGCGCGATCCCGTCTCCACTACTCCTCCCCTCTCTCGCTGCAGTCGATCCCTCTCTTTCACTCTCTACCCCTGGCCTCATCTCCCCTCCTATCGCCTCCCTACACTCCTCACCACGACACCATCGCAGCCACCGTCTTTGACCGCAACCGACCACCTCTGCAACCCTCGCTGGCATGTTCACATTCCCGGAGCTTCCTCCTTGTCGAAGAACACCCTTCTCCCCTCACACTCTAAGCCGAGCTCCCCGCAGCCCTTGCGCCCGAGCTTCACTCGTAGCACCTTCGACCTCCTCCACGTCGTCGTTTCACCACCTCCGAACCAAGCATCTCCTTCTCACTCTGCACCCACACTCTCAGCTCTCTCTCTCCCTCTGTCCCTCCCTCTCGAGCTCTCACCTCTCTCACTGTGCCCACTCTGTTTCTCTCTACCTGCATCTCTCTCTCACTCCCTCAGTTCTCTCTCTCTCTCGGCCTACTCTCTCTCTCTCTCTCTCTCCAACCTCTCTCACTGTCACCCTTTACCCTCTCTGTCTAACCCTCTCTCACTCTCTGTAACTTCTCTCTCACTCTCTCTCTCTCTTTGTCTTTCTCTCTCTCATTCTCTATTTCTCTGTCTCTCTCTAAATCTCATTTCTCTCTCTTTCTCTCTATCTCTAGCACTCACTCTCTCTCTCTCTCTAGCACTCAATAATCGGCCCCGACAGCAGCGATCCCTTGCCACGACATTGCCCGAGGCCGCAACAGCCAACTCCACAAAAGCTGCGAGCCGCCGCTGCCGAGACACGGGTCCGAGCCAAATCAAGTTGCCGTGCCGCGCGTGTGTCGCGCGTTCGTGACGTTACAGCCACCGTGCGACCCCGAGGCATTCCCAGGCAAGTATTCTACTTGCTTACATGCTATTTATTCTAAGTTACAATCGTCAAATACATGAATTATAATGTTACAAGTTTAAAACTATTATGTGCCGTAACTGTTCGATGCTAGTTCCCTTAGGAAAACATTACCAAATTTGACGGAACTCAATGGTGTAGGTTGTCCCGTAGGGTTGTGAACATAGTGTGTGATTTTTGTTGGATGATGTGATCGACAACGACTAAAACAACTACCCCCAAGTTTGATCGTAAAACTGAAATTCTGTTGTACCTGAAAATAGTTAAATTCATCATAAATCATATACATATTAGAATGGTGCGTTCGAGGGCTCAAATCGAAGCCAACTCGACGAACTTTAACCTGATTCCAGTTTCCAGACATTTCTGTATTTAAACTGTGATGATAAATGGATCGGAGTGCGACTCTGGACTGCAGTCCAGAGCGACTCCAGTTATTGGTTGCTGTTCCGTATTGAGCATCACAGGTTATACTTAATTCGTAGGTTGCGGAACTCCGCTGCTTATTGTAGGTAACTCTGTTAGCTAGACAACACAATTAGTTTCATCCTGTTTCGTTATCATTTACTACTTAATCTGTAATTTAGAAGATCGGGACACATAACAGTCCCAGCAGAATCAGAATCGACATGTTGATATTAAACAGATTATAACTCCTAACGTACAGACGCGATTGAAGATCCGTTTGTTGCGTTGAAAACTTTACTGAAAACCCTATAATTCATCCAACTGTAGCATCGCTAAATTATGATCCCAACTGGGGTTAAAATGCGTTGCGAAACGGACTCCTGATTCTGAAATTGGATTTCCAGCCGCGAGCGCTTAAAATGAAACAGTTATAACTAATGATCCTGAAACCCGATTGGCTCGAAACCAAATTAGATGGATAGATAACTGAACATATTAATTACTACCTGTTTGTCATTTCGCCAAATTATATACATATGTTTCATGATAAATCGTGCAAGTGCAAGAATGCGGTTTCATAACATCCTCATCATGTTTATATACTTGTTCACGCATCATATCATACCCATATCATTGTATTGATAACCTAGTGACATCGTGCATTTACCCAGTGTTAGATTTTAGTGTTGATTGTGGCAAGTACGTCAGTGTTCGTGTATTCGTGATTAAGTGGAAGTGATACGTACTTGTGCACAATCAGTGTCCCTTTTTATTCTATTGCATTGTCGACGTCTGTGGGATGCGTGTACGTGTGACTATAAGTGGTATGGGACACTTATGGAAGCGCTTGCACGGATGTCATAGATAAGGCATCCGACACTGCCATTTATCTTAGGTATTAGTCGGGACGTGCTTGATGGAGGTCCTGCCTCCAGTTCTCGCGCAGACTTGTCACGGATCGATTAGTATTTAGGGTTATGGTTAGCGTATGATGTAGACCACGGGGTGTGGGGTAGTTCAAGTGTGAATTCAACAGAATCTCGGGAGTCCCATACCGGCTTATATATTTAGGGAGTTATATGGAGATTTACAGGGTATGTGCTATAGACACCGTGATACATTCGTTACATGTTGGGCTCGTGGTCCCTTGCCCTTGGGTTCTACCCTTGGGTGGAGGACACTCGCGAGTGGTTGACTCTCACACTTGGACTGACGATAGGCTTAGTGACCTGTACAGTGAGACTTAGAGACTGATAGGGATACTGGCATTTATATTCCTTTTGTACTGTGTTGGCATACGTGACATATTGTTATACTGCTTTAATATTCCGCTGCATTGATTACTGCACATGCGTATTCATGATGTCCTTTATTTACTGCTTCACATACCTTTTATCACTGTTAGAACTGTCACTTGAATTTATACATATTATATTGCTATTGTGTCGCTCTGACGACCTGAGTATGCATGCTCAGTGTGAGGAGAAGCTTTAGCTTGGACCAGAACTAGACGTGCATCACAGACTTCTTGGCTTGCCTTCCCGAGTTACATTCATTTGTTCCACTTCAGGTCAGTCTTTACATTGTATCTTTCAGTTACTGCATTTCTCATTACCTGCGCATCGTTTACTGTTTACCATGATAAACTAGAAGCCGAAGTGTGACTACGGCAGGACATTTTCTTGACCGTAGGAGCATGGCTGGCCTTGTCTACCCCTCGTATTCCGTATTTTGGGAAGCGGGGCGTGACACGTAATTAACTGCAGGGGCTTGCGCCTGCAGGGAAGAGCATCCCCACAATCAAAAACCCCTCAAGCGAGGGGGAATCTGACAAAGTCTGCTATATCGGCCGCATCCGTCTAAACCTCCGATACACGGTGCCATAAATCAACTTGGCATCTTCGGAGAGGTGGACGGATAAAACCAAATAGCATCTGCCCCGAATCTCAGCGTCAGGACATCGCAGTCTTGTGCGCCGCCTTTCGGAGGGGAACCACTCATCTCCTTCAACTGGTCGGGTGAGCAGTGGTGGCGTCGTGAGGTGCTTCTTCAATTGGTCGAAGGCGGCCTGGCACTCCTCCGACCATTCGAACCTCGGGATCTTCCTCAGAGCTCTGAAGAACGGGAGGCATTTCTCCCCCGACCTGTACATAAAACGGCTCAGAGCGGCGACTCGTCCTGTGAGCCGCATGATCTCGACGTTGGTCTTGGGCGCGGACATGTTGAGGATAGCGTCGATTTTCTCTGGGTTAGCTTCGATTCCTTGGTGAGTGACCATGAAACCGAGGAACTTTCCCCCGGTGACTCCGAATGTGCGTTTGGCAAGGTTTAGCTTCATCTTGATCTTGCGGAGCACTTCAAAGGCCTCGTCCAGATCCCTGGCATGGTCGGCCGACGAGACTGATTTGACGAGCATATCGTCAACGTAGACCTCCATATTTCTGCCGATCTGTGGCTTGAACATGCGATTGACCAACCGTTGGTACGTGGCCCCGGCGTTCTTGAGACCGAAGGGCATCACCTTGTAGCAGTATACCCCCCGGTCCGTTGTGAATGCGGTAAGGTCTTCATCTTCCGGATTCATACGGATCTGATTGTAGCCGGAGAAAGTATCCATGAAGCTCAACAGCTCGTGGCCGGTCGAGTTGTCGACGAGCTGATATATCCGAGGGAGAGGATAGTTGTCCTTGGGGCAGGCCTTATTGAGGACGGTGAAGTCGACGCACATGCGCCACTTTCCGCTTGACTTCTCGACCAGAACTACGTTCGCCAGCCACTCCGAGTAGGGTACATTCCGGATGAAGTTGGTGGCGAGAAGTTGATCAACCTCATCTTCGATAGCCTTCTGTTTGACCGGGGCGAAACTTCGCTTTTTCTGTCTGACGGGTCGGGCCGCAGGATCAACTCCGAGCTTGTGAGAAATGATTTTGGGGTCGATCCCAGGCATGTTAGCAGGCGCCCAGGCGAAGACGTCGGAGTTATTTTTGAGGAAACAGACCAGGTCATCTCGCTAAGTCCCTGTCATGAGTGATCCGACCCGGACGGTTTTTTCATCGTCCTTTTCTTTCAGGGGCACCTCGGTCAATGGTTCGACCGGCGTCCCCCGGACCTCCTTCTGCTCGTCTCGGGTGTCCAGAGAACCCTTGATGTTGTCTTTTACCTCAGCGTCGTCGGCCGGCTGCTCGGACGAAGATGTTTTGGTAAGGCATACCTTCGCGACCCGCTGGTTTCCGTAGACCCGACCTATCCCGCCCTGATCGAGAGGGAACTTCATCACCAGGTTGTAGGTCGATATCTGGGCCTGGAGGGAGTTCAGCGTCGGACGGCCGAGGACAACGTTGTAGGCCGATGGGACCCTTGCTACGATGAAGTCCATCTTTTTCTGTCTGACGAGTCGGGCCGCAGGATCAACTCCGAGCCTGTGAGAAATGATTTTGGGGTCGATCCCAGGCATGTCAGCAGGCGCCCAGGCGAAGACGTCGGAGTTATTTTTGAGGAAACCGACCAGGTCATCTCGCTGAGTCCCTATCAGGAGTGATCCAACCCAAACGGTTTTTTCATCATCCCCTTCTGTCAGGGGCACCTCGGTCAGTGGTTCGACCGACGTCCCCCGGACCTCCTTCTGCTCATCTGGGGTGTCCAGAGAACCCTTGATGTTGTCTTTTACCTCAGTGTCGTCGGCCGGCTGCTCGGACGAAGATGTTTCGGTAAGGCATACCTTCGTGACCCGCTGGTTTCCATAGACCCGACCTATCCCGCCCTGATCGAGAGGGAACTTCATCGCCAGGTGGTAAGTCGATATCTGGGCCTGGAGGGAGTTCAGCGTTGGGCGGCCGAGGAGGACGTTGTAGGCCGATAGGACCTTTGCTACGATGAAGTCCACAGGCAACGTACGGGTGCGGCCGGGCTCCCCGATGTTGAACTGCAGGGTGACCACCCCTTCCGCCGGGATGGAGTGGTTGGTGAATCCTGAAAGGACGTGGGAGGTCAGTTTCAAGTCTGCTGGGGTAAGCCTCATGCGCAGAAAGCAGTCGTGGAAGAGAATGTCTGCCGAGCTTCCCGAGTCGACAAGTATCCGGTGGACCTCGTACCGGTGGATTCAGGCCGTGATCACCAGAGGGTCGTTGTGGGGTATGGATATGTCGTGGAGGTCCCTGTCGCCAAAGGTGATAGGGTCGTTGGCGTCTGTTGCCGGCGTGGGGTGCCGAGTCTCGCGGGAGCTTGACTGACCCCCTGTCGTCATGACCATGGTTCTTGATCGGCCTCGGGGCTCGAGGCGAGGCTCTTCGACGCGGGACTTCGAGGTTGAATGGGACGGTTCGAGGGGCCCGCGACCGCCGGAGTCTGTGAGGCGGTGGCCGGCGGAGGAGTCGACGACATTCGGCGGAGGTTCACCCGCGCCTCCGTTGAGGGGGAGGAGACAGCGGGTGTTTGGATCTTCAGGGTGATCGGTTGCCATGAGGATGGAGATCGGAAAGCCAACTTTGTTGTTTGTGGAGTTTCTTTTCCCACAGACGGCGCCAACTGATGGAGGTCCTTTTCGGGTCTCCGTCAGATGTTGTCTTCCGTCGATCTCCTGGTGGATTTTTGGAGGTGATCTCCTGTTGCATGTGGGTCTCAATGGGTTTTGAGGAGATTGGTGGTTTGAGCAGTTTGCGCCGAATACCTCCAAGGAAGTTCCGGGATGGTTTGGTACCACCGAGGACTCTCCGACGATCAAGTTAGCATGAGATCCGAGCAGAGTAACGGCTAAGTGGGGTGGGAAAAGCTTACTTGACCCCTCTGTGATGGGGGTTTATATAGTGGCGGCAGCACGCAGTAGCGGACGCGAGAATCTTGCCGGCAGTTACGCTCCCAACGTCACGCCCGCGTAGTAAGCGGATCGCCCGTTAGTGGGGATCGTGATGGCGTGGAACGTGGGATGCTGCTGGCGGAGTATCCGTGCATGGCGAGATTTGCGGAGCGGCGGTTACCCCTGTGAGTGGTGGAGTTGGTCGGTCGGAGGGACCGAGGAAGATGGCTTCGGCGGGAGAGCTCGGGAACGAGCGAGAGGGCCGAGGTATCTTGGTCCTGTGGTAGCTCGGAGGCGAGCTGAGAGGCCGAGGAGGACAATTTGCAGGGGGCTCTGAGGTGAGCCAGCTTTGTGCTTGTATGTCGGGTACAGGGGTGGCCTGGTCGGCCCCCTGTAGGCCCTCTCTTCTGAGTTCTGGGACACGTCATCTGCCACGTGTCTTGATCTGGGAGATCGTCAATATAGAGCATCATCAATTTTTGATTTTAATTTTTCTTATTGTTGTGATTTTGTTAACTTTGGATTTATACGGTAATTTTTTATATGAGTTATTTATATTCATTTTTTATTGATCACAGGATTAACATTCCTGTTGAAGCCCTTCTTTTCTTTGGACAGCGATCCGTGCAAATACGGGACCGGTTGCTTCAGCCTTTTCTAGGTGCTATGGTTTCTTATTAGAACCCTTAATATTTTCTTCCTGCTTCAACTCTTTAAGCCTTGTGGAAATGGAACTGTATCACTTTAAGGGGAAAAATAGTGTCGTTTCCTTTTTCTTTTAGATTGTTCAATCATATTCCACTAAGAATGTTCTATACATGGTTGTCAATTTTCGATGTTGTTCAACTACAACTATAATTTATTATAACGCAGTCGTTCGCCTTCGGAAGGGCCCCAGGAAATCTCGAGACTTCGAGAGGAAGCTTACGGGGTCAGATCGATACGGATCCGCATGGCTCCTCATCGCGACACATTGCCGCGACGCATGTATGGTCGAGGGTTTAATCGGATACGATCGATGCAGCGTGACTTTTCAGATTCACCCTTCCGAAAAGGTTTTTTGATTGTGGGAACTAAATTTTCTACAGGCGCAAACCTCTGTAGTTAATTATCTCTTCGCATTAAATGAAGAGAACTTTCTATGAGCGGTTTATTTCCGAACACATTTAAATACATGAGCAAAAATAGATGACAATAACATATATTCAACAACAAAACATAAAAAAGGCAACAAATAGAGTTTGCATTTCATAATCATCATGTACAACATGGTATATCTCAATTTACATATGTTTAACCGTATTGTACATCTCATAACATGACAAAAATAATATATCTTCCACCATATGTGTCGCAGTTGTTGAGGAAACATGCATTCGTTCCTTTGTCTATGCCCTTGAATTGAGGGTGGAAATAGCCGTGCCAGGTGGAACAGTTGATTTCTATTTCACAGATGGTTGCCCGTGAATTGTATATGACAAGCTATTTTGCTGGCCATAGAGCAAAATCAGGGTTGAGATCATATGTTTGGTATAGAGTCACGATAGCTGTTTAAAAGACGTTGATGGTTGAGCAGCACGTCCGGTGGGACTTGGTGAAGATAAGGAATGCCACAAGGTGTGCACCTGGTGTGACAAAAGGGACAATTGGCTTTTACGCTAAGATGGATGCCCGTGGATTGTATATGGTAAACTGTTATGATGCAATCTCCCATTGGGCAGGATTTTACGGTCTTTGGGGTCTTTGACTTCAATGTCACAAAAATTGCCTATGGATGGTATACGGCGCACTTGAAGCGACAGACCCGTAAGGTAAAATTCTAAAATTTCATTTTAGGGACGCAGTGATCCATTGGATGTATATTTTCCATATATATTTTAGTTTTCAAGTCATTCCGGACATGAACATTAGTTTAGGGTCGTCTCGGACCATAATATTAGTTTAGGGTCGTCTCGGACCATAATATTAGTTTCGGATCATCTCGGACCATAGCGGTGGATTTGATGACTTTAATACCACGATGGTGGCTCGTGGATAGTATATGGGAAGTTATTTTTCTTGCCATAGGGTAGGGAGATTTGTGTGGGTTTTTGAATTCGACGTCACGATGGTAGCCCATGGATGGTATATGGTAAGCTATCTAGTCATTAACATGCCATATGACAATTTGGTATAGGGGTAGGTATGGCTATCGACTTCTGTGTCACGTATGATTGGCTTCTATGCCACGATCACGATGGTAGCCGTGGATGGTATATGGACACTAAATTTCAGCTAGCCATAGGGCATGGTTATATACTGGTATTAGTCAGTAACTCGACTTCAATATCATAATGGTTGGCTTTTATGCCACGATGGTAGTCCGTAGATAGTATATGGCTAGTTATTTAACTCGCCATAGAGCAAGGGGATTTGATTTCACATGAAAGTGGTTGAAACAAGTTGGATAAATAGTACAGGGAGCTTTGAGGTGCCCGACATGGGTTTTTAATGCGCGTGGGACCCGCTAGGTGTGCCGCCACATAGGTTTAGTAGAGTGTAGACTTTTACGGTTTCCACCAAAGAGTTATGATTGACATGTGACCAGCTAAAGGGGTGTCGCCACGTGTTTGTAGATGCGGACCCTATTGAAGGGTCTCTGCCAGCGGGGAGGTCTCCGCCCATAAGGGGCCTCCGCCCGCGAAAACCCTTCTGAGGGGTCTCCGCCAGGAGTTCTTAGTGCTGGTGGATCTCCGCCATTGTTTTGGAGCTTCAGGGACCATTGTCATCGTCTTGGATTGGTTCAAAGCTTTATAGGGTGTCACCGCCATCATTTTGGAGCTAAATCTTTATCACATGGTTTCATGTACAGGATAGATGTGCATTTGTTCATCATTTCGACCCATGTATACATTCACAGAGTCTGTTAAGAAGACAGTCACATGAGGAATAACTCAAACGAGTATCCGTATACATGAGGATAACTCCGAGGAGCATCTGGGAGAAGATATCTTTTGCAAGCATCTCATGACTTGATTTCAAAAGGCTGTCATAAAGCTTAACGAAGGATTTTATATTATTGAACGGTTCTCAGCAGGGTCATTTTATTTTGCATTTTTAAGAATAACTCTTTTTTTGAGTATCTTATAAATTATTTGTTTCCGAAACAGTTGAAATATGGAATATTATTGGCGCACAGGGAATTTCAGAGCGTCACTGAAGCTTAGGGAATTGCGTAGAAGAGGAAATTCATTGCTCCATACTTACGTTTGTTTAAACATTTTCCTCCTTTTTCTTCAGAATTTAGACTCTAGAGTGTTTCTTGATGTTCTTCAGGGCTCTGGTGGTAGTGCTCGATGAATTTTTAGTGATCAAGAATGATTTTGAGTGCTTCAAAATGATTATGAGCGCTTAACCCTTTTTTCCGTGTAAAAGAGGAACTTTTATAGCCTTGTATGCGTTTTGGGATCGTGTCATTGAACGTGGACCACGATTGGGAACGTGAACCACGATTGGGGATGTAGGGTGTATAGCTCGCCACGCCCCTCTTTTCGTGGATACCACCCGCCATTAAGGACTCCCTCTTGCACTTGGGGTTTGGGGTTCTCACTTCGGGGACGAGGCTCCCGCTTCAGAGACCCCGCTTTGCTTGGGCTTAGGGGTTCCCTCTTCGGGGACCCCTATCTACTTGAGTTAGAGATTCCCGCTTCAGGGACCCCTTTTGCTTGGACCAGGGGTTCTCGCTTCGGGGACCTCTCTTCGCTTGGGTTAAGGGGCTCCCGCTTCAGGGACTATTCTTCACCTAAGTGAAGGGGTCCCGCTTCAGGGACTTCATTGAGCATAGCAGTGAGGAAACCATTGTTTAACTCCTTCATGATTTTTTGAACCGTTTTCTCCTATTTTCCAGTGTTTTTCTTTGATCGACCCTTGAGAATTGTTCCTTCTTTAATATCATGCAACGTTTGGTGTGCTAGGGTTTAAGTGCTCTCTCTTTATAAATTGAAGGAGGGCTTCATTTTCTTTTTCACTTGCAAAGAGGGAGAAGAATGGTTTGCTATCGTCTGCATGCTCCCTGACAGCCATGGGAAGTTCCCCTCAGAGACATTAGCTCTTGTTTTGCTGCACGTCTGATAAATCCGAACTTCACGGATCTCAGTATGATGAGATGATGCATGATCTTGTGAGTCGTGTCGGGTCTCCTCTGCCGGTCGATTCGATCTGGCTTCGGATGGTATTTCTTGCCATTCTCGATGTCATCCCTCATCATCCAGTGGATGTGACTTTGGCGATGCTCGACACTGCGGAGGACAAAATTGACGCTATTCCTGAATCTCGTCTGATTACCAAGCCTCTGAGCGACCGCTCCGTCTATCTTTTAAGCAAGATGCATGCTCGACGGACCGTCATGTTTTCTTTTGCCTATGGATGTAGTGATAATAGGTGGACAGATACTCCGCGGGAAGGATGTTGCTATGACATGGTGGAGAAGGCAAAAAGGGAACTCCAAAACTTTGAGATTTGTTTTGTTCCCCCTTGTAGTCAAGATTCCGAGTTCGAAGATCTCTTTATATGGCCTAAAGAGGATACGTAATGTTTGCTTATCTTATCTAAATGAAATAAACATTTGTCTTTAGTTGGTGAATTTTTTGCGTCAAACAGCAATAACTTTAGGATATTTGGGATAAACTTAATATCTTTAAATGTTACATAGTTACACTCTTTTCTATAAGTTGCAGTATGAATATAGGATAATATTTTTGCTTAAAGTCATTTTTCCATGGATCATGACCCCGTGCATTTGCACGGGGCCACTTGCTAATAAATATTATCATGTTAATATTAATGAACTTAAAAGAGTAGAGCTCCACTTTAGCTAATAAATTTTTCCAATCTTCAGAAGGATTAATGGCATGTTACATTATCTATTAACGATCTCGTAATGATAAGGTGTAGCTTTTGTATAAACTTTAGCTATGTCATAATTCTTGCAGAGTTGTAAATACAAGTATCGAGATTGTAAATGATTTATTAGAGACAAGGCTACAAAACAGACCTCATAATGGTAAAACGTTTTGTGCTTTTGGTTGGTTATTTGGCTAAAAGCAGAATGACTTATTTCATGCTATAAGTAAAGAGTTATGTCTTATCTACCGGGCTTGAAATCCTATCACAATCTACCAAAAAGATGAACACCATGAGGCTCGCTTGTTTGGCACCGATATCTGGGTGTTGTAGGTCCCACCGAACACCATGAGGCTCACTTGTTTGACACTGGTATCTAGGTGTTGTAGGTCCCACCATTTTGTCTCTTGGATAGATTATGTAGGATTTCAACCCGGTAGCTAAAGTATTATTCATAAATACAAATGTGATCCTCATCTTAGAGGATTGGAGAAGTAGGAACAAGCATTATAATTATCGCCGGTTGAGAGATATGATGCTCGTAGATCCCCTCTTATGAGGTAATATCAATGGAGTGGAGATTAGAAATTGGAGAACATTGAGGGTGTAAATTAGTTCTCTTCATGATAACAGAATCGTCATATTTGTTTCATGGATGTATATCGAGTTTGGTAGAACCACATTAAACCTCCATGTTCCCCTTCTTCTTGTTTGCGCATGCTTCCATGATTGTGTAAACGAAATCTTAAGATTTCCCATCAAATTAATGGTATTAGCATGTCGTTAGGGTCGGAGCCTATGGTTTTCGGTCCAGTTACGAATTTCACAAGAGGGCCATGGATGTGATTTGGAAGTTAGACTTGAAAGTAGGCATCATAATGAATAAGGCTTGATCGATCTATAAGTTAGAGAAAAATCTACTATGCAAGGGTTTGTATAGTGCAAGCCACATGCAAGCTCTTAAATGGTTTTGGATTTTGTGCAAGGGAAATCATCCAAGGGTTTATAAGTAGCCTGCACCGTGCAAGCCTTTGCATGGTAGATTTTTCCATAAGTTAGTGTCCGACGACGAAATCTCACTTATCAGAGTTCATCGTGGAATAACCCTCTGAGGAATTGGCCATGAGGAATTGACCATGATATATCTGATCCATACATAAATATAATATCATGAAAAATGGATACAAATTTTTGACTGCTACTTAGTATTGGCAATGAGTCTGAAAAAGTATCTAAAAGGGTGAAATTTAGATATTTGCACCATGTCGAAGTAAGGAACCATGGCATATATGTCTGGAACAGATTCCATTTTGAGAGATTTGAAAAAACACTATCTCGTTGAAAGTTTCCATACCTCTGCCCTTTCTCAACGTATTTCTTCAGACAAAGACTCCGTTTTTTCCTCTTTCCGGATGGTAAATATTTATCAGAACATGGAGTGGGTAGTCAAAGGTAGATGGGTCAAAATAGA
Source organism: Agapanthus africanus (assembly GCA_030015575.1). NCBI lineage: Eukaryota > Viridiplantae > Streptophyta > Magnoliopsida > Asparagales > Amaryllidaceae > Agapanthus > Agapanthus africanus. Next base: position 194,184,477 of record CM057338.1, on the reverse strand, counting down.
GACTACCAAGACAATAGGAGATCCAATCTTGTGTTAGAAGAAAATTTATTTCATGTGCCGACTGTATATACATCCGGATAAGAGAGAGAAGAAATAGAAATGTGGGGCCCACATCCTGCCCAAAACTCTCCTCTTGCATTTCCTATCCGGATATATTATATCCGGTATACCGAATAATTTCTCGTGTTAGACACGCATGTATTTGTAAACAACCAGCAGAGAGAGGAATCCAGATCCAATTAAAGGAAGGAATTAATACCTAAATAAACAGGAGAATGCCTTTTTTATGATCCAAATAAAGAGATGCATTAATTAGGGAGGCAGAGACATTGCATGGTTCAAGATGCAGTCTTTTAAGATATGAAAATACTTTAATTTCTTGAGGTGAGCCGAAAAACTAGAGATTGAAAAAGACTCTATGGTGTATTTTATTTTCTTCGTGATAAAACAATCCTCATATTTGCCATGTGGAGAAGTATGTTAATCCCCGGCCGTCCCTTCTTTTTATTGTTTGTGTATCTTGCATGCTCGGACTGTTATGTAAAGAAACTTGTTGGAGTATCCAAACAAGAGCTCTCTCAGGGAATTTGAGCAAAGGTCCATATTGATAGGAGAATATGTAGTCTGATAATTTATCTCGTTAAGATTCAATACTATAACTTGTTGGGTCTCGGGATTGTTGGATTGTGACTCGTATCTTTAGTCCCACATCGGGAGTTTATAAGAAGTTGATGTGATATATAATATAACTTGGACCTCTATCTATTAGCTCGGCCTTTTGGGTTAGAATGGACACCCAAGTTGTGTTATGTATCCGTCGCTTGTGGGCTCCGCCCCCAACAAATTGGTATCAGAGCCAGGTTTGTTTGGGAGAAGGGGTGGAGCGAGAAAAAAATATATACCGCCGATATTGTATGCCACCTACAACGGTGCAGGCGGGTTTGTACGATACGAGTCAAGCTCGGGATTGTTGGGTTGTGACTCGTATCTTTTAGTCCCACATCGGGAGTTTATAAGAAGCTGATGTGTGATATATAATAGAACTTGGTATCAGAGCCAGGTTTGTTTGGGAGAAGGGGTATCAGAGCCAGGGGTGGAGCGAGAAAAAAATATATACCGCCGATATTGTATGCCACCTACAACGGTGCAGGCGGGTTTGTACGATACGAGTCAAGCTCGGGATTGTTGGGTTGTGACTCGTATCTTTTAGTCCCACATCGGGAGTTTATAAGAAGCTGATGTGTGATATATAATAGAACTTGGTATCAGAGCCAGGTTTGTTTGGGAGAAGGGGTATCAGAGCCAGGTTTGTTTGGGAGAAGGGGTGGAGCGAGAAAAAAATATATACCGCCGATATTGTATGCCACCTACAACGGTGCAGGCGGGTTTGTACGATACGAGTCAAGCTCGGGATTGTTGGGTCTCGGGATTGTTGGGTTGTGACTCGTATCTTTTAGTCCCACATCGGGAGTTTATAAGAAGCTGATGTGTGATATATAATAGAACTTGGACCTCTACCTATTAGCTCGGGTATCAGAGCCAGGTTTGTGACTCGTATCTTTTAGTCAAGCTCGGGATTGTTGGGTTGTGACTCGTATCTTTTAGTCCCACATCGGGAGTTTATAAGAAGCTGATGTGTGATATATAATAGAACTTGGTATCAGAGCCAGGTTTGTTTGGGAGAAGGGGTATCAGAGCCAGGGGTGGAGCGAGAAAAAAATATATACCGCCGATATTGTATGCCACCTACAACGGTGCAGGCGGGTTTGTACGATACGAGTCAAGCTCGGGATTGTTGGGTCTCGGGATTGTTGGGTTGTGACTCGTATCTTTTAGTCCCACATCGGGAGTTTATAAGAAGCTGATGTGTGATATATAATAGAACTTGGACCTCTACCTATTAGCTCGGGTATCAGAGCCAGGTTTGTGACTCGTATCTTTTAGTCAAGCTCGGGATTGTTGGGTTGTGACTCGTATCTTTTAGTCCCACATCGGGAGTTTATAAGAAGCTGATGTGTGATATATAATAGAACTTGGTATCAGAGCCAGGTTTGTTTGGGAGAAGGGGTATCAGAGCCAGGGGTGGAGCGAGAAAAAAATATATACCGCCGATATTGTATGCCACCTACAACGGTGCAGGCGGGTTTGTACGATACGAGTCAAGCTCGGGATTGTTGGGTTGTGACTCGTATCTTTTAGTCCCACATCGGGAGTTTATAAGAAGCTGATGTGTGATATATAATAGAACTTGGTATCAGAGCCAGGTTTGTTTGGGAGAAGGGGTATCAGAGCCAGGTTTGTTTAGTCCCACATCGGGAGTTTATAAGAAGCTGATGTGTGATATATAATAGAACTTGGTATCAGAGCCAGGTTTGTTTGGGAGAAGGGGTATCAGAGCCAGGGGTGGAGCGAGAAAAAAATATATACTGCCGATATTGTATGCCACCTACAACGGTGCAGGCGGGTTTGTACGATACGAGTCAAGCTCGGGATTGTTGGGTTGTGACTCGTATCTTTTAGTCCCACATCGGGAGTTTATAAGAAGCTGATGTGTGATATATAATAGAACTTGGTATCAGAGCCAGGTTTGTTTGGGAGAAGGGGTATCAGAGCCAGGTTTGTTTGGGAGAAGGGGTGGAGCGAGAAAAAAATATATACCGCCGATATTGTATGCCACCTACAACGGTGCAGGCGGGTTTGTACGATACGAGTCAAGCTCGGGATTGTTGGGTCTCGGGATTGTTGGGTTGTGACTCGTATCTTTTAGTCCCACATCGGGAGTTTATAAGAAGCTGATGTGTGATATATAATAGAACTTGGACCTCTACCTATTAGCTCGGGTATCAGAGCCAGGTTTGTTTGGGAGAAGGGGTATCAGAGCCAGGTTTGTTTACTCCCACATCGGGAGTTTATAAGAAGCTGATGTGTGATATATAATAGAACTTGGTATCAGAGCCAGGTTTGTTTGGGAGAAGGGGTATCAGAGCCAGGGGTGGAGCGAGAAAAAAATATATACCGCCGATATTGTATGCCACCTACAACGGTGCAGGCGGGTTTGTACGATACGAGTCAAGCTCGGGATTGTTGGGTTGTGACTCGTATCTTTTAGTCCCACATCGGGAGTTTATAAGAAGCTGATGTGTGATATATAATAGAACTTGGTATCAGAGCCAGGTTTGTTTGGGAGAAGGGGTATCAGAGCCAGGTTTGTTTGGGAGAAGGGGTGGAGCGAGAAAAAAATATATACCGCCGATATTGTATGCCACCTACAACGGTGCAGGCGGGTTTGTACGATACGAGTCAAGCTCGGGATTGTTGGGTCTCGGGATTGTTGGGTTGTGACTCGTATCTTTTAGTCCCACATCGGGAGTTTATAAGAAGCTGATGTGTGATATATAATAGAACTTGGACCTCTACCTATTAGCTCGGGTTTTTGGGTTAGAATGGGCACCCAAGTTGGGAGAAGGGGTGGAGCGAGAAAAAAATATATACCGCCGATATTGTATGCCACCTACAACGGTGCAGGCGGGTTTGTACGATACGAGTCAAGCTCGGGATTGTTGGGTCTCGGGATTGTTGGGTTGTGACTCGTATCTTTTAGTCCCACATCGGGAGTTTATAAGAAGCTGATGTGTGATATATAATAGAACTTGGTATCAGAGCCAGGTTTGTTTGGGAGAAGGGGTATCAGAGCCAGGTTTGTTTGGGAGAAGGGGTGGAGCGAGAAAAAAATATATACCGCCGATATTGTATGCCACCTACAACGGTGCAGGCGGGTTTGTACGATACGAGTCAAGCTCGGGATTGTTGGGTCTCGGGATTGTTGGGTTGTGACTCGTATCTTTTAGTCCCACATCGGGAGTTTATAAGAAGCTGATGTGATATATAATAGAACTTGGACCTCTACCTATTAGCTCGGGTTTTTGGGTTAGAATGGGCACCCAAGTTGTGTTATGTATCCGTCGCTTGTGGGCTCCGACATAACTGAGCGAGAAAAAAATATATACCGCCGATATTGTATGCCACCTACAACGGTGCAGGCGGGTTTGTACGATACGAGTCAAACTCGGGATTGTTGGGTCTCGGGATTGTTGGGTTGTGACTCGTATCTTTTAGTCCCACATCGGGAGTTTATAAGAAGCTGATGTGATATATAATAGAACTTGGACCTCTACCTATTAGCTCGGGCTTTTGGGTTAGAATGGGCACCCAAGTTGTGTTATGTATCCGTCGCTTGTGGGCTCCGACATAACTGATGGAGGGCGGAATCTCTTTCAGATGTTGCTTCCCGTTGATTTGCTGATGGCTGCGATGGGTGGCTAAGATTGGATCTGCAGGCTGTCACTCCTGAAGCGTGTGGATCTCAATGGGTTGAGGTTGTGGTTGCCGAGTTTACCTGTAAGAAAGTCCCGGGGTGGTTGTACCATCGAGGACCCTCCGACGATCAAGTTAGTCTAGAGATCCGAGCTGAGTAACGGCTTAGTGGAGTAAAAATGGCTTACCTTGACCGTCTGAAAGAGGGGTTTAAATAGCGGTGGCAGCAGGTGCAGCAGGCATGAGAATCACGCTGGGCGTTACGCTCCCGACGTCACGCCCGCATGAAAAGCGGGACCTCCCATTAATGGCGAGACAAGCTCGTTAATGGGGGATCGTGGTGGCGTGGAACGTGGGATGTGGCCGGCGGAGATCTCGTGCATGGCGAGATTCGCGCGATGGCGGTTACGCCTGCAAACAGTGACGTTGGTCGGTCGATGAGACCGAGGAAGATGACCTCGGCGGGAGAGCTTGTGGGCTCCGACATAACTGATGGAGGGCGGAATCTATTTCAGATGTTGCTTCCCGTTGATTTGCTGATGGCTGCGATGGGTGGCTAAGATTGGATCTGGAGGCTGTCACTCCTGAAGCGTGTGGATCTCAATGGGTTGAGGTTGTGGTTGCCGAGTTTACCTGTAAGAAAGTCCCGGGGTGGTTGTACCATCGAGGACCCTCCGACGATCAAGTTAGTATAGAGATCCGAGCTGAGTAACGGCTTAGTGGAGTAAAAATGGCTTACCTTGACCGTCTGAAAGAGGGGTTTAAATAGCGGTGGCAGCAGGTGCAGCAGGCGTGAGAATCACGCTGGGCGTTACGCTCCCGACGTCACGCCCGCATGAAGAGCGGGACCTCCCATTAATGGCGAGACAAGCTCGTTAATGGGGGATCGTGGTGGCGTGGAACGTGGGATGTGGCCGGCGGAGATCTCGTGCATGGCGAGATTCGCGGGATGGCGGTTACGCCTGCAAACAGTGACGTTGGTCGGTCGATGAGACCGAGAAAGATGACCTCGGCGGGAGAGCTCGCGGACGAGCAGGAGAGCCGAGGTATCTTGTTTCTGCGGTAGCTCGCGAACGAGCTGTGAGGCCGAAGAGGCCAATTGTGCCGGGGCTCGGAGGCGAGCCAGCCTCGTCGGTAGGACAGGCATAGGAGCAGTCCGGTCGGCCCCTGTAGGCCCTTTCTTGCATGCTCTGGGACACGTCATCTGCCACGTGTCATGAACTGGGAGATCACCGATATCGAGCATCATCAATAACAGTTGTAGATTCATTCGTTGAATGTAAATAAAATGCAGAGAATATATTTATCTAGAACATAGAGAAGCTATAGTACAATTGGATGTGCAAGTTATAACTGTTTCTACCTTTTATCAAAAGTAAGAGGTGGGGGTGGGGGTGGGGGTGGGGGTGGGGGCGGGGGGGCGCGGGGGGAAGAAATCATTTTTTTTTTTATCAAAATGATGATATTTTGATACTACATGTCATCCTAGCATTCAAGCACCTTTACAAAAGCAGAGATTGCTTTTTTATATACTTTTTAAACATGTGGAAGTCACTTTCAAATCCTTGCGCAATCTTCAGTCTGCAGGGGCTTTATCAATATGGAATCAACATTTCTGAATTTTTCCATTTCAATAATTAATTCATTAGTATAAAATGGGGAAAACAAAAAAGGAAAATGTTTCTTCAAAAACCCGTGACTGAAATTTTGATGTTCAAAGCTTAGGGAATCACGAAATTGCAAACAAATCCCTTGATTTTAATGATTTTGAAACATGCATCCAAATTTCCAATAGGAAATAAATAATCACAGCCCGGCCATTTACTAAAATACATGTATATAACATATCTTCTAGTTGCGGTTGTGTGAAACATGATGACAATTGTCCACTCCCTTTTCATAAACTATTCTATAAGATATTAGCCAGACGTATCGCCATTTGTTTTCCTTGTAACGTAGTTGTTGACTTGCTGTCTATATTTTTCTTTTAGGCTTTTAACATCACGTCCCTCCTAAACTATGGTATTTTCCTGACTCCTCTCCTAATCAGACCGTTTACCCCACATCTTCCCTAATCCTTTAAGTTACTCCTCCAGACCTTCTTTGACATTTTCTGTCTTTCCAAAACTCCACCGTTACTCTTGTCCCCCTCCCCCCAAAGCTTTCAACACAACGTTCTCAGTCAGTTTCAACTCGATGATTCCCTCCATCCCGGGACCCATCTCCTCGTTTATCTCTGTATACCGCAGCTAATGGAGCTATGATATACAGCAACTCCATTAAATCCTTTTGCAATTTGCCAATTTTTTCATAGTTGAAGATATAATTAATATGCTGCAATTCTTAGTTTTGTATATTATTGTAGATGTAGATAGAAAGACCTGAATGAGTAGTTTTGGGACCAAAGGAGGCAAAAGGAACAGACAGAAGATTCTAATCTCAACAACTTCGTTGTTTTGAGAGACAACTTAAAAGATATGTAGCAATACAGGAATAGGTGGGGACTCTAGTTTTTCATATAATTTTCAATCCTTCTCTTGTTTTCTTCCGCTTTATAAAAATATCAATTGAGAGAGACTAATTAATTTGAGATTCTATACAGCATACAGCTGTAGGACTGATCCAATTGAGTCTCGTTTGTATCTTCATATTTATGTTTGTTTATTTCCTTGGTCTCACGTACGTACACAGACGAAAGAAAGAAAGATATAGAACGGATATCCATATTATCATATCCATTCCTCCATTACTCACTCTCTCTCTCTCTCTCTCTCTCTCTCTCTCTCTTATATATATATAAAAGAGGCCCTAGAAGTCTTTTTCGTCAGACGGCGTCAAAAAACTACACCCTCCACCATTTTATTCAATAATCGGCACCCATCATCATTATCTTTATCATCTAAGATTTGGACACACCAAATTTCATGCGATTCTACCACCGTTGATTTAGCAATGTACAAAGCTCTATTGTCGGTAAACCGTTAATTTTGCACCTACTAAATCAACGGTGAAAAGGAGGTAAAATCACATGAAATTTAATGTATCTACATCTTAGATGATATAGATGGAGGTGATGGATGCGGATCGTCGGAAAAAATCGTGGAAGTTGTATTTTTTCGATGCCATAGAATGGAAATTCCCTCCTACGACATCTTCCCTCCATTATTCTCATACACACGCGTACACACACATATAGAGTACAGATCCTATTGGGTGGGTTTGCATTTATATGTAAAGGGGGAAAATCCTTTTCATTTTATTTGGCATATCCAAGTTGGGTTCGGGTCAGGATCCAACTTATCATGAAGGGGTTTCAGTGAATCTGCTATTATTATCCCTTTAGTATTAGATACAACGATCGGAATTGAGTAAAACGGAGGGCTCATGAGTTTGTATTTTTTCCTTTTTTAATCTTTGATGTGCGGCAAAGAACTATTATAGCAAAGCTAAGAGGAGAGAGTCTCACATTCCTCATGAAGACAGGACCGAACCTTGTCGACCCTATGTGGATTGGTTATGACTAGAGCAGGCCGAGTCCTATATTTAGAAAGGGGTGTCTCTGTTTACATGGCGGTCCCCATCCGATCATCACAGGACCCTATGTGTGATATGTGCAATATCATATTCCATCGTTATAATATAGGGCTATACATTATCAAGGGCTTGCATGGTGCAAACCACTTACAAGCCGTTTGATAGTTTTGAGTTTTGTGTAAGGAAAGGCTATCCAAGGGCTTGCAAATGACTTGCACCATGCAAGACCTTGCATAAAAGATTTTTCCTTGTCATTGTAAGATATTTTTTTTTACTTTAGCGAGACACATGAATTAATAAATGGTTAATAGACAGCGTCTTGTCTTTACCACCAAAGGAAATACCTATAATGATATCGTATATTCTAGTGCATTCTAGTTCCTCTGATACATATAATTGCCCTACTGAACTTTTCTTTTTAAAAGAAAAATAAGGAAAGAAAATTAGCAACAGTTGCAAGTAAGGGTTGCATTTTAAAAATACATATTATGTATATTTATATCCTATAAAATATACATATTAGATTAGATTTTAGCCTAGTTGCCTCATTAGTTAATTTCCTAGAAGACATGGTTCAACTTCTGCTATTATAGATGTCAACCGTTTATACATTATTACTGCAGTGACACGGGTTCTAACAAAAAAAAAAGTCAAATTTAGTACAAGAATAATGTTAAAATTTATTAAACCATCTTGTTGGGCGTATCAATAAAACATGCTTGTCTTTGTTATGCCCAGCGCCGAAAATTCCTGCATTAATTCGTACTTATATGGAAGGAAGAAAGGACAATGGTGAGTAAAGTTTGCGGACAAAGAAAGCGAAGACAATGGCCATGTACATGTCATCAAGCATGTTCCCCGCACCGCTTTTCTTATTCCTTCATTATACCCACACGCACACACAGACACACGGTCATATATATGATTCTGCTCACCACCATGTAAATTCAAATCACTCAAGTGTGACCTTTGGATGACATACACATATAATGGTATATTCCTGATTCATTGAAGAGGAGTAGAAGTGATAACTTGACTATTCACTCGTTATGCACCGACCCAGCTGACACCTTTTGATGATACTCAATATTGGCGATCTTCATGATCAGGACACGTGGCGGATGACGTGTCCCTGAACTCAGAAGAAGGGGCCCACAGGAGCCGACCATGCCACCCCTGTACCCGACCTGCAAGCACAAGCTGGCTCTCCTCGGAGCCCCCCTGCAAATTGGCCTCCTCGTCCCCTCAGCTCGCCCCGAGCTGCAACAGGACCAAGACTCCTCGGCCCTCTTGCTCGTCTCCGAGCTCCTCAGCCGAGGTCATCTTCCTCGGTCCCTCCGACCGACCAACTCCACCACTCACAGGTGTAATCGCCGCTCCGCAAATCTCGCCACACGCAGATTCTCCACCAGCAACATCCCACGTTCCACGCCATCACGATCCCCATTAATGGGCGATCCGCTCTTTACGCGGACGTGACGCGGAAGCGTAACTGCCGGCGAAATTCTCACGCATGCTGCTGCGTGCTGCCGCCACTATATAAACCCCCATCACAGAGGGGTCAAGTAAGCCATTTTTTACTCCACTTAGTCGTTACTCTGCTCGGATCTCGTACTAACTTGATCGTCGGAGGGTCCTCGGTTGTACCAAACCACCCCGGGACTTCTTTGCAGGTACTCGGCGTTAAACTTCTCAAATCACCAATCTCCTCAAAACCCATTAAGACCCGCACGCAACAGGAGATCACCTTCCAAATCCACCGAGAGATCGACGGAAGACAACATCTGAGGGAGACCGGAAAAGGACCTCCATCAGTTGGCGCCGTCTGTGGGAAAGCAAACTCCACAAAAACAAAGTTGGCCTTCCGATCTTCGTCCACATGGCGCGCGATCACCCTGAAGATCCAGGTACAAGCCGCCGCCTCCCCCTCATCGGAGGCGTGGATGAACCTCGTCCGGCGACCGTCATCAATGCCCTCGCCGGCCGAATAGACCGACTAAAGTCCAACCGGCCAGGGCCCCAGATCGCCGCTCCTCCGCCTCTAGAAGACTCTGCCCTCGTCGACACAGCTGACCACCGGCAGGCTACGTCCCATGGCCACAGACCTCACGGGCCGATACTCGTCCGCTGGGCGATCATTGAGCCTCCTCTGGCGGAATTGAAATGACGCGACTATGGCGCTTCGCCTCCCCGCACAATCGATGCGCGTGCTACGCGCACGTTCACCGCGACGGTTCCTGTTCCCCATACCTGCAACTGGATGGTCGGGCGAAACCTCATGAAGAATCAGCCGAGTAGCTACCCTGCTCGGTTATCCCTAGCCGGTAGCTTCCCTACTCGCAACGCCAGGGATCAAAACCCTCGCCAAGAGGCAACCGCGCAGCTTCACTACCCGGTCATCCTTAGTGGGCTTCTTACAGCCCTTCCAACGGTAAGGATCAAAGTTCTTCCAACGGTAAGGATCAAAGTCCTCCGTAGAGGCAGCCGAGCAGCTTCTCTGCTTGGCTATCCCTGACCGGTAGCTTCCCTACTCGCAACGCCAGGAATCAAAGCGCTCGCCAAGAGGAAACCCAGCAGGTACCCTGCTCGGTTATCCCTGGCGGGTAGCTTCCCTACCGCAACGCCAGGGATCAGAAAGTTCTCCCAGAGGCAGTCGAGCCCGAACCTCGCTCGGCTATCCCTGGCGGGTAGCTTCCCTACCGCAATGCCAGGGATCAGAAAGTCCTCCCAGAGGCAGTCGAGCCCGACCTTCGCTCGGCTATCCCTGGTGGGTAGCTTCCTTACCGCAACGCCAGGGATTAGAAAGCCCTCCCAGAGGCAGTCGAGCCCGAGGATCCCTCGCTCGGCTATCCTTCACGATAAAAGCCCTCGCCAAGAGGCACCGGGCAGTAACCCTGCCCGGCCAAGGGTCCTTGATAGGCTTCTTACAGCCCCTCCCGCGCCAAGGACCAAAGTCCTCCCAGAGGCAGTCGAGCCCTTGCTCGGCTATCCCTGGCTGGTAGCTTCCTACCACAACCGACAGGGATCAAAGTCCTCGCCAAGAGGCACTGGGCAGTAACCATGCTCGATCCCCGTCCTGAAGGATCAAAGCCATCGCAAGAGGCAACCGAGCAGCTACCCTGCTCGGTCATCTTCGGCTGGTAGCTCCCTACCTATGACGCCAGGGATCGAAACCCTCGCAAGAGGCATCCGAGCGGCTACCCCGCTCAGTCATCCCAAGCTGGTAGTTGCCTACCCATGACGCCAGATATCAAAGCCCTCGCCAAGAGGCAACCGCGCAGCTTCATTATCCGGTTATCCCTGCTCGGTTATCCCTGGCGGGTAGCTTCCCTACAACAACGCCAGGGATCAGAAAGCCCTCCCAGAGGCAGTCGAGCCCGGGGATCCCTCACTCGGCTATCCTTTAGGACAAAAGCCCTCGCCAAGAGGCACCGGGCAGTAACCCTGCTCGTCCCCGTCCTGAAGGATCAAAGCCCTCACAAGAGACAACCGAGCAGCTACCCTGCTCGGTCATCTTCGGCTGGTAGCTCCCTACCCATGACGCCAGGGATCGAAGCCCTCACAAGAGGCATTCGAGCGGCTACCCCGCTCGGTCATCCCAGGCTGGTAATTGCCTACCCACGACGCCAGAGATCAAAGCCCTCGTCAAGAGGCAACCGCACAGCTTCACTGTCCGGTCATCCTTAGTGGGCTTCTTAAAGCCCCCCAACGCTAAGGATCAAAGTCCTTCTTAGAGGCAGCTCAGCAGCTACCCTGCTCGGTCATCTTCGGATGGTAGCTCCCTACCTATTATGCCAGGGATCGAAGCCCTCGCAAGAAGCATCCGAGCGGCTACCCCGCTCGGTCATCCCAGGCTGGTAGTTGCCTACCCACGACGCCAGAGATCAAAGCCCTTGCCAAGAGGCAACCGCGCAGCTTCACTGCTCGGCCATCCTTAGTGGGCTTCTTACAGCCCCTCCAACGCTAAGGATCCAAAGTCCTCCCAGAGGCAGTCGAGCCCGACCCTCGCTCAACCATCCCCAGCTAGTGGTCGTTGCTCGCAACGCCAGAAGTCAAAAGCCCTCGCTAAGGGACAACCGAGCAGCTTCCCATTCATGCTCGGCATAAATACGGTGGACGGCCCTCTGCTCATCACATGCAGAGGATCCGAGGCCCCAACAAGGGACATCAGGTCTATCTAAGTCTGGGCGATCCCCCCTCGACTTCGGGGCCGTGGAGACGCCTCCTACTCAGCAGCGTTTGGCGCGCTTGGCAAGTGACCGAAATCAACTCGATGAACGATCGTTAGACGGATAGCCGACCTGACATGGAAGCCCAACAGTGCAAGCAGAGATATTTTATGAGTATTCTTCACAAACAGAAGATAAAGTGCAAACCGATGAAACCAAAGAAAAAAGTTTTATTACCGATAGCAAAGTCTTTAAAAAGGGTATTTTGGGCTCCCCAGCCTTACAAACTGCCCGGAGGCTTAAAAAAATTCCAAAAACAACAAAATAAAGGGAAAGGAAGATGGGGGCTTTAGGCCTCGGGACTAGGCGCGACCTCGGGATCCTCGACATCTGCCACAAGACGAGCAGGGTCCTCGGCGACTTCCTCGTCAGGAATCTCTTTCCCCTGCTCATCGGCGTCCGTGAAGGGGTATTCAGCCCGGAGCTCTTCGTCGGCAAACTCTAGCATCCGGGCCTTAACGGCGTCGAGGGCTTCGTGCCAGATGAGGGTTGTGACCACAGCCAGGTCATCATAGAAGTCCTTCAACTTCTTGTAGCCCTCCACCGCCTTCGCCGCCGAGAGGTCAGCCAACTTCGTCGCTCTTAGGTCGGCCGACTTCACCGACTCAGCCGCCGCCCCCAGCTCCTTCCGGAGGGTCTTCACCGTCTTCTTCAGATTGCCGGCGAGCACCTGAGCGTCCTCAAGCTTGGCCTCGGCAGCCATGGGTACCGGGAAACCTCCCGTTCCCGGCCTCCACCTCGCCCTCCAGGGCGGCGACCCTCGTCATCACCGCCTCCAGCTCCCGCTTGGAGCTCTCCTCCAGCGAGGTGAGCTGGCCTGCAGCCTTCATCGCCGGGGCAATCATCTCGGCCTCCATGCGTAAGGCGAGGGCAACATGCTGGAGAACCTGAAAGATAAGAAAGAGATCAAAAAGATGAAGGAGGCGCCGAATTTCATAAACAACCAAGCACTAACCTGCACGGACTCCTGGGCGATGGACGCCATCTGAGCCCTGAAGGTTCCCCCGGGGATCCTACCCCCTGCCGACTTCTCTATGTCGTGCAGCAGGCTATCCGCGACTGATAGCCCCGAGGGCACCGCGAACTGGAGGCCCCCTCCTCCACCATTATCGGCGAGGGCGGGTCCCGGGAAGACCTCTTAAGCGGCTCCGATGGGGAGCCGATCTCCTCTTCCGAGGCCGGGTCCTCTAGAATTCGGGCCCGCTTTCGGCCCGGCGCTCTGCTCGGCCCCGGGGCGGGATCCGCCCCCGAACGCTCACGGGACGCGGCCACCAGAGGAGAGGGAGCCGGGGCAGGCTTCGCACGAGAAGAGCTGGCGGCCCCAGCCTTCATGACCTTTCTCGGCCGGCGCATGGAAGCTCGAAGTTCGTCCATATCCATGGGTCCTGCACAAACCAAATGCAAAGAAGTCAGCGACACAAGCAATATAAAAGCCAAAAGCAAGCATAACTTACCGACGAACTCAACGGGGCTGAGCCCGGCCCAACTCAGGACCTCTCAGATAGCAGCACGTCGAATCGGGGGATGGGCTCCCACGACACCAGCGGGGTTATTGGACTGGTTCCCCGGCAAGCATTTTTCCCTTGACCACTTGGTAGGCATGGGCCAGTCCTCGCCCTCGGGAGGCGAGACGAAGAAGAACTTCTTCTTCCATTAGCAGAGCCACAACCCCTGTTCCGGCGGCGCCCCCTTGTTGCTTTCTAAAGGAGAGGTAGACCCACCTCGTGTCGTCCGCTCGATCCCTAGGATGATTTTTGAAAATGAGGGAAGAATCGAGGAGGGAAAGGCTGAAAGGAACCACATGTAACTTCAGGCGGATCAGGAACCCGAGGAGAATCCTCCATGAATTCGGCACTAGTTGGCCAGGGGCTAACCCGAAGAAGTTCAGCGCTTCGACGACCTCGGGAGAGAAGGGCAGGTGCATTCCACCCCCAAAAGGCTTCCAAGTACAGGGCGATCTCCCTACCCCGCACTTGGTTTTCCTTCTCTCCCTCCTTGGCCAGACGAAGCGTATAACGTGAGGAGATGTGGAAGCGAGGACGAGTATTGACGAGCTCGTCCTCATGCCTCACCCAACACGAGGCGCCGGGGGCAGCATCTACCTCCTCCTCCCTGGGGGCTGCCCCCGCTACGCGATCCTGAGAAGAGGGTCCGATCCCTACTCCCCGAGAAGACTCAGGCTCAACTAAAGGGTCCCTAGAACCTACTCCTACAACATCTACAGATCTACCGAAAGAAGATATCTAACCTGAAGAAGATGGGTCCTCGGGAAGCAAAAGCGGAAGAAAGAAGACGAGCGTCGAGCGGCCAAGACTTAGAAGAAAGGGAATATGAAAGAGTAGGGGCCCCAGAATGGGCCCCATCTCTACTTATCACCGCAAACGATCTCATCCAACGGCGCCTTTCATCTCCCGCTAAAACGCCTCCTCGCGTCCAACAGCTCCGATTGCTCCACTTATCGTTCCCACACTGGACCGCACCCCATCAGACGCCGCAGGTCTGCGCACGTCGTGTCGGCCAACCGACGCTTGACACGTGGACCGTCGCTTCAGTGGCAGGATGCGCGAACCGGCGTACCTTCCTTAAATGCAAAGATCTCGCTCTGATTCGCTGACAGAAAAAACAGATGACAGCCCGGGGACGTGTCCCGACGAAACCTTATGAGGGAGCTCGCCCCGGACGGCCTGGCAGTCCACTCCTGACCCGACCCGATAGCTAGTCGGGACAAGAGTGGGGGGCTAATGATGATACTCAATATTGGCGATCTTCATGATCAGGACACGTGGCGGATGACGTGTCCCTGAACAAAGAAGAAGGGGCCCACAGGGGCCGACCATGCCACCCCTATACCCGACCTACAAGCACAAGCTGGCCCTCCTCGGAGCCCCCTGAAAATTGGCCTCCTCGGCCCCTCAGCTCGCTCCGAGCTGCAACAGGACCAAGACTCCTCGGCCCTCTTGCTCGTCTTCGAGCTCCCCAGCCGAGGCCATCTTCCCCGGTCCCTCCGACCGACCAACTCCACCACTCACAGGCGTAACCGCCGCTCCGCAAATCTCGCCACGCGCAGATTCTCCGCCAGCAACATCCCACGTTCCACGCCATCACGATCCCCATTAATGGGTGATCCGCTCTTTACGCGGGCGTGACGTCGGGAGCGTAACTGCCGGCGAGATTCTCGCGCCTGCTGCTGCGTGCTGCCGCCACTATATAAACCCCATCATAAAGGGGTCAAGTAAGCCAATTTTTACTCCACTTAGCCGTTACTCTGCTCGAATCTCGTACTAACTTGGTCGTCGGAGGGTTCTCGATGATACCAAACCACCCCGGGACTTCTTTGCAGGTACTCGGCGTTAAACTCCCAAATCACCAATCTCCTCAAAACCCAATGAGACCCGCACGCAACAGGAGATCACCTTCCAAATCCACCGAGAGATCGACGAAAGACAACATCTGAGGAAGACCCAAAAAGGACCTCCATCACCTTTCATTTATGATGATATCATCATCATCCCCCTTATTTCTATGAAATCATCTCAAAGGTCACACTTACATTTTTCTTAGCTAGTAACCATATAAAGTCCTTCCTATTTTCCACCTTACTATTTGCTTTCTATATAACAGCAATTTTACTGTTGTTTGCCAGAAAGATGATTAAAATAAGAGCCTAGAGGCCCGAGCAACTCTCCTGAGCAGCAGAAAGAATGAATGGGGATCACTGAGAGGATGAGCAGCTCACTCTTTAGTGACGTTGTGTAGCTGGTAAGTCGCTTAGAAAGAGTTGCTTATGAACTATTCTATCTTTAAAAAGATAAAAAAAAAAAATGGGAGGAAAAAAACTTTCCTTATTTAAAAAAGAATGAAAAAAAGAGGAAAAAAGACCCGAGAGCAAATGGGAGGCTGAAAAGAGGCCACCATGCGTCAGCAGGACCCGGTCCCACTTGTTTACCCAATGAGGATTCACTTAGGGCCTGTTTGGTTGTAGAATTATGAAATCCAAAAATTTGAGAAGATTCCATAATTTTGTGTTTTTTAGTGGGATTTGGATTTGTAGCATTCCTTTGTTTTTTATAGGGGGAAGGCCCACTGCAAAATAAGGATTCTTGAATCCTTAAAAATTTGGAGAATTTGCAAAGATTTGGCACTATTCATTGTACTTTTAGATGGGATCCGGATACTTTATTTATTTAATAATCATCTCTCCATCTATCTGTAAAGCCCCAGTTTCCGAATATATAATTTTTCCGTATTTTTCCAGATTTTATTCCAATTTTTTTCTTTTTATATATATTTTATTATTTTCTTTTAATTATTCCTAAACCTAAATTATAAAACCTAAATCTACTCGTACCTACCCGACCCGACCCATGCCCGACCCGCCTCACCTTCTTCCTCCCTCACTCGTTCTCATTTCCCGCTCATTCTTCTCTAACGTCTCCCCACTCCTTATGTCCACGTCCACGAGACTCGAGCTCGCTAACTCCCCCGCGTCCCGCTCGCTCCCCCAACGGCCACTCTCTCCAACGGCTCCCCTCACTTGCACCCACGCCACGACGGCCGCACCCATCTCCACACGACCCGCACTCCTCCAACGTCTCTCCTCCTCGCGTCCACGCCGTGAGACCCGCTCCCCCACGTCCTTGCCTCACCCTCATCACAACACCGAGCCCCTCTCCCTTCTTTTCCCCAACTCGCTCTCTCCCCCTCGTCTTCCTCTCTGCTTCATTCTCTCTCTCTCTCTCTTCCGCTCTGCTCCGCCATCGAGCACCCCCATCTCCAAACTCCGACCAATCACCGACAATCTCCCCGGCGAACTCTGTCTCCTCCTTTCTCCCCTCTCAACCCAAAACTTCAGACAAGCCCCCTGCTTCGACACCGCAGCCGCCACTCCCCATCACCAAGCCCCCTCCCTTCAAAGTCGCGACGCCACCGACAGCAGCCACCTCCCGCTCCACCTCGCTGACCGTCTCCGAGCTCCTCCCCTGCTCACCATCCCCGAGCACCAACCCCGAGCCCAGGCCCCTGCACCCGAGTCGGAGGTCCCTAATTCACCAACTCCAAGCCCCAGAACTGCCCGAGCTCGCTGCCGTCGCCGCTATCCGAACTGCCCAAGCTTGCTGCCGTAGCCGCTGCTTGTGTCGTGCCGTGCCCATACGCATGCCTTCGCCGTCACCATTGCTGCCTCTCACCATCGTCGCTGCCAGGATTATCGTCGTCGCGATTGTCTGAGGCAAGTGAACGTTAATCACTTGCTTACTCATGCTAATTAATATATTATTTAATCGGGAAAAATGATGTTACATAATATAGAGTATGTGTCTATATATATATATATATATCGTTAAATTATAATTCAATTAGTTCTGTAACGAACCCTCGTGGTTCGATTATATTGAAGGGAGCCTGACTAGGCTTTATCATTCCGTGTCAACACCATTTGTAGTCTAATCGAATAACATCTAGTTGGACCGATTACTGCAAACCGATGTTCCGATTGGTACCCGTACATATCTTATGTGTTGGACATGATACATGAATGAAAACCCTATCTTAAATTGCCGAAATTTATGATCGTCAAACCCCTTTTTCTGTTAGTGGAGGACGTGCAGGAATTTAAGGAAGAAAAAGAAAATATGTAGGTTAGACTTAAAGGTCGCTCTTAAAGGCGACACTAAAACTGAATTTTACCGTGCAGGTTACCTCAATAAAATCATTGTAAATTCAATATAGGTTGGAACGTAACGTTCTATGGCTCATATCGAAGACGACTCGATAACCTAAAACCCCCTATAGTTTAATTCTCGACGTTTATAGATTTCTGTAACGATAATTGGCTGCGAATGTGGCACTGGACTGCAGTCCAGGGCAACATTTCATTGGAATACCTGACTTTGAACACCTGTACGTCCCTGTTTTAAACTAAAAATGCATGGAACCCCATGGTCGCGTAGATAATCTAGTTAGCTAATACCTTAATCTGGTCCCGTGCTGTTTCACAGTCGTTTGATATTAAATTTGTATTTTTGAGTGTCGCTGTGTTCTGCAGTTTCTGCAGTAATGTTTCCTACACCATCACATTAAACAGAACATAACTTTTAATACAGAAATGCTAATGATAATCCGTTTGATGCCAGATAGAACTATATTTCATTCAACTGGGAAAACACGTGAATCTGAACACAATCACTGACAAAACGCGTGTGAAGTCGGGCTTCCAGTTCTGAAACTGGAATTCCAGCAATCGGTCGCCACCTTAAAATGATGATAACTTGAATTCTGATCGACATGAAATAAATTTTACTGTTTATGTAATCAAGTGTGCTTCGTACGTCCTTTATATTATTTCGGTCGATTCTATACGTGTGATTTATCGAAAATTTTGCAAGTTGTATGGTATTGGTCGTCATAAAATAGTGAATACCTGTTCAGTGCATTTCTGCATATTTTCGTGCTTGATTTATACCTGCTACATAGTGATCGTTCACATTGAGATATAGCGACTGTTTTGCATTGTCGATATATATTAGTGTTAGTGATTGTGTTGTGACAAATACAACAATGATATTGATAAGTGGAAAAGTGATTGAAAGTGACAGCGATACGTATTTTTTCACAACCTATCTAATACCTGAATGCATACTATAACCCGGGGGAATGGGAAATCAAGATGGAATTGAACTCGCATTTAGCGAGGTACAATGATTTAGAGGATGATCATTCGCTATTAGTGATATACATATATACACATTAGATCGTGGGTCTAGCAGCACGGCTGACAGGGTTATGTCCCAGGCACATCGGACCATAGTCTTGAGCATGCACGAGACTCTTGTTAAACTTGAGCATCCTTTCTACCTTTTGATTTCATTGACTTAGTGACCGATAAGTAGTGATATACACATTTTCTAATTTACTGACATGATATCCATATTGCACTATTCATATTCAGTCGATATTTATTATACTCATGTTCTGCATTCTGTTGTACTTCTCGCGTTTAATAACATTCCACGCCTTTATATAATTATTGCTATATGTGTCGTCCTAACGACCTGAATGTGTATGCTCAGAGGACGAAGTGGATCCAGCTCAGGAGCAGAACCTGCCATTCGAGATCGCGGAGGTCTAGACTGCATCACCAGCGCTATTTCCCTTGCTTTCAGCACTTGTTTTGTTGGTTAGTTTATTTTATTTTACAAAATAAATGTATCTCGAACTCTTTTATTTATAATGTAATAAAGTTGTGAAGTGTGATTTTCCGTTACTCAAGTACTATTTACTGACTACCATGTAATGCTAGAAGCCGAAGTGTGACTACAGCGGGATTATTCCCTGACCGTAGGAGCATGGCTGATCTAGTCACCCCTTGTATTCCGTATTTTGGGAAGTGGGACGTGACACTATCTCTCTCTAAAATTTTCAAATCCAAATCCTACGTTTTTTCTACCAACCAAACAAGAATTACAAGGATCTACAAATCCAATACTAGGAATCCAATACCAACCAAATAACAAATTACCAAATTCCGAAATTTCCGTTCGTACTATTTTGGAATCCAAATTTCATAATCTTGCAACCAAACAGGACTTAACCTCAATGAAGTATGCATCTGTTACATGTACTTCTTTGTTAGTATCAAAGCAAAGCTTGTCTTTAACAATGATAACACATGATATAGAGGTTTGTTGAGATTTGTCATGCATTCAAATCTTTCAGAAGAGAATATTACGGATTTAGATTTAGATTGGACCTAAATTTAAACTGCTAGTTGAATAGGATAAATTAGAAATCATATTTAAATTTAGTAATGATTTGAGAAAATCTTATTTAACTTAAATGGTATTCTTGCATGTTTAGGTATTCTATGCCTATAAATATAAATTGATTAGGGTATTTTACAGAAGAAAAAGGAAAGGAGTTGAATGGAAGTTTTTGTAGCAAGAAAAATTTTGTAATTCGTATTGACTTTGAATAAAGAAAAGAAACCGGAAGATTTTCTTGTGTTTGATTGTGTCTTTTATTTTATTCTTTCTTCTCAAAAATCACGTGTTTGTTTTTCTGAATTGTTTAGGACCTAAAAATCCTTACAACCAAACGAGTATGGTTCATGTAGTGAAGTGAGAGAACCGTCAGTTTAATTTCCGACGGAGTCTATGAGAAAAAAGAAAAAAAGAAGAAGAGAAATTAGAGCTTGCCTGCTTTGCCTTTTTGTTATTTAGTAGATATATTTGCTATTTTGGAATTGTGGCACTACTTTTTTGAAGTGATTCTATTGAAACTTGGTTGATTTAATCTTGGTTTCTTTTTCGAATTTACTGTTAAAGTTAACATTACATTGACAATGGTAGGAGGTATATATGTGAATTTATTTAAGGTAAGCTGAAAAGATTGTTATCGTGTATGCAGAACATTCAAGAAAAATGGAAGGTATATCATATTAGCACAGAATTTCGGAGGGGATGATATAAATCCATTAACTTTTAAGTACGTACATGCAATATAACTACTTTTAGGCTTGACAAACTCGTGGTGCTATGTATTGTGAGGTTTGTTAGCCCACCTAGCTGTGGCGCAAGACCATGGAGCTATTTGATAGGGTGTAACATTACATCCTCGTATGGTTCCAACTTTTTCAAGATAAAAAACAATTATTTGATTGCAAGCAGTTCATTCTTCAACACATAGTTGGAACAAGAAATAGAGTTATAAATCATGTGTTTGAAACCATATTTAAATTGAATACATTTGCAAACACGTGTTGGAACAATATATATATATATATATTTAAATACATTTGCAAACACGTGTTGGAACAATATATATATATATATATATATATATATATATATATATATATATATATATATATATATATATATATATAAGATTAATGGAGGAAAGAGGCCATAGGAGGGGATTTCCTCCTATGGCGTGGAAAAAATACAACTTCCACCATTTTTTCCGACGATCGGCACCCATCATCATCATCGTTATCATCTAAGATGTGCGTACACCAAATTTTATGTGATTCCACAACTTTTTCACCGTTGATTTAGTGGGTTCAAAATTACCGGTTTACCGACAATAGAACTTCTTACATTGCTAAATCAACGATGAAAAAGTTGTGGAATCACATGAAATTTGGTGTACCCACATCTTAGATGATAACGATGAAGATGATGGGGGCCGATCGTCGAAAAAATTGGTGGAGGTTGTATTTTTTCCACGCCATAGGAGGAAATTTCCTCCTATGGCCTCTTTTCTCCATTATTCTCTCTCTCTCTCTCTCTCTATATATATATAAATAGAGTTATAAATCATGTGTTTGAAACCATATTTAAATTGAATACATTTGCAAACACGTGTTGGAACAATATATATATATATATATATATATATATATATATATAAGAATAGTAGAAGAAAGAGGTCCTACGAGGCTTTTTTTAGGTGGCGTCTAAAATCTATATCCTCCGTGACTTTTTTTGACGATTGGCATCCATCATCATCATCTTTATCATGTACGATGTGGATACACCTAATTTCATGTGATTCCACCACTTTTCCACCGTTGAATTAGCAATGTAAAAAGTTCTATTGTTGGTAAACCGTTAATTTGCACCCACTAAATCAACGGTGAAAAACTATTTGAATCAAATGAAATTTGGTGTATCAACATCTTAGATGATGAAGATGATGGGTACCGATCATTGAATAAAAATGTGGAGATGCATTTTTTAGATGTCATAGAAGAAAATCTCCTATGGCGCCTTTCCTCCATTATATATATATATATATATATATATATATATATAATGGAGAAAAGAAGTCCTAGGAGGCTTTTTCGTCAAGTGGCGTCTAAAATCTGTATCCTCTGCGACTTTGTTCAATAATCGGCACCCATCATCATCATCATCATTATCATGTAAGATGTGGATACAACAAATTTTATGTAGTTCCATCACTTTTGCACTATTGAATCAGCAATGCAAAAAATTCTATTGTCAGTAAATCGTTAGTTTTGCACTCATTAAATCAACGGTGAAAAATGTTGGAATCAAATGAAATTTGGTGTATCAACATCTTAGATGATAAAAATGAAGATGATGAGTGCCGATCGTCGAATAAAATCATGGAGAGTATATTTATTCGACGCCACAGGAAACACATTTCCTCCATTGTTCTCTCTCTTTAGAGACACGCATGGTGGTGGTGGTGGTGGTGGTGGTTTTTTGGTGGGGGGGGGGCATATATTGTTTTGCATCCTAATGCCTACTTAAAAAAATTGAGAGGGCAAGACATTATTTTGCATCCAAATGCCAACTTAATGAGAACTTTTGCAATCTCTCTCTCCCTCCCTCTCCTCCTCCCACTGATCTCTCTCTCACACACGTCCCACGACAAAAGAAACAAGGTACCCTACAACAAGGACTCTGTAACAAATAATGATAACTCAACATCATAGCCCTTTCTCAAAGTTGGAAGGTCATGGAGAGGTGAATGAATAGTGCTACCCTGGACCTAGCTAGATATTTCATGTGATCAGCATTGGATCTGCCAGCTATTACAATTTCCTAACCGCTAATAAGGGCTTGTGGTGGGATGATTGTGAGAGAATTGTACCGTGGAATCAAAAATAATAAAAAATGAAAGGATGCCACAATTTTGCATTTGGTTGTGTGATTTGAATTTGTAGAATTCCTTTGTTTTTCATGGTGGCCCACCACAAAATAAGAATCCTTGAATCCTCAAAAATTTAGAGAATTTGCAAGGATTTGACACTATTTATTGTATTTTTAGATGGGCCCGGAATACTTTATTTATTTAATAATCCTCTCTCCATTATCTCTCTCGAAAATTCTTAAATCAAAATCCCACCTTTTTCACCAAGCAAACAAGGATTACAAGGATCTACAAATCCCATACCAGGACTCCAATACCAACCAAACAACAGATTACCAAATCCAGAAATATTCAACTCTACAATTTTGGAATCCAAATTTCATATTCTTGCAGCCAAACAGTCCCTAACAGCTGCTGCTACTTGTGATTATCCCCATAATTATCCCCCACGTTTTGGCTTAATTATTTAATTATGATCCCCATGATTAAACCTACTGTCGATGCTAAACAAAATATTTGTTAATATAATAGTTGGGAGGTCGCGGCTCACCACTACACATATCCCAAAAAGAGTCAACCAATCAACCAATTTCAGTTTGATAATAATCCAGCAACATTACTTATTAGAAGTGCATCCTAAACAACATGGCTTCACCTAAACTCACATGTCACAACACAACACCATTCAAAGGCTAGCCAACAGCTAAAAGACTCATTCTATAATATGCTTATTTAGTATTTAATGGTCTTTGGGAATCCTGCAAAAAAGGACCAGCTTGTAAGCTCATTTCCTTGCTGAATAAGGGAACTGAGGTTACATATACTCCTGAACACTACTGATGAGAATTCAGTGAATCGTTAACTTGGTACAGAGATATAAAGATATATAGAAGTGCACAGTCGCGTGACTTAAAACTTGTAGGCCATGCAGTTAGGAAAGCTGAAGTTTATTTTTAACAGGAGGTAGAGTCCGCAAGCTCTAACTTGTAAGGACATACCTCCATTCAAAAAACTTAACTTTGATGGACGTTTTTCCATAAATTTTGAAGTTTAGAAAACTTTGGTTGAAGTGGAGTTTTCTAAACTCCGATTATCTCAACTTAAGAATTTAGATAATCAGAGTTTTCTAAACTCTAAAACGACAGTCAAACATGGCGAACTTTCGATTTTGAGGTTAAGTTTAGATTACTCTATGAAAGTTCGGTTATGCTAACTTAACTCCTTTCCAAAATAGAGCCTTAATGTTTTATCATTTTATCATTGCACAAGAGATACAAAACCCATAATAAGAGTTCAGAGACGTAATATTTATATTCTAACTCATTCCATTGTTTGAGCATGCTTTTTTACATATCTAAACTCAAGCTTTTTTTCCTTACTTCTTTTGACGATTTCGTAGTTAAATGCATTGACAGAAGGTTTTACTTCATTGCGTCAAAACTCAAAAAAATATGATTAGAAGTTTGAGAAATTATTGAAACAAAGAGAACAATCCTATATTTACATAGGATGATGATAAGATGAAAGTGCTCAAATCACAGAAAAAAATAAACAACCGTGAATCCCAAAAAATGGTGATGCGGATTGAAAGAATATATTTTATATTATAGCCCCTACCGGCAGTCTTAGTGCCCTTTTGGGCTAAAATCTAGATGCTTAACTAACCAATCAATATCTAATCTTGAAGAACACATTATACATAATACATAAGACAACACATTACAAAAACTATCAGAGGAATCTTTCTCTATATTATGATATGATATATATAAACTAACACTTCACAAAGTCAACTTAACTTATTTAAAATCAACAGAATACTACACAAAAGTTCAAATAAAAACAATTAGAAACATTAATCAATTATTTATATACGTACTTATCTCTCTCTCAAATCGGATCCGGATCCAATCCTCAGCCGACCCGCCGGTTCAAGACCCGATAAGCCCCAAACCGATCGCTCACCCTCGGGATCTCGATTGTCGTCGATCGCGAGACCGAGCAGGAGCTCTTGCACGACCCGTACAGGTCCAAGCGCCCGAACCCTAGCCTGTCCCCGATCATCGAGAACCTCCGACCCGTTTTGATAGCGGAGCTGGACCCGATCCAGGGATCCGACTCCGAGGGCGGGTCCTTTGCGCACTCGATGAGGGCGGCGGCGAAGGGGTCGGCTTCTCCGGCGAACTTGTCGCTGGAGAACTTCCTGAGAGGGGGGTTGGGGAGCGGGAGAGAGGGGTTTTGGCGGGAGGCTAGGGTTTTGGAGGGCATTTTGGGGATCCCAGGGGTTTTCTCCCAGCTGAAGGGGATCGAGGAGGAGAAGTAGTGGTGGAAGGGGGAAGGGGATGGGGTCGAGGAGTGGGAGGAGGAGGAGGAGGACGTGGATCTGCTTCGTCTCCGTCGAGGCGGCGGCGGCGGAGCTGAGCTCGGCGATTTCGGCGACGCCATTGATTTTTTTTATTTTTTTTTTATTTTTTTAGCTTTAACTTTTTATTTTTATTTTTGGGGTTTGGTTTTATCCTGTTGGGTTTTTATAAGGGAGGAGACGAAGCGGTTAAGGGGGGAACGTGCGCGGAGGGCAGGGGTTAAGGTAACGTGCGCCAGCGCACGTGAGGTGTAGGTGGAGGAGATTGGAGCCGTAAAGATCAAAGAGTTGGGGGATAGACGGTGGATGAGACTGACACGTGGCGGGTGGTAGGAGAAATGGGGGCGAGGTTGAGAAACCGTTGGAGTTTCAGTTACTTATTACTTCCGGCTGTGGAGCGGAGGGACTGTTTTTTGGTTGTGAAAAGGATGCAGTTTATTAGGTGCTGTTTGGTTAATTCTTTTAGGCCAATTTCACTAAAATACCATGAGTATTATAACATTTTTTCTGGATAAATGCTATATATTTTATTGATTTCGATGTTGTAGTAAATATATACATGGCTTAATTTTAGCATTTTATAAGGCCCGCTTGTTTTCATGGAGTACAACAGAATGAATTCGAAGGCAAACATGAAAATGAATGCAGAGTTTGAATTCCTCTATTTGTTTAGGATGAGTTTGTTGTACTTTAGAATTGGTGAAAATTAGGAATGTGAAGATTGTATGTGTAGAGCACTTAAAAAACATAAGGACTTCCTAGTTGAAAATAAAGGGAGATAAAATAATTAAGGGAGAAGGATTTAAAAAGAAAAGTTAAATACTGTTTGATGTAATAATCTTTAGTCTAGCTCTTCCAAAAAGTTACGATTTCTATATAATAATTTACTCCGTCATGTAGGAAATTAGAACTTCAAACTCACAACTTTCGCTTACGAAACAAACAAGAAAGTAAAATGTCTAAAAAACAGCAAGAGTTTTAGTTCGTGATTTTTTAAAGTTCATCAATATCCTTGGAAGCCCTATTGTGTAATTTTTCTACTTTTCGTTCTTCGCCGAAAACAACACGCGGTATGTATATGACAAAATAGTAAAATGGTATGTATACGGTTTATACATTATATGATGTTTATTTAAGAACCGTAAAAGTATACATGATACACAAATTAAAGTTTGCCTTTGTGCAACCACTCTTTTGTCTTGACTTTGACCAGATTTAACTCCACTCGCTGGCAAGGGTCTGAACTAAAGCAGTTTTGGATTGGCTTTGGAGTTATCTTTATGTCCATGAATGTTGTTTACTTTGCTTTGAGTTAAGATACGTGAGATTTGAATGTATTCTTAAAAATACTCCAATGATCTAAACATTTTGGATGCTACCGCTTCAGTTATCTAAAATCCAAAGTTAAATTTAAACCAAAAACTGTTAGGAATCGACGGGAGAGATCAAAACTAGACACAATACTCGCGACAACACCTAAATCATGCAATTAAATGATGAAAGAATAATATAAATATGCGAGAATAAAATAGGAAGTCAAACACAGAGTGGCGTGAGATTTGTTAATAGGGTTCACCTATCGTATGGCTAGTCTCCGGCAAAACCGAATCTGCAAAGTTTCCACTATAATTTTGAATCAATTACACAAGCAAACCCTAAGAATTTTCTCTCAAAATTCCCTATCCTTAGCCGTCATCCTCTCATACAATGATCTCTCACAAATTGGCTGTAAATAATACATACGAGGGTTCCTTTATATAGGCAAATTCTAATCCTAACTATATTAGGAAATAAACAAACTTTCGGAAGTTAGTTATCACCAGAATTCTCCATCGCCAGACTCTGCAGTTCACTTTTGCAGATGTCTGCCTCCGTCTTAGATTGGGTTTCATGGCTCCTGCAGACGTCTGTCTCCACTCTGTTGTTTCTCATGTAGATACCAAACATTTGAACTTGATTTGGCCTGACGTCTGTAGTGAAAATGCTTACACTTTCAGACGTCAGCCGTTCTTTCTGCTTCAGACGTCTAACCTTAAGGATGCTCCACAATTTCTAATATTCTCCCACTTGAAAATTCTTCAGCCTTGAATCCTCGACACTGGTGGAATTCACACAACTCCGCTCTACGCTTTCCACATCAGATTTTAATGGAGAGATTCACCAACCTGTAATAGAGATCCAGCTTATCTCTGTCTATGTTCTTGGTGAACATATTTACCGGATTCTTCTCTCCAGCGAGTTTCTGCATTGTCAACTCGTCTTCAATCGCTATACGAATAAAGTTGTACCACACTTTGATGTATTTCTGTCATGCCCCGCTTCCCAAAATACGGGATACGGGAGGTGACTAGGCCAACCATGCTCTTATGGTCAGGAAACAATTCCGCCGTAGTCACACTTCGGCTTCTAGTATTACATGGTAATCGGTAAACACAGCACAGAAGTAAAAGAAACACATCACTAGTTTATTACATAAACTTTCAATGTTCACAGTTTACAAAAGACCAACAAAAGAAACTACCAACCAAGTGCGAATATAAGGTTGATTTACGAAAAGCGGTAAAAATACTGAAAGTACGACCGTCTAGATCTCTGTGAGCTCGAACTGTAGGTCTGACTCCTGAGTTGGGTCCTCTCCAAGTTCTGAGCATGCATACTCAGGCCGTCAGAGCGACGCAATATCAATAATATGATAACAATAATGAGGCATGAAAAAGTAATGACAGAGGAGACAGTGAATGCATGTAATCGATATGTCTAGAAACATTGCAAAGTATGACCTGTGTCCCTACTGGTCTCTAAGTCAATTTTGAAATCGAGTTTGTGAAAAGGAGTGATCATGTTTAATGAGGGTCTCGTGCGTACCCGAGACTACGGCCCATTGTCGCCCGGGACATAACCCTGTCAGCCGGACCGCTAAGTCCAAACTTAATATATATAAGAGTCGCTGTTCGAATGATCATCCTATAAATCACTAAGCTCGCTAAATACAAGTTCCTTTCCACTTCGATTTTCCCTTTTCCCCCAGGTTTCAATAAATATATGTATGGGCAAGTTGTATACAAGTACGCACTAGTAACACTGTTCTGTTCGCTATTCACTGTATATCACAAATCGTTCACTTTTCACTGGCGTACTCGACACAACTAATCTGATACCACTCACGTTCGACAATGCAATACACACTAAGAATTAATAAGGGCGCTCACTAACGCTAAAGGTATCACAGTCGGGTAAATATGTGAATTATGCCGTTAAACAAGTCATATGCAACAAGTCATTACGCGTGTTAGGAATTTAGAAAAATTCACATTAAATCGTACGATTAGAATTAAGCAAAATGATAAAAAAGGGTAAAAATTAAACTTAATTCGAAATTCAACGAAATTGGTTTCAAATCAATCGGGTTCCGGGTTTGCGAATTACGTCATTTCTTTTTAAGTGTTCTCTGCTGGAAATTCAGTTCCTGAACTGAAAGTCCGTTTCGTAACACAGTTTTCACCCTATTGGGATCATAATTAGGTGATATTACAGTTGGGTAATATTTATATCTGTTAATTAGGTTTCCAACTCACCAGACGGATTGACAATATCCACTGTATGCTGGATGATATGCACTATTTAAGATCAGGGTACACGTTCTGTCCCTATTTGGGACTAAAGTACGTAACGACGATCTAAAATATGATTAAAATAGCAAAAGACAGTAAAAATGAATGAAACCATTACCAATGGTTATCTAACAGAATAATATTCGCAACGATATGGGGTTCCACATAATATCATTTTCACACTGAGTTATAAAAATACTTTAATTCAGATGTTGACAAGCAGTACTGCTCTGGACTGCAGTCCAGAGCCGCATTCCCGAACAGTTTTTGTTATCGGATTTTAATAGGATAGAAATATAATTTACATAGAGTTCTTGGTTATTGAGTCGGCTTCGATATGAGCCCTCGAACTTTGCATTCCGGTATGTATCAAAATTACTATGATTTTCACAAATTAGGTGTATAGGAAATTTTCAGATTTGGTAGATCTAAGTGGGGGCGACATTTCACGGTGTTAGGGTTCGCAATTTCGACCCAACTCTCTATGTATCGTCCGTTATCTATAAAAGAATCTAGTAACCATAAATTTCGCCGCACTATTTTCGCACAAGATACGTATCGAACACCTAATATAGGCATTCGGTATCAACAAAACACACGTTTTCATAGATTTCTCGTACAGATGGTTATCTCTATTATTTTTAAGTGATATCGGCTTGTCATAAGTCTTATTGTGGCTCTACTCAGATTTCGTCGTCACGGGGGTTCGTTATACCACGTTCAAACACATATATATAAGCATGTCAATATAGTTGCATTTGTTTGTTTTGTTTGTATATCTAGTTCTAATGTGATTTCCGATACTGTAGCATGAAAACTAGTGAAGATTTTTACTTGCCTAGAGACGATGGCGACGCGACAGCAGTGAACGATGATGAATAGCATGGCGCGACGCACGCACATCTAGGCACGACATGGAAACTGTTAAGTTCGGCCCCGGTTCGAGCTCGGCTTCGGGGGTTGGACTCGGCTAGTAGCTCGGGTTTGCGCTGTGGAGGGTGGCTGGAGTCAAAGCACGTGGTTGCGACTAGGACGTGGGGAGCTGGTGAGGTGTCGATGGAGGCGACAGTCGATGAAGATGTGACGAAAGGTGGCGACGGCTTTGTGGTAGGTTGACGACGTGAAAGAGAGGAGGAGGTCAAGTGGTGGCACGGCAGGGATGGCTCCGACATGGTGGGGAGCTCGAGCGGCAGCAAGTGGTGGTTAGGTGCAGAGCTGATGGTGGTAGGGACGACGGGGAGGAGCCTGGATTGTTGATGATGAGTAGATAGCTCAACTGGAGGCAGGGGGGTCACGGACGATGGGAATGGTGACGACGAGGTGCAGGGTAAAAGGCGATGTTGTTGGGGTTCGTTGCAGAGGGAACGGGTGTGTGTGGAGGTGGGTTCGGGAAGAGGATGCGTTCGGTGGTGCTGTCGGTGAGTTGCGGACGACGGTCGAGGATGGTCGACAAGATGGCAGTGAGCTCGGTAAGGGAAAATGTAGCTTTGGAGAGAGTGAAAGTGTAAGAGAGATATGGAAAGATAGAGATATGAGGAGAGGGAGAGAGTGTGTGTGTGCAGTTGAGATTTGGGAGGATCAGCAGGCGCGGGGATCTTGGAGGAGAACGTTGGAGGCGAGCGGCAACGTGGGGGAGAGCGGGTCTCAAGGAGAGGAAAAAGACGTGGGATTTTGAACGGGAGGGAAAATGAAAAAGAAAAGAAGAGGAAGAAGAAATGAAGAAGATGGGTCGGGTCGGGTTTGGGTGAGGGTTCGGGCCGGGGCTTGGGATTGGAGTTTAAAACAAAAGGCAAAGAAAATAATGAAGAGTGGGAAAAGGGTTTGTGGGTAAGGAGTTTGGAAAAATTTAAGAGATTAGGAAAAATATTTGAGAAGTATATAACACAAAATTTTTTTTGGAATTAATTTTTTTGAAATTAATTTACTCGAATATAGATACAAAAGAACAGGGTATTATATCATACCCGCTTATAAAAATTTCGCTCTCGAAATTAAGGAACGAAAACAAGTAAAGATACAAAAAACTACTCGAAAAGATGTGTGAACTGCGAACGGATATCCTCCACATGTTTCCAAGTAGATTCCCCAAGTGAACAACCGTCCCAAGATACTCGAATTAACGGAATGACCTTATTCTTCAGCACCTTCTCTCTAGGATCGAGTATAGTAGTAGGCTGCTCCACATAAGATAAGTCGGTACCCAATGTCAATTCCGAATGATCGAGAACATGACTGTCATCTCGAACGTAGCGCCGCAATTGTGATACATAAAATGTGTTTTGCACGCCAGCTAGCGATGGGGGTAAGGCAAGTCAGTAAGTTGCTTCTCTTACCCGCTTTGGTACCTCGAACGGTCCGATGAATCGGGGTCTGAGTTTCCCACAACTCCCAAATCTGATAACAATGCGGGTGGGTGAAATCTTCAGGAATACATGATCACTGACTTCAAACTTTAACGATCTCCTGCCAGCATCTGCCCAACTCTTCTGTCGGTCCCGAGCCGTCTTAATGCGCTGTTTGATCATTTGGACCTTATCTACCATCTGAACTATAAGTTCAGGACCCAGTAATCTTCTGTAACATTTCAGAAATATAAAATAATATTTTTGGAATTTAAATAATAAAATATTATATTTCACGAAAACTATTTGATTTGTGAATTGGGGTTTTCATAAAATGGTATAATTATATACCAATATTTGGAAAATAATTGGAGATTAATATGTATTATTTATTAAAAAGGTATTTATTGGATTTGGACATTTTTATAATTAATTATATACAAGTTTAATGTTAAACTTGATTAATATTTTACTAATTATGCATTAATCTTGTATAGGGTACATGACATGCAACATGATATGTTGCAAACACTTGTTACATATTTTTGAACCATGCTTCATTTCATTAATTGGTTTTTTTTTGTGCTTTTGTTTTAAAATAAAGAAAAGAAGAGACATGGAGGCATGTCATGTGAGACCATGAGGTATGGGCTTGAGTGAGGATGAGAGAAAGAGGGAGAGGGGTCTTCTCTTGATCATGGTTCAAACTCATTCTTCACTTCATTCCTCTTCTTCTCCTCCTTCATCTTCCTCATCTCTCCACCTCCTCTATCATCACAAAACCACCTCAAAACTTAGCCAAAACCTAACACTCTCTTCACTAAAAATATTCCCCTCATCACTACAAACCCCATAGATAGATCAAGTGGAGATTTTGAGCACTTTGGGCAACCCAAGGATTTTCTTGAGTTGCCAAATGAGGTAATCCCTACATTTTTAGTTAGGTTATTTGTGTTTAGTATATCCTATAGTGGTTTAGAGCTAAACTTGTGCATGTTTGTGATCTTAGAAATTTCCAATTTGATATTTAGTAGAAGGTTGGACATGTAATGTGGCAATTGAGGTTTAGTGAGGGTTTACAAGACCTTAGAGATGCTTTACCGGCCAAGACCAGAGACTAGAACCAAGTACACGAACTTAGAATTTTTCCCAATGTCGGTTTTCTTTGAATTGTGATACTCAGATGGAATCTGGAGCAACTTGGGATATTTATAAGAAAAACAAACAACAACATTGACTTGTTAGATCACTAGAAAACCACTACAGAAGAACGAGACCCAGACTCCACCAGAAAACCGGCAACACCAGTTTTTTTGCTTATCTTGCCGGCCAAGTCTTGGCTTCTAATGTTTGGGTTTGGCCTGTAGCTCACACTCCTTATAACTTAGCCTCTGTATTGTTAGTTTTGTCCTAGACTACCTGTGCCAAAATCTGGGAGCTGTTTAAGTTGGTTTTGACAATGTTTTCCGATATTTGAAACTTGGATTTATGAATTTCTTGATGTGATTTGGTCGTTGGACATTTGTACGTCAATGACAAGGGTTATTTGGTTGTTTTTGCATGCGTAAACTTTAGGTTCTAACCTATGAGCACTTCGTGTGCCATATCGGTTTTCGGACTTGGTTTTAATAACGTTACGACTTGTGTTGATATGTAGATACCTTCGCGTGGACTTCCGAGACGACGAAGGAGATCAAGAAGCACATCGATTTCGACTAAGCGAGAATATTGCAGATTTATATTTACGGGGGAAGTCGGGTGGATGGCGTATAGCACCCCCGCAACCATTGATATGGAAAATCGTTATATAAATTATGATTTGGAGAAAAGATATGCTAAGAACTTACGGATATGATTAAAGGTTTTAGTATGAGATGATATGATAAAAGTTGACATTAATGGATATGTTGGCTTGAGGATGCAAGGCAATGTACATATGATATTCATATGCCAATAGATGGTGTAAGATTATACATACATACAAATGAGAATACACACACACACACACACACATACACACACACACACACACACACAAGATGACTTGATGTGGGATATTGATATAATGAAAAGAGATTATGATGAAGTAAGATGACTTGGCTTAATATGTCGATATACGGATGTGAGGCGATATGAGAATATAGATAATTTTGTCAAGACCTGATATGAGATTGATATAGATATGACTTGAGTTATATGTGTACGTATTTATCTATATATATGAGAATAAATAGTGATATGACGTACGAGACTATAGATCCGTATCCTCTTTGATGAATAGGATGATAGAATTCTTATTCTGTTTGATGCCACCGTACGATAGATTATCGTACGCGATAAGATATAACGGATGATTGATCCGCACTCGTGATCTGAGGATGATGATCGAGGATATTGCCATATCGGATACTATGAGGCTAAATCGCCGACGTAAAGATTTCACCTGAACCATACTTATTTCTAAAACCGATGAATCGTATGCACTTTTAAATGGAAACCTCAAGGGATGCTACGGATTTTCAAATGGTGTCTTTTCCTCAAAAACACCGTAGCCCCCACTTTCAAAACTACGATTTGTATCTTTTAAACTGGCCGTATGATTCATGTGTAGATGTATACCTTATTATAATTCATGTTTATATTGGATTATCCCTCATGAGATACGTGTTATGTTTCCGGTATTTACCGCTTTATGATATCATCTGCTAGTACACCTGCACAATTACCGATAATGCGCATGTTACACTGAATTGCCGGCTCACACACATTCATCATCGGTAATTGCTGTGCCACTTACATAGTAGAATAGCTATAACATGATATTATTCTTAATTGTTCAGTACTATCATATGACATGTTTACATAATATACTTGATATGCTCACATTACCGTTCTATGTTGCATACATCGTACTTTATGGTTGTATGCATTGAGATACTGTTTTCATGAGATTTCTGGATTTAAGAACCGCTGATATATTTCAAAGGAAATTATGAATTGTTTTAAAAACGCGGTTTCTCATGATGTGATTTCGAGGCGTCCACCATGAGTTTTCTCGGTTCTGAGTTTATTTTCGAGACCCGATTTGAGGAGTTGGATGAGCCGTCTGCGGGTACATGGTGGACCTGGTAAGGTACCCCAGGGCAAGAAGCTCGAGATATAGACGATGAGCCTGGAAGGAGGGAACACTACTTACCGGTGATAGTTTGGACCCGGCGGTTATCCGGAGGATACCGATCGGAGTCGTGAGATGGATATAAGGGCCGATCAGAGGATGTGGCGTCTGAGGGCCGATTAGAGGATGCGGCGCCTGAGATATGTGGATTTATGTGTCGATGTTGGACACAGGTTTCATGATGTTTCGAGTGTCGATGTTAGACACTCAGGTTCCATGATGTTGATGTGTCATTGATGGACACACGTTGGTTGATATCCACATGCATACAGGCATTTGATTTCATGATGTTTCGAGTGTCGATATTGGACACTCAGGTTCCATGATATTGTTGTGTCGTTGATGGACACACGTGGATGATATCCACATGCATACAGGCATATGATTTCAGATGTTTATTTCTATATGCCATTGGTATTGACTCTATTGTTGACATATATGTATATATGGTCACCCTAGATACCATAGTATTACCTTCATGATACAGTTTGACTTAGGAATCGCTGTTTATTCGATTTCTACCTGCTGATGCTTTTTACTCACGAGTTGGCAACTCACCCTCGTTGTGCCACATTTTTCTTGCAGGTTCGACCGCTTGGATCAGTAGCGGTATCGCTGGCACACAGTTCTTTCAGGGTGTTTGCTTCAGTAGGTAGGGCACAAATTGGATCGTGGCCACTCTTATACTTTTATATTCTATTGTATCTAGATAAACTCCTGTAGGGTTACCTAGCATGACAGCAAGTTTTCGAGAGGCATCGTCCATACCATTTTCAAAAATTTGCCATGCTACTTAACCCTAACCCTAGAATCTTAACTTGAGAATTAGACAATACAACATGTAAACAACTTTACATCTAGTGAATATGGAATACAACCTTTGTAGACCGGTCTTTCACTTCAATAGCTCCGTATAGTAGTCCCTTCGCTCCAAGTAGTGATCTTTCGGACTCTAGAATGGCTCCACAAGATAAAAGGAACAAGCTTGCACAAAGTCTTCGAGGCCGAAGATGATTTACGTCGAGGAGACACCAACCCAAGCTACCTCTTCATTTAGAATTAATTTTCTCACTCTATTTCTTCACCTTGAGAAAGCTAGAGAGCTCAATGAAGAAGATGAAGCAAATAATGGATGAGAGAGTGAATGGCAACCATGGGTTAGTTTATATCATATATGACTCTTGTAGAGACTTAACCCTGGCTTAAGATAATGGTTAGGTTAATAAATATCTAATGCAAGACAAATTTAGTAGATTAATTCAATGGTTTCCACAAACTTCTAAAGCTTGCAACCAAGCTTAATTCCCATCAATTTATATTTGCATTAAATAAATAAAACCCTAATTATCTAATGGCATGGTATGAGTCTCATACACCCATGTTACATATATAAACTAGCATGACACAATAATATATATCACATATATATTTAGTGCATAAGTGAGAAAAACAAAAGCTTTAGTGAGCATGTATTAGTTAATGTAAATTAGCATATCAAATATACAATTATACATTAAATTATCAAATCAACACTTGATTTAATAATCCGGCTATATCACATATAACCGATTAATATTATATGTATCGACTTATCGAATCAACACTTGATTCGATAACCCGGCTATATCACATATAACTGACCGATATCACATATCGCGAGAATAGAATACGGTATCATATAATCGTATTAATCTCGGTCCCGCACATATCACATATATGCTCCTACTTCTTTTTTCCTGAGCCAGTAAACCTCTGTGTAGGACTCTAAAGACTCGTCAATACGCCGGCAGTAGGTGATGATCATATCAGTCACCCACAAGCCGTCAGCGGTACTAGCTGGACGTAACGGTTACCCGGGTATTGAGCGATCAGAAGATCAATAAACAAGCCTGCTCATACTCTTGTAAAGCCTGTCAGTAATACTACCGTACAGTCCGGTCTTTTCATCTGATATGTCGCATATCCAGTCTAGGGGTGGTTAACGTCAGACCCCAGTAACCGATAAATCGTGCCGATGTGAGGCTCATAACGGGTCGAGAAACTACTGATAACACTTACCAGTAGATCTCCGTATCAGCCATGGCCAGAGACTTCCTGTTATAGCCAATCAAGCACAGCGCAACATCAACCCCCAATATCGGGAGAGACGAATCCCTTCCTATCGCTCATTGCCTCCATGTGATTTGGGACTGTACCCAAAAGCCATCGTTTTGCACGTTCTCTTGAACGTGGTAAGGTGGAAATCAAAGCACAGTGGGAATCACACAAGACTCTATGACGATCTCGGGTCTACAGACTAACCTGTACCAGTGTCACCAGAGAACAGCTATTTGACGATAGGTATAATACTGTAACAACCCCAATTCTTGTGTACATAAATTTGATTAAAAGTTAATGTATACTTGGGGTATTTACAATTCCTGTGAGTACTATAAGAATTTGATTTACTTTTGAACAGCAAGAAAGAGCTTGTAGCTCACCGATAAGACCTTGCACTGCTGAACCAAAGCACCAGAGTTCAAGTCCCATCAGCCACACATTATTTTTATTTAAAATTCTTTTAATCTTTTAGAAGCCGAAGAGTTTGCACGTGCACTACACGTAGTAGGATAAGTTACAAAATAATCTAACAGGTGCAATAGGATAGACCAAGCGTCAGGGACACATGGCACCAATCCGAGCCCCCACCCGCTTGATCGGACTGGCGAGATCACGAACCGGGCCGGCGCCGCCGGTTTTCTTTGAACCAAACCCCAATTTTCTTTAACCCTAGCGACTCTTTGACTCCCCCCATAACTCCAGTATTATTTGTTTTCCCTGCACATTTACAGAGCACAATAAAAACACACATTTAATCCATTTTAATACAAATTTTTAATACACCCTTTCACTACCCTAAACCATAACTTTTCCCATAAATACCACCCTCAATTCACACCTCCTCACTTACAATTCCCTACCAAAACTCTACAAAAATTTTCAAGTTCTATTTGTTTGCAAGTGGAGTTAGCAAAGGGCGAAGCTTCGACGAACTTCTGGCGACAACTCAAGGAGTTTCCGACGACGAAACGATGCACCGGCACCTCCCACCTCTTCCTCTCTCTCCCCTCTAGTTCTAAAGCCAGTAAGTCCTTACTTCTCCTTCTTTTCTCTATTCTAAAAACATTCAAAACTAAAACCTGACGGAAGCGGAGTTAATCCGACTTCCGATTCGGTTTTTCCTTAAAAAGTTATATTTTTCTTAAACACAAAATACCAAACTATTATGTCATGACCATTAAACATTAAAAAAGGCAATAGAATAAGTTTGACATCAAAATAATAACCGTAGCAAGTTTTATTCCACTTTTACATTAAAATACCTTCATGTTTCATTTCGACATGCTTAAACTTTTAAAACTGTATTACCTTAGAAAACTTACGAGGTAATGACCTATCTCTTCACAACACATATATCTAATATAGCACGATGGAATTTCGGAACATAGATTTGGGAAAATACGACTTTATATATAACTACCTTCAACTATTAAAACCTTTTTCTATAAGAAGTGTATTTAACAAATCTTTGCAATTGCGCCTCTACAACCCATTTTGGAGAACCCATTCGGTATGGTGCAGATTATCGCACATCCTCAGGACTAGTAGAGTGAGATGCAGACCTCTGCAAGGAGTATACGATCTCGAAAGATTTTTAAAATATTTTTCTTTAGAAAATGTGATTTGTATTATAAATAAAAATTATATTTTTAATAAATAAATATATATGTAATTAATATCAAAATATCTATT
The DNA here is from genome assembly GCA_030015575.1 of Agapanthus africanus. Classification (NCBI taxonomy): domain Eukaryota; kingdom Viridiplantae; phylum Streptophyta; class Magnoliopsida; order Asparagales; family Amaryllidaceae; genus Agapanthus; species Agapanthus africanus. The sequence continues at coordinate 194,146,498 of CM057338.1, read as the reverse complement.
TTTAATATTTATAATATTCCACATTTCCAAAATTCAATAAAAATATTCCATTTACAAGAAAATACCATACAATTCCAATATTTCAAATAAATACCTTATACTTTAAAACTAGGTCATATTCGCTAGAAATTTCATATTTAATAAAAGAAACATCTATGAAAACTCTAAATACGATAATAAAATACTTGAGGTGTATTTTGAAAATATAACAAAACTATTTTACATAAACCCCCTCAAGTTATACTAAATTACAATAAGGACCCTAGTAAACATAGGTTTAAGCGGGACCAGTATCTTGAGCCTCACGGAGCCGGAGATATGGGTGCTTGCCTATTTAAGGTAGACAACTTAACAAACGGTGTTATCAACACGGTAATTGTCTTTGAAAAAGACACAAAGCCTGCCGTCCATGTGCAGCAGTTACCGATAGCACCAAAACATAATCCAGGACTTCAATATCTTTTCTAATTGTTTGACTTAGACTGAATCTCAATATAATCAAACTGACTTGAATATGATTCAAGTATCAAACTACAATACAACATGGATCTATGAATCTGTCTTTTCAATCTAATCAATTTATATTGACCGAACCGAACCATGGATATATTCCATCTACATGTTCATCTATTATATCCGTTCCATTATTGATATCATGGTTTCAGCAATTCATCCATCTATATACAATATACAATTCAAACAATACAATCAAGATATCGCGGGGTTTATAAGGGGTAGATTGGTACGGAAGGTGTTAGAAGTGGCACGAGACTGTAACCATAATACACCTAACCTGAATATCTATTGCCGTTGTACCGTGGATGAACGGTTCCTTGTGCTCCGTATACCTTAGTCTTCGGAATAGTGGGACTCCTCTCGTATATACTGGCATTCTTCTGTACCAAGCTACAAACAACAGCGTAAACACTAAATACGACATTATAACAATATACTCTCTATTCTGTCTACTCCAATTCCATGTATTTACTTTTCAGATGTATTGTAAAAAAGAAGAATGTTAATAAATAAAGTTGCTGTTTATTTACATCTTGTCTCTTATGCATTTTACTTATATTGCTTAGATACGCTTAGCGTGTTTACTTCAGAGTAAATACGCAGCGGCCCTCGTCGCGTCCTCTGCCCGTATACTGGGAAGCGGGGCGCCAGCCCAGTTCGTGATCTCGCCGGCCGATCAAGGGGGCGGGGGCTCGGATTGGTTCCACGTGTCCCTGGCGTTTGGTCTCGCCTATTGCACCTGTTAGATTATTTTGTAATTTATCTTATTACGTGTAGTGCATGTGCAAACTCTTGGGCTTCTAAAAGATTAAAAGAATTTAAATAAAAAGAATGTGTGGCTGATTGGATTTGAACTCTGGTGCTTTGGTTCAGCAGTGCAAGGCTTTACCAGTGAGCTACAAGCTTCTTCTTGTTGTTCAAAAGTAAATCAAATTCTTATAGTACTCACAGGAATTATAAATACCCCAAGTATACATTAAATTTTAATCAAATTTATGTACACAAGAATTGGAGTTGTTACAGTCTACTCTCCTTACAAAAATTTCGTCCTCGAAATTTACAATTTATTTTAAGAACTAGATTACAAATAGGTGAGAATATCTTGCACACATCTCGTCTTTCCTTTCCCATGTCCATTCTCCTGGAGTGTCTTTTCTCCACATCACTCGAACCAAGTTGACTTCCTTGTTCCGAAGTGACTTCACTTTCCTGTCCAGGATCTCAACAGGTTGCTGCTCACAAGATAAGTCGGGCTGTACAGCGAGCTCGGAATAATCGAGAATATGGCTGGGGTCACTCACATACCTTCTGAGTTGGGATATGTGGAACACATTGTGCACTCCTTCCAATGAAGGTGGAAGTGGCAAGTCATAAGCCACTTCACCTTCTCGTTCGAGTATGTCGAACGGTCCAATGTACCTTGGACTTAGCTTACCCCATCTTCCAAATCGAATCACTCCACGGTTGGGATATATCTTCAGAAATACGTGATTTCCCGGCTGAAACTCCAAATGACGTCGCTTCGCATCAGCCCAGTGCTTCTGTCAATCTTAGGCTATGCGCATCCTTTCCTTGATAGTGCGGACCACATCTAGAGTTTCTATTATCATCTCTGGTCTAAGGAGTTCTCTATATCCGATGTCGTCCTAACTTAATGGCGATCGACACTTCCTTCCATATAGCGCTGCAAAAGGTGCCATTCCGATGCTTGCTTGGTAGCTGTTGTTGTATGAAAACTCCACAAGATGTAGGTGATCTTCCCACGATCCTCCGAAGTCTAACATACACGGTCTGAGCATATCTTCCAAGATCTGAATAGTTCGCTCAGACTGACCATCTGTTTGTGGATGATAAGCCGTGCTGAAGTTCAGACTTGTTCCCAAGCTCGCTTGCAGACTTTGCCAAAATTGTGATCAGAACCTGGTGTCATGATCGGAAACAATGCAGACCGATACTCCATGAAGTCTCACGATTTCCTGTATGAGTTCATGGGTATCAGAGATAGTATATTTTGAAGAGTTTAAATTTTACTTAGATTCTTACCTCCATGTACTTCTTTGCTAATGTCTCAGTTGATTGGCCAACTCGAAATGGGATGAAGTGAGCCGACTTTGTGAGTCGATCCACAATGACCCATACCGTATCGTTACCCTTCGTGCTGTGAGGGAGTGCAGTCACAAAATCCATTGTGATGTGTTGCCACTTCCATTCTGGGATCGGTAACGGTTGAAGTAATCCACCAGTCCTGTGATATTCAGCCTTTACTTGCTGACACACCAAGCATTTAGCGACGCTTCTGGCTACTTCACGCTTCATTCCATGTCACCAGTAATTTTGACGCAGATCCTTGTATATCTTTGTACCTCCAGGGTGTACTGAGTAGGGAGAGCTGTGAGCTTCTTTCATTAAATCTTCTCGAACAGAACATTTTGGTACACACAATCTGTTGCCGTATCTCAAATATCCATCTTCATGGATGATGAAGTCTGTTCTGAGTCCATTCTCTACTTGTTCCCTGATCTTTTGCAACTTATCATCACTTTCTTGAGCTGCTTTGATCTGATTTACAATGGTAGATTGAACTTGTAAATTCATCAAGCTTGAAGCGTTACCTGGCATGACTACTTCAATCTCTATCTGATGCAAATCTTGTTGAAGCTTCCACTGAGCGGTGAGATTCATTGTTAATGGTTGGCGACTAAGGGTATCAGGTACCACATTCACCTTCCCTGGGTGATATTGCAGGTTGATGTCAAAGTCCTCAATGAGTTCTAACCATCGTCTCTGCCGCATATTAAGCTCCTTCTAAGTAAACACATATTTCAGACTCTTATGATATGTGTATATATTCACTCGTTCACCAAGAAGAGAATGGCGCCAAATCTTAAGAGCAAAGATAACGGCCGCCAACTCCAAATCATGCGTCGGGTAATTGCGCTCATTAATTTTCAGCTGTCTTGAAACATAAGCCACAATCTTTCCGTGCTGATATAGAACACATCCTAATCCCTTACCAGATGCATCACAATGCACTTCGAAACCTCCAGATTGGTCCGGTATAACGAGAATAAGCACTGATGTCAACCTTGACTTGAGTTCTATGAAAGCTTGCTCGCATGCTTCTGATCACACAAAGTCTTTATCTTTACGTGTGAGCTTGGTCAGGGGTGTTGCTATCTTCGAAAATCCTTTAATGAACCTTCTGTAATATCCAGCTAGACCCAAGAAACTTCGAATGTCCTTCACTGACTTTGGTGTCGGCCATTCGCTTGCTGAAACTTTCGCTGGATCCATAGAGATTCCTTCGCCTGATACAATATGTCCGAGAAAACCAACTTGATTTAGCCAAAATTCACATTTTCTATACTTGGAATAGAGTTGATGTTGTCGTAGAGTTTCCAGGACAATTCGTAGGTGCTCGGCATGTTCTTTCCGACTCTTAGAATACACCAGGATGTCGTCGATGAAGATGACAACAAACCTTTCTAAGTACTCCCGGAAAACTTGATTCATTAGGTTCATGAATATTTCTGGTGCGTTGGTCACTCCAAATGGCATCACAAGAAATTCGTAATATCCATAATGAGTTCTGAATGCCGTTTTATGGATATCAGATTTCTTGACCTTCACCTGATGCTAACCTGAACGAAGATCTAATTTGGAGAAAACACAAGATCCACTTAGCTGATCGAAAAGATCGTCGATACGCGGTAGCGGATACTTGTTCTTTATCGTTACTTCGTTCAAGGCTCTATAATCAATACACATTCTGTATGAACCTTCCTTCTTGTTCACAAGCAGTATTGGTGATCCCCAACTTGAAGTGCTGGGACGAATCCATCCTTTCGCCAATAATTCTTCCAACTGAGTTCGGACTTCCTTCAAACCTTTCGAACTTAATCGATAAGGTGCTTTGATTACCGGTTGTGCTCCTGGTACTAAATCAATGCTGTCACGCCCTTTGCTAACTCCACCTGTAAACTGAAGGTCTGTAGTTCGAACCTGCATGGGCCACCAATAAAACCTGTCACGCCCCGCTTCCCAGTATACGGGCAGAGGCCGCGACGAGGCCGCTACGTATTTACTCTGAAGTAAACACGCTGAGCGTATCTAAGCAATATAAGTAAAATGCACAAGAGACAGGATGTAAATAAACAACAACTTTATTTATTAACATTCTTTTTTTTACAATACATCTGAAAAGTAAATACATGGAATAGAAAGCAATGCCTAAACAGTGGCATAACAGAAATGGAAAATACAGAATGTGAATATGTACAAGGAATCTAAAGCTCTGGGTCGAAAGCTAGCTGGTCCAAATCCTTGTTGGTGGGCTCGATCTCCAGTGAGTCCGAATCACCTGACGACATTCTAAAGAAGAAGAAAGAGAATGTCGTCAGCGAACAAATCGCTCGGTAAGTCCCGTAAATATACAAGAATGGAGTAGACAGAATAGAGATTATATTGTTATAATGTCGTATTTAGTGTTAACGCTGTTGTTTGTAGCTTGGTACAGAAGAATTCCAGTGTATACGAGAGAAGTCCCACTATTCCGGAGACTAAAGTATACGGAGCACAAGGAACCGTCAGCCACGGTACAACGGCAATGGATATTCAGGTTATGTGTATTATGGTTACAGTCTCGTGCAACTTCTAACACCTTCCGTACCAATCTACCCTTTATAAACCCCGTGATATCTTGATTGTATTGTTTGTATTGTTTGAATTGTATATTGTATACAGATGGATGACTTGCCGAAACCATGATATCAGTAATGGAACGGATATAATGGATGAACATGTAGATGGAATATATCCATGGTTCGGTTCAGTCAATATAGATAGATTAGATTGAAAAGATGGATTCATAGATCCATATTTTATTGTAGTTTGATACTTGAATTATATTCAAGTCAGTTTGATTATATTGAGACTCAGTCTGAGTCAGACAATTAGAAAAGAAATTGAAGTCCTGAATTATGTTTTGGTGCTATCGGTGACTGCTGCACATGGACGGCAGGATTTGTGTCTTTTTAAAAGAAAATTACCGTGTTGATAACACCGTTTGTTAAGTTGTCTACCTTAAATAGGCAAGCACCCATATCTCCGGCTCCCTGAGGCTCAAGAGACTGGTCCCGCTTAAACCTATGTTTACTAGGGTCCTTATTGTAATTTAGTATAACTTGAGAGGGTTTTATGTAAAATAGTTTTGTTATATTTTCAAAATACACCTCAAGTATTTTATTATCGTATTTAGAGTTTTCATAGATGTTTCTTTTATTCCATATGAAATTTCTAGTGAATATGACCTAGTTTTAAAGCATAAGGTATTTATTTGAAATATTGTAATTGTATGGTATTTTCTTGTAAATGGAATGTTTTTTTTGAATTTTGGAAATGTGGAATATTATAAATATTAAAAATAGATATTTTTATATTAATTACATATATATTTATTTATTAAAAATATAAGTTTTATTTATAATAGAAATCACATTTTCTAAAGGAAAATGTATTAAAATCTTTCGAAATCGTATGCTCCTTGCGGAGGTCTGCATCTCACTCTACTAGGCCCGAGGATGGGGCGACAATCCTCACCATACCGAACGGGTTCCCCAAAATGGGTTGTAGAGGCACAATCGCAAAGATTTGTTAAATACACTTCTTGTAGAAAAATATTTTATAAGTTGAAGGTAGTTATATGTAAAGTCGTATTTTCCCAAATCTATGTTCCCAAATTCCATCGTGCTATGTTAGATATGAGTGTTGTGAGGAGGTAGGTCATTACCTCATGAGTTATCTAAAGGTATAAAGGTATTATAGAGTTTATGCCGGAAACTAAAGTTTGTGGTATTTTAATGTAAAATAGCGATAAAAGATGCATATAACAATCTTTTGTGATGAAACTTGGTAAAGATATTTATTAATATTTAATGAACAATATGTGATGATATGAAGGTATCTTGATTAAGAAAAATTATAGTTTTATAAGAAAACCGAATCGGAAGTCGGACTAACTCCGCTTCCGTCGGGTTTTAATTTTGAATATTTTTAGAATAGAGAAAAGAACGAGAAGTAGGGACTTACTGGCTTTAGAACTAGAGGGGAGAGAGAGGAAGTGGTGGGAGGTGCCGGTGCATCGTTTCGTCGTCGGAAACTCCTTGAGTTGTCGCCGGAAGTTCGTCGGAGTTTCGCCCTTTGCTAACTCCACCTGCACACAAATAGAACTTGGAAATTTTTGTAGAGTTTTGGCACGGAATTGTGAGTGAGGAGGTGTGAATTGAGGGTGGTATTTATAGGAAAAGTTAGGGTTTAGGGTAGTGAAAGGGTGTATTAAAAATTTGTGTTAAAATAGATTAAATGTGTGTTTTATTGTGCTCTGTAAATGTGCAAGGAAAACAAATAATACTGGAGTTATGGGGGGAGTCCAAGAGTCGTTAGGGTTAAAAAAAATTGGGGTTTGGTTCAAAGAAAACCGGCGGCGGTGGCCTGGTTCGTGATCTCGCCGGTTTGATCAAGGGGGTGGGGGCTCGGATTGGTGCCACGTGTCCCTTACGTGTAGTGCACGTGCAAACTCTTGGGCTTCTAAAAGGTTAAAAGAATTTAAATAAAAAGAATGTGTGGCTGATGAGATTTGAACTCTGGTGCTTTGGTTCAGCAGTGCAAGGCCTTACTAGTGAGCTACAAGCTCTTTCTTGCTGCTCAAAAGTAAATCGAATTCTTATAGTACTCATAGGAATTGTAAATACCCCAAGTGTACATTAACTTTTAATCAAATTTATGTACACAAGAATTGGAGTTGTTACAGTCTACCCTCCTTACAAAAATTTCATCATCGAAATTTACAATTTATTTTAACAACTAGATTACAAATAGGTGAGGATATCTTGTACCCATCTCGTCTTCCCTTTCCCATGTCGATTCTCCTGGAGTGTCTTTTCTCCACATCACTCGAACCAAGTTGACTTTCTTGTCCCGAAGCGACTTCACTTTCCTGTCCAAGATCTCAACAGGTTGCTGCTCACAAGATAAGTCGGGCTGTACAGTGAGCTCGGAATGATCGAGAATATGGCTGGGGTCACTCACATACCTTCTGAGTTGAGATATGTGGAATACATTGTGCACTCTTTCCAATGATGGTGGAAGTGCCAAGCGATAAGCCACTTCACCAACTCGTTCGAGTATGTCGAACGGTCCAATGTACCTTGGACTTAGCTTACCCCGTCTTCCAAGTCGAATCACTCCACGGTTGGGAGATATCTTCAGAAATACGTGATCTCCCGGCTGGAACTCCAAATGACGTCGCTTCGCATCAGCCCAGTGCTTCTGTCGATCTTGGGCTATGCACATTCTTTCCTTGATAGTGCGGACCACATCTACAGTTGTTATTATCATCTCTGGTCCAAGGAGTTCTCTATCTTCGATGTCGTCCCAATTTAATGGCGATCGACACTTTCTTCCATATAGCGCTGCAAAAAGGTGCCATTCCGATGCTTGCTTGGTTGCTGTTGTTGTATGAAAACTCCACAAGAAGTAGGTGATCATCCCACAATCCTACGAAGTTTAACATACACGCTCTGAGCATATCTTCCAAGATCTGAATAATTCACTCAGACTGACCATCTGTTTGTGGATGATAAGCCGTGCTGAAGTTCAGACTTGTTCCCAAGCTCGTTTGCAGACTCTGCCAAATTGTAATCGGAACCTGGTGTCACGATCGAAGACAATGCAGACCGGTACTCCATGAAGTCTCACGATTTCCTGTATGAGTTCATGGGTATCAGAGATAGTACATTTTGAAGAGTTTAAATCTTACTTAGATTCTTAACTCCATGTACTTATTTGCTAATGCCTCAGTTGATTGGCTAACTCGAAATGGGATGAAGTGAGCCGACTTTGTGAGTCGATCCACAATGACCCATACCGCATCGTTACCCTTCATGCTGCGAGGGAGTGCAGTCACAAAATCCATTGTGATGTGTTGCCACTTCCATTCTGGGATCGGTAACGGTTGAAGTAATCCATCAGTCCTGTGATGTTCAGCCTTTACTTGCTGACACACCAAACATTTAGCGACGCTTCTGGATACTTCACCCTTTATTCTATACCACCAGTAATTTTGACGCAGATCCTTGTACATCTTTGTACCTCAAGGATGTACTGAGTAGGGAGAGCTGTGAGCTTCTTTCATTAACTCTTCTCAAACAGAACCTTTTGGTACACAATCTGCTGCCGTATCTCAAAGATCCGTCTTCATGGATGATGAAGTCTGTTCTGAGTACATTCTCTACTTGTTCCTTGATCTTTTGCAACTTATCATCACTTGCTTGAGCTGCTTTGATCTGATTTATAATGGTAGATTGAACTTGTAAATTCATCAAGCTTGAAGCGTTACCTGGCATGACTACTTCAATCTCCATCTGATGCAAGTCTTGTTGAAACTTCCATTGAGCGGTGAGATTCATTGTTAATGGTTGGCGACTAAGGGCATCGGGTACCACATTCATCTTTCCTGGGTGATATTGCAGATTGATGTCAAAGTCCGCAATGAATTCTAACCATCGTCTCTGCCGCATATTAAGCTACTTCTGAGTAAACACATATTTCAGACTCTTGTGATCTGTGTATATGTTCACTCGTTCACTAAGAAGATAATGGCGCCAAATCTTAAGAGCAAAGATAATGGCCGCCAACTCAAAATCATGCGTCGGGCAATTGTGCTCTTGAATTTTCATCTGTCTTGAAGCATAAGCTACAACCTTTCTGTGCTGATGTAGAACACATCCTAATCCTTTATCGGATGCATAACAATGCACTTCAAAACCTCCAGATTGGTCCGGTATAACGAGAATAGGCGCCGATGTCAACCTTGAGTTGTGTTCTACGAAAGCTTGCTCGCATGCTTCTGACCACACAAAGTCTTCATCTTTACGTGTGAGCTTGGTCAGGGGTGTTGCTATCTTCGAAAATCCTTCAATGAACCTTCTGTAATATCCAGCTAGACCCAAGAAACTTCGAATGTCCTTCACTGACTTTGGTGTCGACCATTTACTTACTGCTGAAACTTTCGCTGGATCCACAGAGATTCCTTCGCCTGATACAATATGTCTGAGAAAACCAACTTGATTTAGCCAGAATTCGCATTTTCTATACTTGGTATAGAGTTGATGTTGTCGTAGAGTTTCCAGAAAAATTCGTAGGTGCTCGGCATGTTCTTTCCGACTCTTAGAATACACCAGGATGTCGTCGATGAAGATGACAACAAACCCGTCTAAGTACTCCCGGAAAACTTTATTCATTAGGTTCATGAATATTGCTGGTGCGTTGGTCACTCCAAATAGTATCACAAGAAATTCGTAATGTCTATAACGAGTTCTGAATGCCGTTTTATGGATATCATATTTCCTTACATTCACCTGATGATAACCTGAACGAAGATCTAATTTGGAGAAAACACAAGATCCACTTAGCTGATCGAATAGATCATCGATACGCGGTAGCGGATACTTGTTCTTTATCGTTACTTCGTTCAAGGCTCTATAATCGATGCACATTCTGTATGAACCTTCCTTCTTCTTCACAAGCAGTACTGGTGATCCCCAACTTGAAGTGCTGGGACGAATCCATCCTTTCGCCAATAATTCTTCCAACTGAGTTCGGACTTCCATCAAACCTTCCGGACTTAATCGATAAGGTGCTTTGATTACGGGTTGTGCTTCTGGTACTAAATCAATGCTGAATTCAAGAGCTCGATCGGGAGGCAAACCTGATATATCGTCAGGAAATACATCGTCAACCACTTCTGGCTTTGATCCTTCCTCCGCTTGAATTGTTGCAATCACTGCCTTCTTTGGTTTCGCCTTGTATGTACTTGGTTCCAAGGTACGGTCTCCGCTTTTGAAATAGAAAACCCGATGCTCTGGAATCTTGAATACTACCCTCCTTTGACGACAGTCAATGGTAGCATAAAATGTTCCGAGCTAATCCATACCTAGAACCACATCGAAGTTCGGTATGTCCAGTACCTTGAAGTCAGCATAAAATTCTCTGCTGCAGACGACTACTGGACACAAGCTGTATCCCATTGTTGCCTTTAGAACGCCATTTCCTGAATTGATATTCCAGCTGGATACAAGTAGTGTGAATGGGATCGCATGAGTTCGGATGAACCGTTGCGACATAAAGTAATGAGATACTCTACTATCGAATAGTGCGAGTGCAGGGAGTGAGGCTACTAAAATTGTACCTAAGGTATGTGGGATTTGTTTAGGTATAAGGTATAAGATATATAGGTATGTCTATGGATTAAAAGAGAATTTGAAAGGGAAGTGTTACCAGTGATGACTTGGCTAGTGGCCTCAGCTTCTTCCACGGTCATCTTGAAAGCCTGTCGCCGTGACACATTCCTCCTGGCCGGAGGAGCATTCCTCAGAACGTTCCGTTGAGCTTGATGGAACTGACGAGGAGGAGGTGCAATCGGTGGTCCTCTAGGTGGTGGAGCAGGGAGAGCGAGTCTTGGAGCAGGTGCCTGAAGGGCTAGTCTCTGCTGGTAAGTGATTGCTGGCCTGGTGCAGCAATTGGGTTGTGTCTTCGGGGACAAGACCCATTATTATGAGTAGCTGAGCCGCAGACTAAGTAAAGACGGTTGGCTCGCGGCAGTCTTTCGCCAAATGTCCATCTTTCCTGCAGTAGGTACAAAAGGTTGGGCTGAGCCGGTTGATTGGTACTCCCGGTCTCCTGGGCACAAATGGTGGCCTTGAAGAGGTTCCTCCTGCCATCTGGTTGACAGGGCACTTAACTCCAGCAGATTGAGATCTGCCCCTCATCTTTACAATTGCTTCATAACGGCGGGCAGCTTTCAGAGCCGATTCATGAGTCGGAAAATCTCCTGTGGCTAATGCAGCCTGGATCTCTGAATCTAACCCTTGTTGAAATCGACGGGCTCTGATCTCATCCGTCGGTATCAAGTGTGCCGCAAATCTGTTAAAGTATTGTGTTAGCTGTGTAGTATATGATTTATTGAAAAATAGAATTATTGAGACATATCTTACCGACTGAGCATGGTGAACTCAGCATCGTATTCATCCACTGAGTTGGTCCACATTGAACCCTGTTGTAAGTGGACGAACTACTGTTCCATGTCGAACCTGGCAGTCTCAGGGAAATACTTTGCGTCGAACATGTCGCGGAAAGTCTTCCATTCGATGGGTTGATCAAGACGACTTTCTTCCGCCTTCCATCAAACCTGTGCATTGTCCGTGAGCTGCAGCTTTGTAACTCGGACCCAAACTATCTCTGGCACTTGTGCCGCTGCAAGATCATCTTCAATGCTTTAAGCCCATTCCTCAGCTTCTAGAGGGCTCTCCTTTCCTGCAAACTGTTTGGAGTGTAAGGCCCTGAAATACTTCACCCCAGGTGCTTCTGCCTCTGGTCGGTTCATCAGGATAGCAGTCTGCTGCCGCTGTCCTTCCAGGAGGCTGCGGATTGCCTCAAGCAGAACCGTCTGCTCGTTGATCTGAGCAGCAACGGCAGATGTGAGTGGTAGTGGTGGGGGAGTGTTGTTGACATTCGTGCTGGTGTTGTTTGGGGAATTCATAACCTTGAAAGAAAAATTTGGGTTAGGAAAGATTCAAAGTATATGAAATGATAAGATTCAAGGAATATGAATTATAAAGAATGTTTTCAGTTGCTCGTTCTTGTGTTATATTGCTTAAGTTGTCCATACAGTGCAGATCTGCATGTCCATACAGAGCTGACCTGCATGGGAGGGTTCCATACAGCTTGGACCTGCATGGGCCACTAACAAAACCTGTCACGCCCCGCTTCCTAGTATACGGGCAGATGACGCGACGAAGCCGCAACGTATTTACTCGGAAGTAAACACGCTAAGTATCTAAGAAATATAAGTAAAATGCACAAGAGAAAGGATGTAAATAAACAACAACTTTATTTATTAACATTCTTCTTTTTTACAATACATCTGAAAAGTAAATACATGGAATGGAAAGCAATGCCTAAACAGTGGCATAACAGAAATGAAAATACAGAATGTAAATGTGTACAAGGAATCTAAAGATCTGGGTCGAAAGCTAGCTGGTCCAAATCCTTGCTGGTGGGCTCGATCTCCAGTGAGTCCGAATCACCTGACGACATTCCAAAGAAGAAGAAAGAGAATGTCGTCAGCGAACAAATCGCTCGGTAAGTCCCGTAAATAGACAAGAATGGAGTACACGGAATAGAGAGTATATTGTTATAATGTCGTATTTAGTGTTAACGTTGTTGTTTGTAGCTTGGTACAGAAGAATGCCAGTGTATACGAGAGGAGTCCCACTATTCCGGAAACTAAGGTATACGGAGCACAAGGAACCGTTCAGCCACCGTACAACGGCAATAGATATTCAGGTTAGGTGTATTATGATTACAGTCTCGTGCCACTTCTAACATCTTCCATACCAATCTACCCCTTATAAACTCCGCGATGTCTTGATTGTATAGTTTATATTTTTTGAATTGTATATTGTATATAGATGGATGACTTGCCGAAACTATGATATCAGTAATGGAACAAATATAATGGATGAACATGTAGATGTAATATATCCATGGTTCGGTTCAGTCAATATAAATTGATTAGATTGAAAAGACGGATTCATAGATCCATGTTGTATTGAAATTTGATACTTGAATCATATTCAAGTCAGATTGATTATATTGAGACTCAGTCTGAGTCAGACAATTAAAAAAGAAATTAAAGTCTTGAATTATGTTTTGGTGCTATCGGTAACCGCTGCACATGGACTACAGGATTTGTGTCTTTTTCAAAGACAATTACTGTGTTGATAACACCGTTTGTTAAGTTTTCTACCTTAAATAGGCATGCACCCATATCTCCGGGCTCAAGAGACTGGTCCCGCTTAAACCTATGTTTACTAGGATCCTTATTGTAATTTAGTATAACTTGATAGGGTTTTATGTAAAATAGTTTTGTTATATTTTCAAAATACACCTCAAGTATTTTATTATCGTCTTTAGAGTTTTCATAGATATTTTTTTTATTCAATATGAAATTTCTAGTGAATATGACCTACTTTTAAAGCATAAGGTATTTATTTGAAATATTGGAATTGTATGTTATTTTCTTGTAAATGGAATGTTTTGCTTGAATTTTGGAAATGTGGAATATTATAAATTTTAAAAATAGATATTTTGATATTAATTACATATATATATATATTTATTAAAAATATAGGTTTTATTTATAATAGAAATCACATTTTCTAAAGGAAAATATATTAAAATCTTTCGAGATCGTATGCTCCTTGCGGAGGTCTGCATCTCACTCTACTGGGCCCGAGGATGTGCGATAATCCGTATCATACCGAACGGGTTCCCCAAAATGGATTGTAGAGGCACAATCGCAAAGATTTATTAAATACACTTCTTGTAGAAGAAGGTTTTATAAGTTGAAGGTAGTTATATGTAAAGTCGTATTTTCCCAAATCTATATTCCCAAATTTCATCATGCTATGTTAGATATGAGTGTTGTGAAGAGGTAGGTCATTACCTCGTGAGTTATCTAAAAGTATAAAGGTATTATAGAGTTTATGTCGGAAACTAAAGTTTGTGGTATTTTAATGTAAAATTGCGATAAAAGATGCATATAACAATCTTTTGTGATGAAACTTGTTAAAGATTGTTCCCCTCTGAATGGCGGCCAAGACTTGGACGTCTTTCCTGAGATTCGGGACAGATGCTATTTGGTTTTATCCGTCTACCTCTCCGAAAATGCCAAGTTGATTTATGGTACTGTGTATCGGAGGTTTAGACGGATGCGGCCGATGTAGCAGACTTCGTCAGATTCCCCCTCATTTGAGGGGTTTTTGATTGTGGGGACTCTCTTCCCTGCAGGCGCAAGCCCCTGCAGTTAATTATGCTACCGCATCTCTGTAACCACTTTCTCCTTCTCCAGAATTTCACTTCGTGTCGTGTGTGTTTGTTTTGTTTGTGGTTGTCCGTGGATTGTGTACGGAGACTAATTTATGTCGTCGCCCGTAGGACGTGGATTAGTCCAAATCCGTATTTTCTTAGATTTGGGTGTGGGGTTTTGGTTTAAGGATACGTTAGCCGTATTTGAGGCTAAGATCAACTTAAACGTTTGTTAAGGATACGTTAGTCCAGTTTGAGACTAAGATCAACTTAACGGGATCGTTTAGATTCGACAAAAGAGCGTTTGGGCTCTATTGTTCTACTTTAGAGACATAGTGGTCCATTGCCAGTTTAGGGACATGGTGGTCCATGGAATGTATGGCCGTCGGGACCCGTCACCTCTCTGACGACGTTGAAGGATTACAACGACAGATATCAGAGGAGTTCAGAGATGTACCCTTGAACAAAGTTGGTTGGGAGATTTATAGTCCAATTTGGGACTAAAGTCTATTTGAAGGATACATTAGCCATATTTGAGACTAAGATCGACTCAAACGTTTGTTAAGGATATGTTAGTCTAATTTGAGACCAAGATCAGCTTAACAGGATCGTTTAGATCCAACAAAAGAGCATTTGAGCTCTATTGTTCTAGTTTAGGGACATAATGGTCCATTGCCAGTTTAAGGACATGGTGGTCCATCATTCCCATTTGGGGACGAGCATTAGTTTAAGGACATTTCGGTCCACATTCCCATTTTGGGACGAATATTAGTTTATGGACATTTCGGTCCACGAGTTTAGGGACCCCGCAGTCCGTATTGATGTGTGGTTGTTGGGACCCGTTACCTCTCCGACGTCGTTGAAGAATTACAACGATAGAAGTCAGAGGAGTTCGGGGATGTACCCTCGAACCGGATGTAAATTGATTTAGGAAAGCAGCCGTGCTCAGTCAATTTAATTTGAGGACTTACGACCATGATTGGGCTAAGTCCAGTTGGGAATATTCAACGCTTTTATTTATTTTTGTCCTATTAGGCCTGTGCTAGGGCTTTGCCTCTTTTTAAATAATGCACTGCATTTTTTATTTTGTTTGGGCTCTGCCCTTTTATAAATGATGCAGAGCATCTATTTTGTTCGGGCTCTGCCCTTTTAATGAATTGCATTTTATTTTGGCCTGCTGGGCCTTTTCGATTTGGGCCTGGCCCTTCAGTAAACAATGCAGTGCATTTGTCAGGCGCTTTGCGCCAATCATTGAGCGCAAGCGCTTGTGGTGGTGACATGTGTCACGCAAGCGCAGTGCGCTGCGCCAGTGCGTTGCATTGTTGCGCTGCTGACACGTGGCGCGCTCTGGTGAGTTGCGCCAATTTTAGAGAGTAATGCTCTATCTTAAAAGCGCATAGTGTAAGTGGTTCTGGGGCTGATACGTGGCGCTCTCTGGTGGCTTGCGCCAACCCAGGAGCGCAACAGTGCAGTTTTACAAGTGCAAGACACTGTTTCAATAACCTGATCCAATTTTGGATTCAAGAAAAGAATCTTTAAGATTTCAGAACCAATGGTTCATAAAAAGTGCAAGGCACTATTATTATTTGTTTTTTTTTGTTGAAGATCATTGATCTTGTTTTTAGATCATTGATCTTATTTTTAGATCAATGATTTATTCAGAAGAAATTCTTCTATTTTATAAAGGTT
Organism: Agapanthus africanus; assembly: GCA_030015575.1. Lineage (NCBI taxonomy): Eukaryota > Viridiplantae > Streptophyta > Magnoliopsida > Asparagales > Amaryllidaceae > Agapanthus > Agapanthus africanus. Next base: position 194,130,367 of record CM057338.1, on the reverse strand, counting down.
TTTACCTTTTTCTTGAATTTTCTTCAGAGTTCTCTCTGTTTTTGAAGTTCTTGATCTCTCATAATATTTTTTTCTCTTCTGAGTTGGGGTCTAGGGGTCTTTATATAGTGCCTATAGATTTGTTAAAGTTTGTTAAAGAGATCATTCTCTGAGTGATTTGGGGAATTTTCCCCACCGTTGGATCTTTGATCCAAGGGCTTCTGTTTTACAGAAGACAATCTTCTTGTTTTAACATGAACGGAAGGATCTTACTAGAATTTTAATTCTGATTGGCACAAACGCCCCAGCGCAGAGCGCAGCGCTGACACGTGTCGCGCAGCGCACAGCGCAGCGCAACTGCGTTTGCGCTGACACGTGTCGCGCAGCGCAGCGCTTGCGCAACTGCGCTGACACGTGTCGCGCAGCTCAGCGCTTGCGCAACTGAAGCGTTGCTTCCTTTAATTTTTGTTTTAAATAGAGCCTTACTCTGATTGGGCGCGTTGCCTTGGGCGCTGCACTGACGTATCAGATTCTGACACGTGGCGCGTTGCGCGCAGCGCAAGGAATTTGAAGTGTTGCTTCAAATTTTGAATTTTTGAAATTCAAACAGAGCCTTGCTCTGATTGGGGGAAATAAATGCCCCCCCACCATTGCGCTCACGTGGCGCACACGTGAGTGCAGCGGTGGCAAAATCTTTGCCGTTAGATCAACAGGTGAGTTGAAGGGGCGCAGGCGCCTATAAATAGGACCCTTGGCCCTTGAATTTTTTTTACCATTTTCAAGAACTTGAATTTCAGAGCCTTGCTCTTGTTTAGGAATTTTAGAGCCTTGCTCTCGTTTCTTTCCAAGAACTCCAGAGTTCAGATTTTTAGAACAACTTAGGTAAAATTTTAAATTAAATTAAATTAAATTAAATTTGATTAACAGAGCCTTGCTCTTATAGATCTTTGATCTAAAGAAAACCCCTTTGGGGTTTTATTAACAGAGCCTTGCTCTCAAAAATTTATAGATCTACAGAGATCTTGTTCATGGGTTTTAACCCATGAACAGAGCTTTGCTCATGGACCAAATGTAGATCTTTTTGATCTAAAATTGAAGAACTCCTAAGAGTTTTTATGGATCTTTAGGATCTCCAAAAAAAAATTTTAATCCTTAGGAGTTTAAAGAATTTTTTTTTAATAAATTTTCTCATCATTATCACAGAGCTAGACTCTTTTAAGGAATTTTATTTCCCTGAGACCAGAGTTTGACAAGTGTCACTCTGTGACAGAGTTTTGCTCTGAAAGAGCAGATTTTCCCCTTGTTTCTAAGGATTTTTATTATTAATGAGAATCTTCTCTTGGGGATTAACCGACAGTCTCATCCAATGATGGGGTTTGTCTTATTAACTGATGCACTGTCATCCAGCTTTTGTGGGTCCCCCCTTGGTCCCCCCTACACTGCATTGCAGTGTAGTATCAAGTGTCAGGCTTTTAAAATTAAATTATGACACCGATGGCTGAATTTCGTTTTTCTTTGCAGGCAATCATGTCTGCTGATCTGTCTTTCCCATTTGTTCGCTCAGAGGGAGGATTTCCCCAGGCACCAGTGGACCGAGTAGTGCTCGCTCTCATCAAGGATCATGACCCCGAGCATAAGAGCCTTCACTTGTGGGGTAGGTGGTACAATGAGATCATCCAGGGTCGCCGAAGTTTCGGTTCCGCCACGCCGTCTGAGCCCATATCTTCACTCCTTTACGCGGATGAACCCTCGGTGAAGTATGCCGTGGAGGTTAAAAATTGGAACTCGGATGACCTCCTCCAATCCGCGATTGGTGCTATTCCCGTGCAGCCGCCACCGGCAATAGATATTTTAGGGAGGCGAATCTGTCAGGGTGAAGCACGCCTTTAGGGACAGGCCTATAATATTGGATTGATCCCGCGACCGCCCGCCGGATATTTGCAGTGGGCCCGGTATATTTTATCAGCGTAGAGGACTCATCTGATGAAGATTGGTTTGTATTCGGCCATCTATGTCTCGCTCTTTGAGTATCCCTCTCCTCCAACGTGGTGGGTTAAGGCTTTTATTGAACAATGGAATATCCCTACCCACACCTTCCTGATGACGGACAGGGAAGTCTCTATCTCCTTGGAGGAGTTTCCTGAAATTTCGGGTCTGCCGATGAGGGGGGAGCATTACGAGGAGCTGCTTCCTCCTGACGAATACGTCTTTGCCACCAAGCCGTTGGTGTTTAATCTAACGCCGGAGAATGCTATTCAGCACCAGTTTCCGGGCCTGGTGAAGGTGCTGGAGATCTATGAAGGGCTCTTTCTAGAATCGGGCACCCGGGGAGTCAGTTTCACAGATTTCATTGCCCGCTTCATCCGACCGGAGTTTCTATCGGAACAGTGCGAGAAGTTCGCCAAGCCTGACGACCCTTTCAGCTTCGGCCTGGACCGTCGACCAACATCGGATGGCGACCAAAAGGATTTTTATCTCCCCAGCGTCGCCGTCACGCCGTTGTCGGAGATCGCCGTCTCAGGCATGGATGAAGAGACCTTTTTTATAGGGTTCCTGGGATTGTGGCTGTGCATCTTTGCGCTCCCTATGCACCCGCGCTTCATGCGGCCATCCGTTTTCTACCCAGCGCATCGGATGGTGGCTGGCCTGCAGTTAACAATAGGAATTGCCGGGTTGGCTCACCTCTATAATAGACTTAACGTGGCGGCGGACGCTAATGAACCTGGGGTGCAGCCTGCTAATTTCCCGATGCACTACTTCACCTCTTGGATGGAAATGCACGTGCATGGGGTGTTCGGCGTCCACAAGATCCCCCGTTTTTTTGAAAAGTGCAGACTCCCGAGAGTCATGCGGCTGGTCGGCGCCTCGATCGTGGTTGCATCTCCGCGAGAGACTAGGGGGATACTCCTTTGTCCACACCTGGTCGGAGCGAAGGTTTCTTTCTTGGACAAGGTTATAACCATAGGCTCAGAAACCACTAAGTCAGTGGTGCCGCTGCGCGATGATTTTAAGGACGGGGCCTCCATATTGAAAGCCCGAGAGATCCTCCACCTCTATTCCATTCGGCCGGGATACCTGGTGTTCAGGAAGAATGAGATGGCGCTTTTCATGAGGTATAACCCTCACCGGTTCGCCCAACAATCCAGCTATCACCAAGGGATACCGCTGGAAGCCTTTTTGGAAGAGCCCATGGCCAGCCGGGAGGGGATAAGGAGTGCGATGCACCATTTCATGCGGCTTAACACGGGCTCTTATTTCTTCATCAGCGAGCCGAGCTGCGTCCCTAAAGTCCTCAACGCATACGTGGCTTAGTACGCCCACGCAATGGGTCCGGTTATCCATATGGAGAAGCGCATGTTGGTTGACCGGAAGGGTGCGCCTCCCTGTGGCGATCGCAAGGCTCCTTTGAAACCAAGGACCCCGGTTATTCCTCTGCTGAGAGATGCCGGAGCCGTGCAACCGCGCGTGTTGAGCCCTCTGCATGGACTGCCACTCCGTAGTACTGCGGATGTACCACCAGCGCCCCGTGCTCCAGTGGAGACGGTAGATGTGGTTTCGCCGGAGTCTGGCGTGGGCGTGGATATCGAGACCCGCCGCCCTAGGGTGCCTGCCAAGTGCAAGTCAATCTCGGGTGCACCCAAGGCTGGTGGGCAGAAGAGGAAGAAGAAGTCGCTCCTCTCTCTCGATGCTATCCTCGGTTTAGAGGAGCCTCAGGCCCCTCTTATCGAAGGTATAAGCGAATATGGCAGCAATAAGGGCTTCTCGGTAGACCCGGCAGACACCGATCTGGCGGCCGCCATTGTGGCTTCTGAGCGATCAGCCAGACTTGAAGCGTGGTTGGATAAACTCACTCGAGTAGGTAATCATTAGCTGTACTCTTCATCATTTTATAGCATTTTTATCATTATCCTCGACTAATGCGTTTCCCCCCTTTTTTAACAGGTGTCACTACCGAAGAGGCCATCGCCGCTTCTTTGAAAACCTTCTAGGAGGAGGAAAATAAGCGCGCTTTAACGGGCGTTGGTACGTTTCGTCTTATTGAGTTTTTATCCTCCTTTCTGATGGCCAACCTAACCTTCTTCTTTTGTTTCTTTACAGGGGCTGCGCCAGCTGATGCGAGGACTCTCCCCGGGCCTGAAACTGAAATCCCAGTCTCTTCGGAGCCGCCGCGAGAGCCTCGACTCGACAAGTCGACGAGGGATGCCTTGAAGGATTTGGAGGCATCCCTGTTTACGGACGAGGACGTCTCAATGAGGGAAGCCTTGGAGAGCTCCGTCTTGACGGCTCGAGAGGAGAGAAAGCGGCTAAGGAGCGAGGCGAAGGCACGCAGGGCTGCTTTGACCGTGGGAGCAGGCCCAAGCACCGTCCCTCATGCTGATACCCCCTCAGAAGAGCCTCTGGTCGCCTTGTCCACTGCTGGCAGACAGGTGGCGCGTGCAGTTCGGAGTGCTAACGATAAATCCTCTTCAGGTAATGTTTCTTTCGAGATTTGTTTATAAGAATTGTAAACTTGTCAGTTCTTATATATCTTGTCTTGCAGGGCCAAATCCAACCGAGGGGGAGGCGAAGACCGTCGAACCCAGGGGGCCAGAGGAAGGAGCACCGGCCGGACCCGAGCCGACGGTGGGCAACGTCGCTGGGGTTGCCGAACCTGAGCTGGGGGCTGAAGGAGCTGTACCTGGGAAGGTCGTTGATGCCGAGCCTGAGATGGCAGCAAATGAGACGACCGCTATAATTGAGCCCGAGGCAGCGGCGGACAAGGCGCCTGAGACCGGCGACCCCATGGTGACGGCGGATGAGACAATAGCGATCGCCGAGCCCGAAGAAGTAGCGGGTGAGACGGGTACGACTCTTAGGGAAAAGCCAGCCGCTCTTTCTCAAGAGTCCGGCAATGCTCCAATTATTGCTCTCCCTGTCTACGGTCTTCCGCCGTCTCCTGGCCGGGCGAGTACGACGATAGCCCCTGTCGAGTCTGGTGATGAGGCCACGGGAGGTGGACTCATATCGATGGAGGATGGAGACGCTTCCGTTTTGGCCGGCGGCTCATCAGGTAAATTTCGGATCACTATCATTTTTTCTTTATCTTGCAATCTTTCCTGACTGGTTTATTCTTGTTTTCAACGCAGGTGCGGCCAGTGCCGACGCTCCATTGCTCGAGTGAGCGCCGTCAACTACTGCCTTGGCGGTGGTCACCTCTCATCCCTCCCTTGTAGCATCAAAGATGTTGGAAGGTATGGGTTTTCAACTTATTAGTTTTATCTTTCAGACGCATAATTTATGTACTAAAGTCGTACTGTTGTGTCTTTTCAGGAGTGCTTTTTGACCATCTCTATCAGGTATTGCTCCCACACTTCTCCTTCCCATCTGAACTCGCTTCTTCCTCTAGTGATGCTGGTGAGTATAGTTTCCAACTGATATCTTTCTTTTTCAGTAATGGAATTATTTCTAACATTCCCTCGTCCTGATTACAGTGCTACAAATTGAAGGAGGGGATGAAAGATCGGCCGCGCCACCGGCCCTTCCGGCGTTGCCACCTGCTGCAGCTGGTATAGCAAATTATCGCATTGATGACCCCCTTTTTTTGTATTTCTTGAACTGTTATCTAATCGTATCTTGTTTTTTCAGCTGTCGTTCCGATCTCGGCGCCCTTTGAGTCTTGTGTCACAATGCCGGCAGGCCCTTTCTTAAGGCGTCCGTCCTCGAAAGGCGCCGCGAATAGTCTGCGCATGTTAAGCGACTACATTGAGGAACTCGACGTCGAGACTCCTACGTCTGCCGCAGATTTTGCTACAGCGGTTAACCCAATGCTGGTGATACTCGTAAACTTCCATAACGAGGGCATCGTCGCGTCTTGGGTTAATCACTGCAGGGAGATCGAGGCTCGCCTGCATCAACTGGAGTTCATGCGCCCTGCTCCCAAGGCCTTAGCCTTAGCCATCAAAGAGCAGCGTGGATTGAGCAAAACGCTTCTTACTTCCGCCATCTCGAACAAGAAGTTACTTCAAGGCGTAAGGAGTGCGGTGAGACTTCGAGCAAATCTGCCCAACTGCATGCTCGGGTGGAGGCAAACGCTGCACGACTGAAGGTTATCTTTGACGGCCTTCTGCGATGCCTCTCCGAAGGGTTAACACTGAGGCAACAGCTTGACGTCGTCGAGCGAGATGCACCTAATCAGGAGGCAGCCCAGCAGGAAGCTAAGGATCAACTTTCATCCTACTTGCAGCAGCGGGCCCAGGTGGAAGCGGAAGTGGCCGCGGCAGCCACTCAGGAGGAGGCGCTGAAGGAAGTGCGAGAGCAGCTCGCGGATTTGTTAAAGACACTTCCTTCTCAGTAGCTACTTTTTGTATCATTTGTACTTGTAAATAAAAATGTATACATTTTTTTATTCTTTAACACAATGTATCTTGTACTCAATCAAGTTTATGAATAAAAGATGTACATTCTTTGTAATGTCTTGTGTCATTTCTCCACCTTTTTCTCTCTTTTATTATCAGCATGCTACCTCAGTAAACATGGTTGACAGATAATAGAGCAAGCATCTTGATTTCTTCAAGAGATAGCAATGGCTTAGGCTGCAGGTTCAAATCTGCTGCCTAAGACTTTTCAACTCTATGAGCCGTAAGGGTCTCATAGAGACTTTTCTCCCTACGGATCGAGAGGATCTCGTAGGTGGGTTTTCTCCTTAGGAATCGTGAGGATTCCTAAGTGTGTTTTCTCTTATAAGTCGTAAGGATCCTATAAGAGAATTTTCCCTCTTACGAGTGGAGAGGACCCGTAAGCGGTTGTTTTCCTCCTTGTCGAGACTCGAGTTTGGAGAGTGAGACCCGTGGATAGTATGCAAGAAACCGTATTGGGCCAACTTGCAGGGTCCCAGTGCTTAGGGAACAAGTTTTTTAATCCTTACTGCCTAAGGCTTTATCTTACGAGTCGAGCCGCATCGAGAAGTTCTCGCAAAGACATCAATTTCTTCACAAGTCGAGACGAATTGAGCTTTTCTCGCAAGAATATCCTAACGTCATAGTTAACCTCTGCTCTTTACGACAGAAGTCCGTTAGGGTCTGTGGTACTTAGGGTTTTGGCCGTCGTACCGTCGCATCAGCTGATATATTCCTCGATAGGCAATCGTGCTGTTCGAGTAGCCCTGCGACTGTCGTGTCTCTGATCCCTTCGGGGGCTGGACAAGACGTCTTCAAGCAATCCTCCTTGGCAGTTTGACCGTCGGAAGAGCAAGCGTTAGGAATTTTCCATGCCGCTTTTTACTTGAGGTTAGGCTCATTTTGGGGAGCCCCGATGAGTCATAACCACTCTGCGCTGGTGTGAGATGATCTCCGATAGTCTTTCAGGTTTTATGTGAGTTGCCGTCAAGACCCTGAAGCTAGGAATTTGGCCTTTGCTTCGTTTGCTGGCATCGCGTCTGCTGTATCGAGACGAATGTCACGATGGAAACTAGGGATTTTACCATGGCTCCGTTTGTCTGATTGTCGCGTCTGAACCCTGCTGGAGGAAGAACGCTGGGGTGACATCTTGTCCGCTGTATCGAGACGAATGTCGCGGTTGTCTCTAGGTTGCTGGTGAACCGTCGAGGTTTGGAACTAGGGATTTTGCCGTGGCTCCATTTGTTTGATTGTCGCGTCTGAACCCTGCTGGAGGAAGAACGCTGGGGTGACATCTCGTCCGCTGTATCGAGACGAATGTCGTGGTTGTCTCTAGGTTGCTGGTGAACCGTCGAGGTTTGGAACTAGGGATTCTGCCGTGGCTCCATTTGTTTGATGATGTTGCGTCTGCTGTGTCGAGACGAACGTTGAGGTGGTGACCAATTCATACTGGTGTGAGACGATCTCCAGTTGTCTTTCTGGCTTTATATGACTCACCGTTAAGTCCTTGAAGCTAGGAATTTGGCCTTCGCTTCATTTGCTTTGTCACGTCTGAATCTTGTTGGGGGAAGAACGCTGTCGTGACATCTCGTCTGCTGTATCGAGACGAATGCCGAGGTGGAGCTGGGATTTTGCCGTTACTCCGCTTGTTTGACCATGGGGTCTTTCATCGGCGTTGTATCTGCATCTTGATGGACTGCGAAGGAACGCCTTTGTTAACATCTCGTCAGCTGTATCGGGACGATTGTTGAACTGAAGCTGGGATTTTTCCGTCGCTTCGCTTTGTTCCGACCGCAAGGTCTTTTGTTGGCGTTGTATCTGCACTTTGTTGGACCGCGAAGGAACGCCGTTGTTGATATTGCGTCTGCTGTAACGAGACGAATGCTGAGGTGGAGTTGGAATTTTGCCATCACTCCGCTTTGCTGACCATGGGGTCTTTTGTTGATGTTGCATCTACATCCTGCTGGACTGCAAAGGAACGCTGTTGTTGATCTCTAAGTTGTCGATATCGACGTCTAGACCCTGAGGCTAGGGGTCATCTTTTTGCTCCGTTTGTTGACATTGTGTCTGCAATATTGCGACAAATGTTGAGATTGTCTCTAAGTTGTCTATGAACCGTCGAGATTTGGCTTCGCTTTCTGGTGGAGCCTGTTGTGAGGGTATGGTCCCCTCTTTGTTTGTGCCCATGAATTGTATACAGGGATCGATATGATCTCACCTGTAGGGCAAAAGTTTCATTCATTATTTTTTTATTATTGTTTTCTTTCCGCGATGCTCTATCATTTCAGTTTTTATATCGCGAAGGTCGCGATTGCCCAATCATTTCGGCTATTTTTCGCGGTGCCCTATCATTTTGGCTGTTTATTTTATTTTTACTCGCTGCTTTTTATTGCGAGTTGCCCAATCATTTCGGCTGTTTTATATGCATACGTTGTTTTACTTGTTGCTTTTTATTGCAAGCTGCCCCATCATTTCGGCTATTTCGTATGCATGTGCGGCTTGCTGGCTTTTCACCGTAAACCTGAAATTAGACACCGATTTCGGCATCAGCACCGCTACAACTGGGATATTGCCAGGAGCGAATCATCATTTGCCTCTGTCGATGTCGAACAAAGGTGGCTTAGCGAACTGGGTTAAGGTCATGTCGACTAAGGCTTTTAACTTCACGAGCCGTAAGGGTCTCACAAAGGTACTTCTCTTTACAAGCCGTGAGGATCTTATAGGTGTATTTTCTCCTTAGGAATCGTGAGGATTCCTAAGTGTATGTTCCTCTGTAAGTCGTAAGGATCTTACAAGAGGGTTTTCTCCTTGTAAATCGAGAGGACTTACAAGGGTCATGCGAACATATCCCCAGTCACGGATGGGACTTGGTTAGGGAAATGTTTATTCGCGCCCATGGATTGTATAAAAGGGTCAGTATTGAACCACTTGTAGGGCAATATCGAAGGTTGTGGAGGTTGCTTAAGCACAGGTTTAGGTCTTTGTAACTTAAGACTTTCAAATCTTATAAGCCGTGAGGGTCCCATAAGAGAGTTCTCCTTACGAGTTGTGAGGATCTCGCAAGTGTATTTTCTCCTTAGGAATCGTGAGGATTCCTAAGTGTGTTGCTCCTTTGTGAGTCGTAAGGATCTCACGCAGGTGGTTTATCCTTACAAGGTCGAGAGGACCTTGTAAGTGTCCTTTAACGAGGTTGCGCCCTTTCGGGTTTTCACAAGACTCGCCGGTAGCCCCGCTGTTTTTACTCACGGAGTCCTTTCGGGTTTTCATCCATGCCCATTCTGTTTATGGACGTACCGTTTTTTTATTTTTCATTTTTATATATATATATTTCATTTTTATTTTCATTTTTTCATTTTATTCTTTATTCTTTTTTTTTATCTCGTCCGCCTGAGGATGCTGCGGTAATAGTTTAAAGACGTTTCGGTCGTTTGCAAGTTTTAGGACATTGCGGTCCATCATTAGTTTGAGGACGTTTCGGTCCGCCGTCGCCGTATTTGAAGCGAATCTCTAGTTTTACTGACTTTTCAGTCTATGGGGCTTTCTCTATGACTGAGCATGATGCCCCCGGCGTATCCATCTTTCTCAGAGTGTGCGGTTGTGGCGGGCTCACCTTCCAGTTCTCGGAGATGACGAACTTGCCCTGTTGGTATTGGTCTTCGACCCAGTTTTTGAAGACGTAACAGTTTTCGATTAGATGGCCCAATACTTGGTGATAAGGGCAATAATTAGAACTGTTAACATCATCCAGTTGTAGTGGTGTTTCGGCTCCGGTAGAGTGATAAGCCTGTTATGCACTGCCACTTCGAACAGCCTCCTTGTTTCATCCTGTGGAAATGAGTAAGGACGTCTTAGCCTCTCTTCGAGGGATATGCGTGGACGCATATTGTTTTGACGAACGTCCGGTCTAGGGCCACTCGACTGTTGTTGAGTGTTGGCGACGAAGGTCATTTTCCCCTTTCCTTTATCCTTCTTGCTCGATCCTTTGTTTGCGGGGCCGAGATTTTTTTCGAGTAGCGGGCGATTGCACGGCTGAATGTTCTCGCAACTCCTCAATTCTTTCATTTTTGAAATGGATTCCTTGAGGAGAGGGTTGAGGGCAACTCCTTCGTCAGAGTCGCTCCCAAAGGTGATAATTTGTGATCCCTTGGAGTCGGCTATATGACATTCATCGGCGGCTCTTTTGCGCTCATCTATCGCATTTTTCCGGTGTCTACGAGCTTCACACTTTGTCCTGTTGAAGTGTTGCTTTTGAGCGACATATCCCTGCCACCAACACTTAAAGGAGTCACAGTCTTCGGTAGGATGTATGATCTTCTGATGATATAAGCAGAAGTTAGGATGCATCTCTACCCCACCGAGAGTATTTTCTTCAGAGGGTGGTAGCTTCATTCCCACCGATAGGGCTTTGGCGAACATTTTCCTCGTCTTAAATTTTTTTTTATCCGCAGCGGATGACTTTTGATTTGACGGGAGTGCCTCGACTCTTTGGTCCAGTCGTCGGTGTTTGGCTCCTTCCAGTATGGCCATCTCACGCTCTTGATTGGTTTTAACTTTCAAACGAATCTCATTCAGGAAGGCATCGATCAACTCGTCTGACGGCCGCGGAATTTCTGGTTTAGGGACCGCCCTCGGTTCCTCGGCGCAGGGAGCCTCTTCATCATCCGCCAATGAGTGAGGGATCACATGACAACTCGCTACGTAGTCTTCGGATTCATCTGATGAGTCTTCTCCATCGTTTTCGTCCTCAACAAAAGAACAAGCTGCCCCCATCGTGTCCGTCTTCTTTAGAGTGTGCGGCTGTGGTGGGTTTACCTTCCAGTTTTCAGACAGCGCAAACTTGCCTTGTAGGTACTGATCCTCGATCCATCCCTTAAAGACGAAACAATCCTCGATCGGGTGACTTACCGTTTGGTGGTAAGGGCAGTAATCGGGATTATTGAGATCGCTTGGCTGCAACAGACGTTTTGGATTCGGCAGATTGGTGAGTCTGTTGCGCACTGCTAGCTCAAACAGTCTTCTCGTTTTATTCTGAAGAAACGAGTAAGGACGTCCTAGTCTCTCCTCGAGGGATGCGCGTTATTTTGGCGAATGACCGGCTTTGAGTTGCTCGGCTGTTGTTGAGCATTGGCAACGATAGTCGCTTTCCCTTTTCCTTTCTCATTTCGAGAGTCTGGTTTTGGAGGAGACGGTCCGTGGCCCATCTGGTCCATTTGGGCAAATTTGTCGATCAATGCCTGGAAGGTGGTCGGCCTGAAGAACATCATGAATTGCAAGATGGTCGCTTGCGGATCAAGAGTGCCCATGAACATGCCTACCGCAGGTACCTCTTCTATGCGTTGTTCGCATTTTGCCCATAGATTCTGCCATCGTGTTGCGTATTGGACCCATGTTTCGCCGGGCCTTATCGTGGCATTTATCATTGCTGTTATCGGGGTGCGTTCATTAGCATTCGCAAATCTTTGTGTAAACAGTAACTCCATCTCCGCAAATGTTTTGACAGAGTCGTTAGGTAGCTCCGAATACCATTCAAAGGCTGTTTCTGCTAAGCTGCCGACGAATTGGCAAAGCAACAGTTTGTCATTGCCTCCAGTGTTGCCGCATAAGGCCTTGAATTGAGCGACGTGCTAATGCGGATTCCCTGTCCCTTTATATACATGGAACTTAGGGATTGTATATCTCGGCGGGTAACTGATTTGGTCATACCCGCCCGGATAGGGTCGTCCAGTTCTAACAGTTTGCCCAGCCGATTCACTCGCCTGATGAGCTCGTATTTGCTGAGCTATATAGTCATCCAGTGCGGCCTTGGAAATGGTTTCTTCCTTGGCCGCTGAAAGAGCCGGAGGAGGATTAGGTGTCTCCCCTCTGTTGTCTCCAACAATGATCGGAGGGTCTTCAGCCGGAGGGTCCGGCTGTAACATCATCCCTACTATATCTTGGAAGAGGAGCGCCATTTGCTTTATGTTGGCAGCTTGTTCGGCTGCCTCTTTATCCTTCTTTTCGAGGACTCTGCGTAGATAGTCGGTGTCAGTTTCTTGTTCATGACGCTGCTCTGATGATACTTCCGAACTTTCTTTCGGTTCGGTAAGTGCAGCCATCACAGTCATCATTTCCTGAAGCTTCTGTTGCTGCTCCTGGGGTTTTGTCACGGATCGGATGAGCGGTCGGTGACCCGTCAAAGCACGGCTTTCCTCCTTCCCGGAAGCCATATAAACCGTTTGCACTACCATACCCCCAGACTTGGGGCGTCTGTGTTCAGCGCTTTTACGGTTCACCATATTCACGGGGATTTTTGCGGCTTCCTTTTCTTCTGAGTGATTGATGTTGAGGGAGCCATTGCAATGGGCACCCATTCAACTGTTGCTTTTTTCGACTTGACAGAGTAGCCCTTCCCCTACTGAACCTTCGTCTTTTTCTGTCGACGGAGGCAGTCTTGATCGATCACTGACTCTTGGACTTGACGCCAGACCTTGCAGATTTTAGAGGACAACCGTTAAGGGGGCTGCTCTAGCTTTTTCTCTGGAGCATTATCCACAAGTGAAGGAGTTCATTTCAACACTGCAGTAGGAGAGTTTCTGCGCACCGTGTTCAGCAATTCAAAGCTGTTCCTTATTGGAACAGCAGCATCGATCCCCACCGTTGGAGCTGGCGGAGCTATCCCAGAGGGGGAGTTGCCCCCAGCCTTCCTTACTCGGCGCCAGTGGCGACGTCGAGCGTGTCGTGCGGATAGAGTTGTTCTAACCGTAGGGGTGACCTCCTCATGCCCCATGTGTTGGTCAGAATCTGCTGGTATCAGCCTTTTAAAGACCGACGTCCGTTGAATGGGGACGGCCAACCTGCCAAAAGCAGACTTCCGAGCAGGGGAAGCAACCTTGATGATCTCGCCTGAAACTAGAGTAGGGATAGCTATCCGCTTTGGGATAACATCTCCTGGTATTGCTGGCTTTTTCATGAGCCCTTTGGAGCTCTGACCTAGCCTGTTAAAAACTGAGGTAGTAGAGTTGGGCGACCCGTTGAGAGGGACCGCGGCAATGGTAAGTCGACCAAAGACCGACTTCTTTGGGGCTTCTTGCAACGTCATTGGGGCATTGAAGCTCATCGGTGGGAGCATGGTCCCGAAGAATAGTCCAGTGGTGGCTTGAGTTACCTGCTCTACTTGTATCTTGAAAAGGGAGGCCGCTCGGGGCCCATAAGTCACTCCTCTAGCAGGGACGGAGCGGGAGTTACAATTGCAGGTAGTGCAGTTTGAAGCCATTGATCTTCTGTTTTCTGCACGGAGCATGACACCAAATCTTAGTACCTCGAATCCACAGGCAACCACAGCAAACCGCGATTCGTTCGCGAACACGACATACGAAGTGTGGAGTGGAAAGAGGAAAAGGTCCCACCGGGCGTGCCAGAATCTGTTCCCCTCCGAATGGCGGCCAAGACTTGGACGTCTTGCCTGAGATTCGGGGCAGATGCTATTTGGTTTTATCCGTCTACCTCTCCGAAGATGCCAATTTGATTTATGACACCGTGTATCGGAGGTTTAGACGGATGCGGCCGATGTAGCAGACTTCGTCAGATTCCCCCTCGTTTGAGGGGTTTTTGATTGTGGGGACGCTCTTCCCTGCAGGCACAAGCCCCTGCAGTTAATTACGCTACCGCATCGCGGTAACCACTTTCTCCTTCTCCAGAATTTCACTTCGTGTCGTGTGTGTTTGTTTTGTTTGTGGTTTCCCGTGGATTGTATACGGAGACTAATTTATGTCGTCGCCCGTAGGACGTGGATTAGTCCAAATCCGTATTTTCTTAGATTTGGGTGTGGGGTTTTGGTTTAAGGATACGTTAGCCGTATTTGAGGCTAAGATCAACTTAAACGTTTGTTAAGGATACGTTAGTCCAGTTTGAGACTAAGATCAACTTAACGGGATCGTTTAGATCCGACAAAAGAGCGTTTGGGCTCTATTGTTCTAGTTTAGAGACATAGTGGTCCATTGCCAGTTTAGGGACATGGTGGTCCATGGAATGTATGGCCGTCGGGACCCGTCACCTCTCTAACGACGTTGAAGGATTACAACGACAGATATCAGAGGAGTTCAGAGATGTACCCTTGAACCAAAGTTGGTTGGGAGATTTATAGTCCAATTTGGGACTAAAGTCTGTTTGAAGGATACGTTAGCCATATTTGAGGCTAAGATCGACTCAAACGTTTGTTAAGGATACGTTAGTCTAATTTGAGACCAAGATCAGCTTAACAGGATCGTTTAGATCCAACAAAAGAGCATTTGGGCTCTATTGTTCTAGTTTAGGAACATAGTGGTTCATTGCCAGTTTAAGGACATGGTGGTCCATCATTCCCATTTAGGGACGAGCATTAGTTTAAGGACATTTCGGTCCAACATTCCCATTTTGGGACGAATATTAGTTTTGGGACGTTTCGGTCCACGAGTTTAGGGACCCCACAGTCCGTATTGATGTGTGGTTGTCGGGACCCGTTACCTCTCCGATGTCGTTGAAGGATTACAACGATAGAAGTCAGAGGAGTTCGGGGATGTACTCTCGAACCGGATGTAAATTGATTTAGGAGAGCAGCCGTGCTCAGTCAATTTAATTTGAGGACTTACGGCCATGATTGGGCTAAGTCCAGTTGGGAATATTCAACGCTTTTATTTATTTTTGGCCTATTAGGCCTGTGCTAGGGCTTTGCCCCTTTCTAAATAATGCACTGCATTTTTTATTTTGTTTGGGCTCTGCCCTTTTATAAATGATGCAGAGCATCTATTTTGTTCGGGCTCTGCCCTTTTAATGCATTGCATTTTATTTTGGCCTGCTAGGCCTTTTCGATTTGGGCCCGGCCCTTCAGTAAACAATGCAGTACATTTGTCAGGCGCTTTGCACCAATCATTGAGTGCAAGCGCTTGTGGTGGTGACACATGTCATGCAAGCGCAGTGCGCTGCGCCAGTGCGCTGCGTTGTTGCGCTGCTGACACGTGGCGCGCTCTGGTGAGTTGCGCCAATTTCAGAGAGCAATGCTCCATCTTAAAAGCGCATAGCGCAAGTGGTTCTGTGGATGACACGTGGCGCTCTCTGGTGGCTTGCGCCAACCCAGGAGCGCAACAGTGCAGTTTTGCAAGTGCAAGACACTGTTTCAATAACCTGATCCAATTTTGGATTCAAGAAAAGAATTTTTAAGATTCCAGAACCAATGGTTCATAAAAAGTGCAAGGCACTGTTATTATTTGTTTTTTTTATGTTGAAGATCATTGATCTTGTTCTTAGATCAATGATCTATTCAGAAGAAATTCTTCTATTTTATTTTCTTGAATTTTCTTCAGAGTTCTCTCTGTTTTTGAAGTTCTTGATCTCTCACAATGTTTTTTCTCTTTTGAGTTAGGGTCTAGGGGTCTTTATATAGTGCCCATAGATTTGTTAAGTTTGTTAAAGAGATTCTTCTCTGAGTGATTTGGGGAATTTTCCCCACCGTTGGATCTTTGATCCAAGGCCTTCTGTTTTACAGAAGACAATCTTCTTGTTTTTAACAAGAACGGAAGGATCTCACTAAAATTTTAATTCTGTTTGGCGCAAACGCCCCAGCGCATTACACGTGTCGCGCAGCGTAGAGCACAGCGCAATTGCACTTGCGCAACTGCGCTGACACGTGTCGCGCAGCGCACAGCGCAGCGCAACTGCGTTTGCGCTGATACGTGTCGCGCAGCGCAGCGCTTGCGCACCTGCGGTTGTGCAACTGCGCTGACACGTGTCGCACAGCGCAGCGCTTGCGTAACTGAAGCGTTGCTTCCTTTAATTTTTGTTTTAAATAGAGCCTTGCTCTGATTGGACGCGCTGCCTTGGGCGTTACGCTGACGTATCAGCTTCTGACACGTGGCGTGTTGCGCGCAGCGCAAGGAATTTGAAGCGTTGCTTCGAATTTTGAATTTTTGAAATTCAAACAGAGCCTTGCTCTGATTGGGGGAAACAAAAATGTTTATTAATATTTAATGAACAATATGTGATGATATGAAGGTATCTTAATTAAGAATAAATGTAGTTTTATAAGAAAAATGAATCGGAAGTCGGACTAACTCCGCTTCCGTCGGGTTTTAGTTTTGAATGTTTTTAGAATAGAGAAAAGAAGGAGAAGTAGGGACTTACTGGCTTTAGAACTAGAGGGGAGAGAGAGGAAGAGGTGGGAGGTTCCAGTGCGTCGTTTCGTCGTCGGAAACTAGGAGTTCTCGGCGAGTCCGTTCAGTGTACCCAGTCTCCACTGAGCACCCATATACCTTTGATGTCAAACACCAATGGATGCGGGATCATCCATCGCCCATCATATGGGTCAAGAAGCGTATACGCTAGTCTACTCTGGAATATCGATGCTCTGTCTCGATACACCCTCGACTAGGAACAATTAAAGGATGTACTTGTGGACTACCCTGGCCCACTAGTATGATCTCTATCATAGTCATAGTAATCAAGTACACATCCTAAGGGCTTCATCAACATGTGAGAGCAAGACAATATCACAATACAAGTCTACATGTTAAGACAAAGAACAACCAGATAGCATACTATCATGTCGAGCAAGAAAGTCCTCTCTATATATGTCCAAGCATCTACTATAATATACATCATATGTACAATAATGGCCTCTAGGGCATACACATAACTACCAATCTTCCACTTGCATTAAGGCCAGTTGTTTTAGTATCTCATACCCAACATCCCGAAGAGTCTCTCAAATTGTATCTGGGGTATGGCCTTCATGAGTGGATCCGCTGTGTTGTTCTTCGTGTCAACTCTAATGACCTCGATCTCCCGGCGATCAAATATCTCCTGGATCAGGTGATACCACCTCAGAATATGCCTGGATCGCTGATGGGACCTGGGTTCCTTGGCCAAAACCACAGCTCCATTGTTATCATAATACAAAGGTATTGGATGCTTGATGGAACCGCTCCAAGTTCGGTTATGAACTTCTTCATCCAGACAGCCTCTTTGGCAGCATCGTTGGCAGCAATGTATTCAGTCTCCATCGTCCAGTCTACCACGGTTTCCTGTTTGGAACTCTTCCAACAAACCGCCCCTCCATTGAGGGTGAAGACAAATCCCGAGACTGACTTAGAGTCGTCCTTATCACTCTGGAAGCTCGAATCGGTAAAGGACTCCACTTGGAGTTCACCGTTACTATACACCAAGAACATCTCTTTAGTCCTTCTCAAGTACTTGAGAATGTTCTTCACAACTGTCCAGTGATTCTCTCCTGGATCTGCTTGATACTTACTCACTACACTTAGTGAGTATGCTACATCGGGTCTGGTACATAACATCGCGTACATGATAGAGCCTACTGCCGAAGCATAGGGTATCCATTGCATGCGAGCTTTCTCCAAATCAGTCTTAGGAGACATCTCTTTGGAGAGAGTGAGTCCTGAGATCGTGGGTAAATTCCCACGCTTGGAATCTTCCATACTAAACCTTTTTAGTATGGTGTCTATGTACCTGGATTGGGACAATCCCAGTATCCGTTTAGATCTATCTCTATAGATCTTAATCTCCAAGATGTAGGAGGCATCACCTAGATCTTTCATTGAGAATCTTTATGATAAGAAGAGCTTGACCGAGTGCAGCATAGGAATATCATTTCCTATCAAGAGTATGTCATCCACGTACAATACGAGGAAGACAACCTTACTCTCTGCCACCTTCTTGTATATACAAGGTTCATCTACGTTTTTGATGAAGTCAAACTCTTTGACTACCACATCAAAATAGATGTTCCAACTCCGCGATACCTGCTTTAACCCGTAGATGGATTTAAGCAGCTTGCACACCTTTCCACTGCTCCCACTGTCCATGAAGCCCTCTGGATGAGTCATGTACACACTCTCTTCTAAATCACTATTTAGAAAGGCGGTCTTAACATCCATTTGCAAGATTTCATAATCATGGTATGCAGTAATGGCAAGTAGGATCCGGATGGACTTAAGCATAGCCACTGGAGAAAAGGTTTCATCATAATCCACACCTGGTCGTTGACGAAAACCTTTTGCAATAAGTCTAACTTTGAAAGTTTCAACTTTTCCTTCTACACCAAGTTTCTTCTTAAAGATCCATTTGCTCCCAATAGTTTTACCCCTTCGGGAGCAACTTCCAAAGTCCATACTTTGTTAGTGTACATGGATTCCATCTCAGATCGCATTGCATCCAGCCATTTCACAGAGTCCCCACTCATGATGGCCTGCTCGAAACTAGTTGGGTCATCATCTTCCATGATGCAATCCTCGCTCCTACCATAAATGAGAAAACCATAGTATCTCTCAGGTGGATGAGGAGCCCTACTAGATTGGCGGAGAGGCTGAGATTCGTTGGGAACTATTGAATCCTCTGGTTCCAATAAATCATCAGTTGCAGTTTGTGCTGCTGGAATTTCTTTCAGCTCTACCTCTTCGCCACTAATTTCTTTTACAAGAAATTCCTTTTCTAAAAAGGTGGCATATTGAGAAATAAACACCTTTTGTTCCTCACCGTGGTAGAAAATATATCCATAGGAATCCTTTGGATATCCCACAAACTTACACAGAGCTGATCTTGCCTCGAGCTTGTCCGGATTTTTCTTTTTAACATAGGCCGGACAACCCCATATCTTAACTCGTTTAAGAGATGGTCTCTTCCCATTCCATATCTCATATGGAGTGGTAGGCACCGATTTGGTTGGAACTCTATTCAATAGGTATGTGTCCGTCTCCAGCGCATAACCCTAAAAGGAAATAGGTAACTCAGCAGTGCTCATCATAGAGCGCACCATATCCAATAAGGTGCGATTCCTCCGCTCCGATACACTGTTGTGCTGTGGTGTATACGGAGGAGTAAGCTGAGAGAGAATCCCATTCTCTTTTAGATAGTCACGGGATTCCGTGCTCAAGTATTCTCCTCCCGATCGGATCGTAGGATTTTAATACTTTTACCCGTCTGGTTCTCGAATTCATGCTTATATTCTTTGAATTTCTCAAAAGTTTCAGACTTGTGTTTCATTATGAACACATGTCCGTATCTTGAGAGATCGTCAGTGAATGTAATGAAGTACGAGGAACCATTACTGGCATGTGTAGACATGGGACCGCATACATCACTATGTATTAGTCCCAAGAGTTCTGTAACTCTTTCTCCGTGTCCAGTAAACGGAGTTTTAGTCATCATTCCTTTGAGACATGACTGGCAAGTTTCATAAGATGATAATTCAAACGGATTCAAATATCCATCCTTATGCAACTTAGCTAGTTGTGTCGCATTGATATGACCTAGTCTACAATGCCACAATTCGTTCATTTTTGAACTCTTCCTCTTGTGTGTGTTTTGTACGTTAAGAACTGTGGTTTGATTTAAAACGTATATGCCATTATTTAACGAGCCTGATCCAATCAACTTTTGATTCAGAAAAATGTTCATAACACTATCCTGTACTACAAAATTATATACTTCTTTACTTAATAAAAAAACTGATATAAGATTGCATATCAGGTTCGGAATGTAATAGCATTCATTCAGAATCAAAGTATTACCATTTGGTAATACAAGGTGATATTCGCCAACTGCTTTGGTTACAACATTTGCACCATTCCCTACTTTTACGGAATGATCACCCATTCCCAGTTCTCTACCTTTCCTTAGCCCATGTAACATATTACATATGTGAAATCCTGATCCGGTATTTAATACCCAGGACATAGAGTGTGCTGAGAAACAATTCTCGGTAACTAACACACCCGAAGAAGATGCATCAATATGCTCATTCTTCGTTTGGATGGCGTGGGAATTCGGATATGCCCCTATTCCTTGCTCGGACTTATAACAATTATAAGTCGAAGCGGAACCAACGTTCCCCTGCTCAGTATAACAAGCGGGTTTGGTCAATACATCCATATTATTATCTTGATTAAGGCCTGACATGGTCGCTACCTGGAGAGAAAGAGAAGAAAACACTTTAGCGTATACTCTTGCAAGATTAGATTGGTTTTTACCTTATCTAATCAGGATGGCTCTTACTGTTTTTATCAAATTTCCTTCAAACCCTAAAAGGTAAGACTAGCCGGGATTAATTACACCTTACAAGTTCGTCAATCTTTCAGCCAGGCCAGTGTTGGTACTTTGAGGGAGGTTCCCCGTGCATTCATACGGACCTAATTAAAATAAATCTCGTTTTCCCAGGGGGGTAACCCCGTTAACACCTTTCTAGACACCTACTTGATCGGTTAATTGTGATGTGTAAAACTCTCCCAGGAGTAACTCTTACTCGCAGTGGGTATCGGGATCCAACTATCTCATAGAAGGTATGCAATCTCATTGCAAATTTCAACACTTGAAATTCCCGATAATACTTTCACCCCTAGTGACTTATGACCTTAACTATGGTCAACAAATCATAAGCACTAGTCAAGTTCTACCCGTCATTTCTTGATTAATTATACCCACCCACATGACCCTTAACTATGGTCAACAAAGTCATATGACTGTCCTAATTAATCGCATCATATTCTATGTAGGAAGACATCACTCAGCTACCGTACACTGTGCCTTAACTATGGTCAACAAACGCAGCACGAATATTAAGTACTCTACTTCCTAAAATGACGGAGGGTTACGACAGGTTTTTAGAAAAACCTTTTGCGTAATGAACTTGATATCGTTGTAGAATCGAGTGACTTTGAAAAGGAGTGTTTTTGAGGTTTTTGCTAGTTTTGCTAAAGAGGTCACTCCCGGTGAAGGGATCTCGGCTCTTTCCTTTTCGAATAAGGTGCATGATATTTCACAAATACCACTATGCAAAGCAAGAACTAGAGAATCAATCAAAAGAAAAAACCGAGTGGGTTGTAGCATTTGCTAGTTTCGCTAAAGAGGTCACTCCCGGTGAAGGGATCTCGGCTCTTTCCTCATCGAATGAGGTGCTGGATATTCTACAAGGAATACCGCTATGAAAAGCAAAAACTAGAGCTACTCTTTTTGAAAATTTGATTCCACAACATCTTTTTAGGTTTCTTTTTTTTCATTAATCTCATTAATGAAGTCCCATCATTTATGCTTTCTAAGTATTACAGAAGAAACGAAAATACAACGTACACTTATTCAATCCGCATTCGCCACAGTGTCCCGTTATGTACCGTTAGGTTACTTAACTAACGGCATAGTGGGGCGGGACTAGCGCGGGTGTAAAACATAAGCAACTTTTATTATATATCATATATATAATAATAAAGCATTCGTCTCACGCATATAAAGTGATCACATCACAGAACATCAGCAGCAGAATATAACATATGAAATATTGGATATACTAGGAATGCCGTGTTTTAAATTAAACCAGTATAAAACACGGATTCCACGGTCGCGATGAATAGCCAAACCCATATCCCTAGACCCTTATAAGAGCGGCAAGCAACCCTACCAATTCTAGAGTTAGGAGACCCGGTCTCGACTCCTCAAGATGGTCTCCCACTGGACTCTAGAACCTGGTTACTTGTGCTCCCCATCTTGGGTCTATCCTAATGCGGAAAAGTAAATAATATACAACAATGGTGACATCATCCTCAATCCGGAAGTGCCCCAATAAAAGAATATTACATACAAGATTTTACATGAATAAAAATGAAAAAACTCTCATCTCACATAAAAAACCACCGGCTATTCAAAACACGACAATCCAATATAACATATCACAGCAACACATAACATCACATATCATCAACGTAAGTAAATATACGTATCCCAATTATTGTTGACATATAACAACGAAACCGGCGATACACCACATATTACACTTACGGTTGCAGAGAAGAAAATGTCAAACAACAACATTTGGAATCCACAATCACCCTAGACATCATAAACCCGAAATATCACATACTTTGGATTTCATGCCTAACTAAATGAATTCCAAATATTGTATCACATTCCACAAATAGCTAGACGATGTTAAACATACCGATCGAATCAACAAACATCCAAAATTTTCCAAAGAGCTCAACACTTGAGCATAGTTTAAAAATACTCAGAACATGCCACAGTACCTATGGACCAACCGTAGAAGGGCCAACCCTTGCCTCACTTATGGCGCCGCGGAACTACCGCAAACCCTAGGGTTTGGCGGCGGTTCTTACGGTCATAGACTCGAGTTAGGGTTTCGTTCTTCTAGAGGGTCCATCGCATTACTTGCTTGATTTTTGAATGTTTTTTAACTTGGAAAAATCCAACTCTTAGAAAATTTCCAGCGAGAGAGAAAATTAGGTATTTGATATTCGTTTAAACTTTTTAACGCCGTCTAAATAACCCAAAATCATGTTAGAATTACGACTACGAAACACTCCGAATTTCCTTTACAGAAAGTTAACATCTCATGCAATTTCAGCAAAAACAAGCAACACCTGAAACACCAAAACCCAGAGACCAGTACACCAAACCAAAACGAACCCGAAAAAACAACATGAGGCCGGCTGGCTCGGAATTTTGATGAATGTCACCAAGTCAAATCCGGCCAATTGGGTTCGTTTTTGTCCAGTGTTCATGTTACATCTCATATAACATTCTGCAGTTGCTTAAAAAAAATTTCGACGACTTAAAAAATTTGACAGAAACTAGGTTTTTTTTTCCGGGTGTTTCGGAGTTGTTTCGGTTTCGTAATTCTACAAATATCGTCTAATTCTCTAGCTTGGCTCTAATACCACTGTAGGGTTACCTTGCACGACAGCAAGGTTTCGGGAGGCATCGTCCATGCCTATTTCAAAAATTTGCCATGCTACTTAACCCTAACCCTAGAATCTTAACTTGAGAATTAGACAATATAACATGTAAACAACTTTATATCTAAGTGAATATGGAATACAACCTTTGTAGACCGGTCTTTCACTTCAATAACTCCGTACAGTAGTCCCTTCGCTCCAAGTAGTAATCTTCCGGACTCTAGAATGGCTCCACAAGATGAAAGAAACAAGCTTGCACGAAGTCTTCGAGGCCGAAGATGATCTACGTCAATGAGATACCAACCCAAGCTACATCTTCATTTAGAATTAATTTTCTCACTCTATTTCTTCACCTTGAGAAAGCTAGAGGTCAATGAAGAAGATGAAGCAAATAATTGATGAGAGAGTGAATGGTAACCATGGGTGAGTTCATATCATATATGACTCTTGTAGAGACTTAACCATGGCTTAAGATAATGGTTATGTTAATAAATATCTAATGCAAGAAAAATTTAGTGGACTAAGTCAATGGTTTCCACAAGCTTCCAAATCTTGCAACCATACTTAATTCCATCAATTTATATTTGCATTAAATAAATAAAACCCTAATTATCGAATGGCATGGTATGAGTCTCATACACCCATGTTGCATATATAAACTAGCATTACACAATAATATATATCACATATATATTTAGTGCATAAGTGAGAAAAAGAAAAGCTTTAGCGAGCATGTATTAGTTAATGTAAATTAGCATATCAAATATACAATTATACATTAAATTAATAAATCAACACTTGATTTAATAATCCGTCTATATCACATATAACAGACTAATATTATATGTATCGACTTATCGAATCAACACTTTATTCGATAACCCGACTATATCACATATAACTGACCGATATCACATATCGCGAGAATAGAATACGGTATCACATACTCGTATTAATCTCGGTCCCGCACATATCACATATGTGCTCCTACTTCATTTTTCCTGAGCCAGTAAACCTCTATGTAGGACTCTAAACACTTGTCAATACGCCAGCAGTAGGTGATGATCATATCAGTCACCCACAAGCCATCAGCGGTACTAGCTGGACGTAACGGCTACCCGGGTATTGAGCGATCAGAAGATCAGCAAGCAAGCCTGCTCATACTCCTGTAAAGCCTGTCAGTAACACTACCGTACAGTCCGGTCTCTTCATCTGATATGTCGCATATTCAGTCTAGGGGTGATTAACGTCAGATCCCAATAACCGATAAGCCGTGCTGATGTGAGGCTCATAACGGGTCGAGAAACTACTAATAACACTTACAGGTAGATTTCCGTATCATCCCTGGCCAGGGACTTCCTGTTATAGCCAATCGAGCACAGCGCAACATCAACCCCGAATACCGGGAGAGATGAATCCCCTCCTATCGCTCATTGCCTCCATGTGATTCGGGACTGTACCCAAAAGCCACCGTTTTGCACGTTCTCTTGAACATGGTAAGGTGGAAATCAAAGCACAGTAGGAATCACACAAGACTCTATGACGATCTCGGGTCTACATACTAACCTGTACCAGTGTCACCAGAGAACTGCTATCTGACGATAGGTATAATACCAACTAGGAGTTCTCGGCGAGTCCGTTCAGTGTACCCAGTCTCCACTGGGCACCCGTATACCATCTTTGATGTCAAACACCAATGGATGTGGGATCATCCATCGCCCATCATATGGGTCAAGAAGCGTATACGCTAATAATCTATTCTGGAATATCGATGCCCTGTCTCGATGCACCCTCGACTAGGAACAATTAAAGGATGTACTTATGGACTACCTTAGCCCCACTAGTATGACCTCTATCATAGTCCTGGTGATCAAGTACACATCCTAAGGGCTTCGTCAACATGTGAGAGCAAGACAGTATCACAATACAAGTCTACATGTTAAGACAAAGAGCAACCAGATAGCATACTATCATGTCGAGCAAGAAAGTCCTCTCTATAAATGTCCAAGCATCCACTATAATATACATCATATGTATAATAATGGCCTCTAGGGCATACACTTAACTAACAACTCCATCAAATCAGAAACTAGTTTTTTTTTGTATATTGATAGATCTAGACAGACTTGTGGTTGCGAGACTTAGAGCGATGGGTGTATGTTCACTTCTTTTGAGGTTTTTGATGTCTTGCTTTATTCATTTTTTTCTTTCTGTGTTGATCTTCGCCATTGGGCATCGTATATATATTTATTGCGTGGTTGCGATTCTGCCAATTGGCGAAGAGCTAGCTCCCGCTTGGGGATGCCTATATATATATTGCTTGTATGGGGTTTTGGATCAAAAATTACGAGGGAGGTGCTGTCCAAATTTTTAAGGACGAAAATGTTTTCAACTTTAGTATATAACCCCTTTTGTTTTCTCATAAATCTTTATTTATGCATTTAAAGAAAAACTTGATTTTATTATACCTTTATTTCAAAAATGCACCTCCATTATTTTCCGCAATGAGGTTTTGATTTCTGGGCTTCGGTTTACTTGAATTGCGTTACGCCTTTAGATGTTGCGTGATTTAAATGCCGGTCACGAGCTAAATTCTGGGTCGTGACAAAGTTGGTATCAGAGAGTTAGGTTTAACCTTGGTTCAAGTTTAGGCTTGACCTTACAGAACTTAGACT
Organism: Agapanthus africanus; assembly: GCA_030015575.1. Classification (NCBI taxonomy): domain Eukaryota; kingdom Viridiplantae; phylum Streptophyta; class Magnoliopsida; order Asparagales; family Amaryllidaceae; genus Agapanthus; species Agapanthus africanus. Next base: position 194,104,630 of record CM057338.1, on the reverse strand, counting down.
TGACTGAGTGGGTATTAGACCCGAACTTTCGTTGCGTAGGTTGACCTTGATTGATGGAGTAGGTAGCTTGAGTAGAGTGTCGTACCGTGTGTATGTTCCGCGGCATACTTACGACACGTTGCTCCGCTTAAGTGACCTTAGGATGTATATTCTTGAGATCTGTGTTTCTATTCGTTCCTATGATCATACTCCCATTGATTCCATTCTTTCTGTAACATTTCAGAAAAATAAAATATTATTATTGGGAATTTTTATAATTAAATAATAAATATCATGAATATTTTATTAGTGCGGTATAATTAAATACCGATAAATCGGGAAATATTTGGAAAATTGTAGGAATTTCTGAAATGAGGGTGTTTTATGTGATTTAGGCAAACTATGAATTTTTATAATTAATTATATACAATTTTAATACTAATCACGATTAAATATCGCTAATCGTGCATTAAACTAGTTTTGTGCATGTGACATGCACCAAGTCATTTTTTTCACACTTGTTACATTTTCCTCCATGGCTTTTCTTTTTCTTTGCTTGGTTTTGTTTTTAAAATGAAATAAGAAAAGAAGAGAAAAGAAAAGAAAAAGAAAGGGGATTAAAATAAAGGGTATGGGCAAGAGAGAGAGAGGTGAGGGATAAAGTTGACCATGGGCTTACTCTTCTTGCATTTTTTCTTGCATCTTCTTCCTCTTTCAAACCCCATGGCTGCCCTCTTCCCTCCACCATCTCCACCTCCTCACACAACCCCAAATCAACACAAAAACATCATCCCCTTTCATTAAAAACATGCACAAGCTCACTACAAACACTTTGGACTAAGAAAAATTGGATTTTGAAGACTTGGGGCAACTCAAGAATTTTCTTGAGTTGCCAAATGAGGTAATTCCTTCACTCTTAGTGTAGTAATGCATTCCATTAGCTTCTATGGTTAGTTTGGAATCGATATATCGAGGTTTAGTGAACTTTGGAAATTCCAAGTTAGGGTTTTGAAGTAATCTTGAGTTGTGAAGTGTAATTGAGGTTAGTAGAGGCCATACAACCCCTGTAGTGATGGTATAATAGACTAAACCATGGACTTAAATCTCAATTCGCTAACTTAGAAATCCCCGATATCGGATTTTGTGGATTCTATGAGGATATATTGGTATCTGTTATCACCCGGGACACCTGAAAAATATTTAGCAAACACAGAGAGATGTGCAGGAAACCTAGAACCTATACCCAAAACCCAGAACCCCAATTCCTACATGTGGCCGCAGATTTAATGTTCCTGGCCGCAATTTGCGGCCAGGGTGATGTGAAATGTATTCGTATTTGTTCTGTGGTTTTATCACCAGTAAAATAGACCCTCCATGTATGCAAAATTGGTTAATTTCAGCTAGGGTAAAATCTGGGACCATTTTCATGAGTTGCTGCTTCGTATTCCTTGATGTTTATGATTTTACGTTTTGGTATTGGTGTTTATCTCGATCACTTGACGTTTGTACGTCGATATCGGGAGTTGTCTGATTTTTCTTGCATGCGTAAATTATAGGTTTTAACCTATGTGTGATACGCTTGCCGATTTGGTTTTCCGCCTTACTTTTAATACGCATTTGCGATTGTGTATATGTAGGTACCTCCGTGTGAGCTTCGGGATGACAAGCAAGGGCATGGCGACATTGACTTCGGCAAGCAAGATCAAGTGAGTAGATATATATATCTATAGGGGAAATCGGGTGGATGACGTATAGCACCCCTGCAGTTTCGTAGTATAGAACGCGAATGTGTTATTATATATATATATTGTATGTTGTTATAAGATGCGTATACATTGCTAGAAGGGCTTTATTGGACTTTGGGTTAGTGTAAGCGTATTTGGTAGTTAATGCTATAGTTTAGTGTTAGCGCGAAACCCTAGAATAAGGTTTACACTCACGCGCACACACACGCATACACTTGTTTACTTGTACGTATATGGGGATATGTATATATATATACGCATAGGTATGGGACTATGTATATATATACGTATACATATACATGGATAATGAGGATAGTATATGGTATTTGGAGATGAGTCGCTGAGATTGGGCATGATACCATGAGATCGGTGATATGACATGGTTCGTATTATGAGATACGGCATGATTAGTATAGCGGGTCCTTAGGCGATGTGTTTTCATACACACGCATATATATATAAGGGTTCCTATGAACGATAGCAAGGTTTCGAGAGGCATTGTTCATGCCATTTTCAAATTTTTGTTGTTTTAAAGAACCCTAAACTAGAATCGATAACTAAAGAATCATACGAAACAACATGTAAACTATTTTACATCTAAGTGATAACGGAATACAATATTTGTAGACCGGTCCTTCACTTCATTAGCTCCTTATAGTGGTCCCTTCTTTGCGATCATGGAACTCCCGGACTCTTGCATGGCTTCTCAAGGCGAAATGAACGATCTTGCTTGAAGTCTTCGAGGCCGAATATGATCTACGTCGAGGAGACACTAACTCAAGCTAGTACTTCACTAATGAGAGATTAGTGAAGTAAACACCCTATACTAAAGTGCTAATCTAGTAGAGGATGATGAAGTAGGAAGTGGGCTCACTTTAGTTTTATTTTTCTCACAATATTTTCTCTCTTTAGAAAAACCTTGCAAGCTTTTGCTCAAGGAAGAAGAAGATGAGCTCAAGAGATGAGAATGAACTAACTAGGTGAGAGAATGAACCATGGGTGAGTTTGTATCATATACTAACTCATGTAGAGACATAACCATGGCTAAATTATAATGGTTAGCTTAATATATATCTTAAGTAAAACAAAATTAGTGGACTAAGTCAATGCATCCACAAGCTTCATGAAGCTTCATGCATGTGAGCTATTATCCACTAATTTGGAATTACTTTAAATACTAAAACCAAATATTATAATTAGTTTGGTGTAAGTCTCATACACCCATGTAGTGTGTATCAACAACTATGATACAAAATAAAACACAATTAATATATATCACATATATATTAAGTGTGCACATGTGAGAATAATAAATACTTGAGTGAGCTAATATTAGTTAATATAAATTAGTATATCAAATATACAATTATACACTAAATTATCAAATCAACACTTGATTTAATAATCCGGCTATATCACATATAACCGACTAATATTAAATGTACCAACTTATCGAATCAACACTTGATTCGATAACCCGGTTATATCACATATAACCGTCCGATACAAATATCGCGAGAATAGAATACAGTATCACATACTCGCATTATTCTCGGTCCCGCACATATCACATATGTGCTCCTACTTCGTTTTTCCTGAGCCAGTAAAACCTCTATGTAGGACTCTAAAGACTCGTCAATACGCCGGCAGTAGGTGATGATCACATCAAGCACCCACAAGCCGTCAGCGGAACTAGCTGGGATGTAACAACTACCCGGGTATTGAGCGATCAGAAGATCAACAAGCAAGCCCGCTCTAGCTCCTGTAAAAGCCTGTCAGTACCACTACCGTACAGTCCGGTCTCCTTGTCTGATATGTCGTATATCCAGTTTAGGGGTGGTAAACGTCAGACCCCAATAACCGATAAGTCATGCCGATATGAGGCTCATAACGGGTAGAGAAACTACTGATGACACTTACCAGTAAATTTATAAATCAGTCCTGGCTAGGAACTTCCCTGTTATGGCCAATCGAACACAGCACAACATCAACCCCCAATACCGGGAGAGACGAAAACCCTCCTATCGCTCATTGCCTCCATGTGACTCGGGACTGTACCTAAAAACCACCGTTTTGCACGTCCTCTTGAACGTGGTAAGGTGGAAATCAAAGCATAATGGGAATCACACAAGACTTTATGACGATCTTGGGTCTACAGACTAACCTGTACCAGTGTCACCAGAGAACTGCTATCTGACGTCAGGTATAATACTATCTAGGAGTTCTCGGCGAGTCCGTCCAGTGTACCCAGTCTCCACTGAGCACCCGTATACCATCTCTGATGTCAACCACCAATGGATATGCGATCATCCATCGCCTATCACATGGGTCGAGAAACGTATATGCTAGTCTACTCTGGTATATCGATGCCCCGTCTCGATACACCCACGACTAGGGACATTAAAGGATGTACTCACGGACTACCTTTGTCCTACTAGTATGATCCACATCATAATCTAGGTAGTCAAGTACACATCCTAAGGGTTTTACCAACATGTAACAGAGAGACAATCAATGTACATGTTAAGATAAAGAGTAACCAGATAGCATACCATCATGTCGAGCAAGAAAGTCTTCCCTATATATGTCCAAGCATCCACTACAATATACATCTCATGTATAGTAATGGCCTCTAGGGCATACATAAAATTAACAATCTCCCACTTGCACTAGGGCCATCATATAGCAGTGGTTGTAGTATCTCATACTCAACCATCCCATAAAAGTCTCTTTATGGGAAAAAGCATTTGTGAGTGGATCCGCCGTGTTTTCCTCTGAGTCTACTCTCCTAACCTCGATCTTCCTGGAGATCAACCATCTCCATAATCAGGTGATACTGCCTTAGAATATGTCTGGATCACTGATGGGACGGGGGTTCCTAGGCATAAGCCACAACTCCATTGTCACACAATGGTAGGAACGAAGTTCATCTCATGAACTAATATACACCCAGACTTCTTCTTTGGTAGCATCTTTGGTAGCGATATATCCAGCCTTTATCGTCTAGTTTGCCATGGTATCTAGCTTGGAACTCTTCCAACATACCGTCCCTCCACTGAGGGTAAAGACAATGCTTATGACTGACATTCAGTCGACCTTACCACCTTGGAATCTATCTAGTGATTCTTCCCAGGATCGATTGATACCATCTCACTACACCTAGTAAGAATACTATCATCCATTTAGATCTATCTCATAGATCCAAAACCCAGGATTTAGGAGGTATTACTTTGATCCTATATGGAGAATCCTTATGATAAGAGGAGATTGACAGAGCGTAGCATAGGAAACTCCTTTCCTATCAAGAGTATGTCATCCACGTACTATACGAGGAAGACCACCTTACTCTCTACTACCTTTTTGTATATACAAGATTCATCTACTATTTTGATGAAGTCAAACGCTTTGACTACCACATCAAAACAGATGTTCCAACTCCGCGATGCCTGCTTTAACCCGTAAACCAACTTGCACACGTTTCCGCTGCTCCCACTGTCTACGAAGCCCTCTGGCTGTGTACTTATAAACGCTTTCTTCTAAATCACTATTTAGAAAAGCAGTAATGACACCCAACCGCCAGATATCGTAGTCATGATATGTAGCAATGGCAAGTAGGATCCGGATGGACTTAAGCATAGTTACTGGAGAAAAGGTTTCATCATTATCAACATCTGGTCAATGAAGAGAACCTTTTGCAACAAGTCTAGTTTTGAAAGTCTCAACTTTTCCATCTACACCAAGTAATCTTCTCAAGATATACTTGCTTCTGATGAGGATTTAACCCTTTAGATAAAGCAACCAAAGTCCATACTTTGTTGGTGTATATAGATTCCATCTTAGATCACTTAGCATCCAGCCATTCTTACAGAGTCCCCACTCTCGATGGCCTGCTCGAAACTAGTTGGGTCATCATCTCCTGATGCTATCCTTGCTCCCACTATCATAGAGAAAACCGAAGTATCTCTCAAGTGGATGAGGAACTCTACTAGACCGGCGGAGAGGCTGAGGTTCGTTGGGAACTATTGAATCCTCCGGTTCTACCAAATTATCAGCTGTAGTTTGTATAGCTGGAACTCCTCCCAGTTCTACTTCATGACCATAAATTTCTTTCCAAAATAAATTGCTTTTCTAAAAAGGTGGCATGCCGAGAAATAAAACACTTTTTGTTCCTCGGTGCGGTAGAAGATATTCCCTTGCGAATGCTTGGGATATCCAACAAACTTCCACAGAACCGACCTTGCCTCGAGCTTGTCCGGATTTTGCTTTTGACATAGGCCGGACAACCCTAAATCTTAACTTACTTAAGAGATGGGCTCTTCCCATACCATATCTCATATGGAGTGGTAGGCACCTGATTTGGTTGGAACTCAATTCAATAGGTATGCAGCTCCATCAAGCGCATAACCCTAAAAGAAAATAGTCAACTCGGTAGTACTCATCATAGAGCGCACCATATCTCATAGGATGCGATTGCTCCGCCCCGATACACCTACGTGCTGTGGTGTATACGGAGGAGTAATGCTGAGAGAGAATATCATTCTCTTTTAAATAATTTAGGAACTCCGTGCTCAAGTATTCTCCTCCCCGATCACATCAAAGGATATAATACTTATACCCGTTTGTTGGTTCTCTACTTATAACTTATATTCTTTAAATTTCTTAAAAGCTTCAGACTTGTGTTTCAACAGGAACATGTGTCGAATCTTGAGAGATCATCAGTGAATGTAATGAAGTACAAGGAACCAGTCCTGGCATGTGTAGACAGGGGACTTACACACATCATCATGTATTAATCCCAAGAGTTTAGTAACTTTTTCTCTGTTTCAAGTAAACGGAGTTTTGGTCATCTTGCCTTTGAGACATGACTGGCAAGTGTCATAAGATGAAAATTCGAACGGATTCAAATATCCATCCTTATGCAACTTAGCTAGCCGTGTCGCATTGATATGACTTAGTCTACAATGCCTCAAGAAGGATTCGTTCATTTCTGAACTCTTCCCTTTGTGTGTGTTCTGTACGTTAAGAACTGTGGTTTGATTTAGAACGTATATGCTTTTAGATAACGTGCCTGAACCGATCAACTCTTGATATAAGAAATGTTCAAAACATTATCCAACAATACAAAATTATATCCTTCTTTACTTAATAAAAAGACTGATATGATATTGTATATCAGGTTTGGTATCTAATAACATTCGATCAAAATCAATGTATTGGGTAATACAGGGTGATAACTGCTAACATCTTGGCTGCAACAATTGCACCGTTTTCAACTCTTGAAACTTATCACCCATTCGTAGTTCTCTACCTGTCTGTAGCCAATGTAACATATTACATTTGCGGGATCCTGGTCCGGTATCAAATACCCAGGACGTAGAGGATACTGAGAAACAATTCTTGGTAATGAACACACCTGAAGAAGATACATCATCATGCACTTTCTTCGTTTGGGCGGCACGAGAATTCTGGTAATCCCCTATTTTCTGCTCGGTCTTATAACAATTATAAGTTGGAGCGGGACTAACGTTCCCCAACTCAGTATAACAAGCGGATTCGGTCAATACATCCATATTATTATCTTGATTAAGGCGTGACATGGTCGCTACTTGGAGAGAGAGAGAGAAGAAAACACTTAGCGTATGCTTTTGCAAGATCAAATTGGTTATTGTTTTATCTAATCAGGATGGCTCCCACTGTTTTTATTAAATCTTCCTTCAAATCCTAAAAGGAAAGACTAGCCGGGATTAATTACACCCTACAATTTCACCAATCTTTCAGCCAGGTCAGTGCCGGTATTTTGAGGGAGGTTCCCCGTGCTTTCGCACGGACCTAATTAAAATAAACCTCGTTTTCTTAGGGACGTAACCCCGTTGACACCTTTCTAGACACCTACTTGATCGGCTAATTGTAATGTGCAAAACTCTCCCAGGAGTAACTCTTACTCGCAGTGGGTATCGGGATCCAACTATCTCATAGAAGGTATGCAATCTCATTGCAAATTTCAACACTTGAAATTCCTGATAATTTTTTTTGCCCCTGGCGTCCTATGACCTTGACGCAGGCCAACAAACCATAGTCCGCTGGTCAAGTTCAACCCGTCATTTCTTGATTGAATTAAACCCACCCGCACGACCCTTGACGCAGGCCAACAAAGTCGTACGACTACCCTAATCCAAGCTCATCTTATGCTGCAGATAAGCACTAGTTAGCTACCGCACACTAGCCTTGACGCATGCCAAAAAACGTAGCACGAATACTAAGTAGGACTTATCTGAAATGACGTAGGGCTGCGATAGGTTCTTCAGAGAACCTTTTGTGTAATGAACTTTATATAGTTTTAGAATCGAGTGAATTTTGAAAAGGAGTGTTTTTGAGGCTTTTACTAGTTTCTCTAAAGAGGTCACTCCCGGTGAAGGGATCTCGGCTCTTTCCTTATCGAATAAGGTGCAGGATATTTCATAAATACCATTATGCAAAGTAAAAACCATAGAAGCAATCAAAAACAAAACCGAGTGTTTGTAGCATCTGCTAGTTTTGCTAAAGAGGTCACTCCCGGTGAAGGGATCTCGGCTCTTTCCTTATCGAATAAGGTGCTGGATATTCTACAAGGAATACCGCTATGCAAAGCAAAAACTAGAGCTACCCTTTTTGAAAATTTGATTCTACAATATCTTTTAGGTTTCTTTTCTTTTCATTAATCATATTAATGAAGTCCCATAATTTATACTTCCTAAGCATCACAGAAGAAACGAAAATACAACGTACGCCTATGCCATCCGCATTCGCCACAGTGTCCCGTTATGCACCATTAGGTTACTTAACCAACGGCATACCGGGACGGGACTAGCACGGGTGCAAAACATAAGAAACGTCTACTATATATCTCATATATAATATATATCCATTCTTCTCATAATCCACAGTGATCACATCATAAAGCAGCAGAAGAAACATATAAAATATTGGATATACTAAGAGGTCCGTATTTTATTTTGAGCCTGTATAAAACGCGGATTCCACGGTCGCCATGATTAGCCAATCCCACATCCCTAGACCCCTAGGAGAGCGGCAAGCAACCCTACCAATTCTAGAGTTAGGAGACCCGGACTCGACTCCACGAGTTGGTCTCCCACTGGACTCTTGAACCCGGTTACTTGTGCTCCCCTCCTTGGGTCTATCCTAATGCGGAAAAGTAAATAATATACAACAATGGTGATATCATCCTCAACCCGGAAGTGCCCCAATAAAAGAATATTACATATATTTAATTTTACATGAATGAAAATAAAAACTCTCATCTCACATAAAACCCCCGGCTATTCAAAAAGCGACGATCCAATATAGCATATCTAGAAAGACATAACATCATATGTCATCAACGTAAGTAAATATGCATATCCCAATTGTCGTTGACATATAGCAACGAAACCGGCGATACACCACATATTACACTTACGGTCGCAGAAAAGAAAATGTCAAACTACAACATTTGGAATCCATATTAACCTTAGATATCATAAACCCAAAATATCTCATACTTCGGATTTCATGCATAACTATATGAATTCCACATATTGTATCACATTACGGAAATTCCTAGACGATGTTAAACATTCCGATCGAATCAACAAACACCCAAAATTACCCAAAAAGCTCAATACTTGAGCGTAGTTTAAAAGATCCCAGAACATGCCACAGCTCCCATGAACCAGCCGTAGAAGGGTCAACCAAAGCCTCACATGTGGCACCGTTGAACTACCACAAACCCTAAGGTTCAGTGGCGGTTCTGACGATCATATAATCGAGTTAGGGTTTCGTTCTTCTAGAGGGTCCGCAAAATCGCTTGCATGATTTTCTGAAAGTTTTAGACTAAGGAAAAATCCAACACTTGGAAAATTTCCGGCAAGGGTTTAAATGGGTATTTGATATCCGTTCGAACTTGTTAACACCGTCTAAAGTAACCCGAATACAGTTAGAATTACGACTACGAAATACTCCGAGTTGCCTTTCTAGTAAATTAACATCACATGAAAATTTAGCAAAAATAAACAACACCTGAAGCACCAAAACCCAGTCACTAGAACACAGGCAAAATTTTAGGGGTGGGGCTCGGTTTTTGGCCGAGATTGGGGTATGTGTGGCCGGCCACTTTGGCTCAGAAAAGTTTCAAATTTCTCTAGTGTTCATGTTATATCACATACAACATTCTGTACTTGTTTAAAATTTTTTTGACAACTTTAAAAATCGACAGAAACTATAGTTTTGTGTTTCAAGTTTCGGAGCAGTTTCGGTTTCGTAATCCTATACAATCCGTCTAATTATCTAGCTAGGTTTTGATACCACTGTAGGGTTCCTATGAACGACAGCAAGGTTTTGGGAGGCATCGTCCATGCCATTTTCAAATTTTTGTCGTTTTAAAGAACCTTAAACTAGAATCGATAATTAGAGAATCATACGAAACAACATGTAAACTATTTTACATCTAAGTGATAACGGAATATAACCTTTCTAGACCGGTCCTTCACTTCATTAGCTCCTTGTAGTGGTCCCTTCACTGCGATCATGGAACTCCCGGACTCTTGCATGGTTTCTCAAGGCGAAATGAACGATCTTGCTTGAAGTCTTCGAGGCCGAACATGATCTACGTCGAGAAGACACTAACTCAATCTACTACTTCACTAATGAGAGATTAGTGAAGTAACACCCTATACTAAAGTGCAAATCTAGTAGAGAATGATGAAGTAGGAAGTGGGCTTAATTTAGTTTTATTTTTCTCACAATATTTTCTCTCTTTAGAAAAACCTAGCAAGCTTTTGCTCAAGGAAGAAGAAGATGAGCTCAAGAGATGAGAATGAACTAACTAGATAAGAGAATGAACCATGGGTGAGTTTGTATCATATACTAACTCATGTAGAGACATAACCATGGCTAAATTATAATGGTTAGGTTAATAAATATCTTAAGTAAAAAAAAATCAGTGGACTAAGTCAATGCATCCACAAGCTTCATGAAGCTTCATACATGTGAGCTATTATCCACTAATTTAGAATTACTTTAAATACTAAAACCCAACATTATAATTAGTATGGTGTAAGTCTCATACACCCATGTAGTGTGTATCAACAACCATGATACAAAATAAAACACAATTAATATATATCACATATATATTAAGTGTGCACATGTGAGAATAATAAATGCTTAAGTGAGCTAATATTAGTTAATGTAAATTAGTATATCAAATATACAATTATACACTAAATTTTCAAATCAATACTTGATTTGATAATCCGGCTATATCACATTTAACCGACTAATATTAAATGTACCAACTTATCGAATCACCACTTGATTCGATAACCCGGCTATATCACATATAACCATCCGATACAAATATCGCAAGAATAGAATACGGTATCACATACTCGCATTATTCTCGGTCCTGCACATATCACATATGTGCTCCTACTTCGTTTTGCCTGAGACAGTAAAACCTCTATGTAGGACTTTAAAGACTCGTCAATACGCCGGCAGTAGGTGATGATCACATCAAGCACGCACAAGCCGTCAGCGGTACTAGCTGGACGTAACGGCTACCCGGGTATTGAGCGATCAGAAGATCAACAAGCAAGCCCGCTCTAGCTTCTGTAAAAGCCTGTCAGTAACACTACCGTACAGTCCGGTCTCCTTGTCTGATATGTCGTATATCCAGTCTAGGGGTGGTAAACGTCAGACCCCAATAACCGATAAGTCATGCCGATATGAGGCTCATAACGGGTCGAGAAACTACTGATGACACTTACCAGTAAATTTATAAATCAGTCCTGACCAGGGACTTCCCTGTTATGGCCAATCGAACACAGCACAACATCAACCCCCAATACCGGGAGAGACGAAACCCCTCCTATCGCTCACTGCCTCCATGTGACTCGGGACTGTACCCAAAAACCACCGTTTTGCACGTCCTCTTGAACGTGGTAAGGTGGAAATCAAAGCACAGTGAGAATCACACAAGACTCTATGACGATCTCGGGTCTACAGACTAACATGTACCAGTGTCACCAGAGAACTGCTATCTGATGTCAGGTATAATACCATCTAGGAGTTCTCGGCGAGTCCGTCCAGTATACCCAGTCTCCACTGAGCACCCGTATACCATCTCTGATGTCAAACACCAATATATATGGGAACATCCATCGCCCATCACATGGGTCGAGAAGCGTATACGCTAGTTTACTCTGGTATATCGATGTCCCGTTTCGATACACCCACGACTAGGGACATTAAAAGATGTACTCACGGACTACCTTTATCCCACTAGTATGATCCGCATCATAATCTAGGTAGTCAAGTACACATCCTAAGGGCTTTACCAACATGTAACAGAGAGACAATCAGTGTACATGTTAATATAAAGAGTAACCAGATAGCATACTATCATGTCGAGCAAGAAAGTCCTCCCTATATATGTCCAAGCATCCACTACAATATACATCTCATGTATAGTAATGGCCTCTAGGGCATACATATAACTAACAATATATATGTAGATGGTACCAGTATGTACTAGACTTTAGATCAGTACCCCAGTTCATGATATATAATGATTATGATACCAGATGAATAATGAGATAAATATAATATATGACCCGTACCCAGATTTGGGATGTCGTACGGTGGATTTACCATACGAGATATAATTATGATGAATGATCCGCACTCTTAACTCGAGAATGTCATATTATATATAGTGTATCGTATATGATTCTATTGAGGCGGGATCGCCGACTACTAGATATATATATAAATATCGACTCAGACTTAGGTGGTTTTCCTTACCCCTTTCGACTAGTCTGTTAGTTTAGTCATGTAGTTTACTTATAGATGTTAGACTAGACTTGAGTCATACCTATTTTAAAACTAACGAATCGTGAGTATTTTAAAGACAGGCCAAGGGATTCTACAGATATTTCAAAGGACATACCTTTTCTTAAAAACACCGTAGCCTTAATATCCAAACACCACGATTCGTATCATTTCAAATGTCAAAACTGTATGACTCATATATAAATCTATATTCATATATGTTGCGTTATTATTCATGTTCCGTATATTCATGTTGTTATCATCGCATTGCATATTTAATGTGTACTTTAGTGATTATAAACCATGCTGTCAGGACACCAGCTGTTAGTGTATATGCCCTTGAGGCCATTACTGTATCATACTAGTTTGTATATTACTTAATAGAAGCTTGGGATATTCACAGTTGTATAGACAATCTTGCTCAAAATGGTAGTCTGCTACTTGGTTTGTTTCTACTTTAATATGTGCATGTGTTTCTTTTAGCTTATCGCTTATACATATTAGTGGAGCCCTTAGGATCTTTGCTTGATTACCAGCATTGTGATGGCAGTCACACTTGTGGGGGCTGGGTAATCTACAAGCACATCCTTATACAGATCCCTAGTCGTAGGATTATCGAGACGGGGCATCGATACTCCGGAGTAGACTAGCGTATGCTTTTCTCATCCCAGCAGGGGAGATGGTCTGTCCCACAGCCATCAGTACGTCGTACTGGAGATAGTATGCGGGTGCTTGTTAGGTTACGAGTACTCTTGACAGGACTCGTCGGGAACTGTTGGTTCGTACTATACCTATCGTCAGATAACAGTTCCCAGGTGACAGGAGTACAGCTTAGTCCGTCGACTTGACACTGCTACTTCGTCTCGAGTGTGTTCCCACTGTACTTTGATTACTACCCTACCACAGCTTAAAGGAGTTATGCAAACAGGTAGTAGTTGGGTGCAGTCCTGAAGCACTTAGAGGTAGTAGCGGTTAGATATGATTCGTCTCTCCCGGTATTAGGGGTTGATATCGCGCTGTGTCTAGGAGAGCCACTACACAAAGTCCCTGGCCAGGGCAAGCGAGATTTGCTGGTAGTTTTTCCAGTAGTTTCTCAGGGTGTTCTGGGCTACACTTCAGCACGAATTGTACCGCTATTAGGGGTCTGACGTTTACCGCCCCCTAGGCCCGACATGCGATACTCTCAGACGAACAGACCGGACTGTACGGAGATTGTCACATTCAGGCTCAGTAGGAGTTCGGATGGGTTTACCTCATCGGTCTTCTTATCGGCATCTACCTGGGGACCGTTACGTACAGCTAGTACCGCTTGTGGCCTGTGGTTAAACCCACTGTTAGCGTAGTGTCGAGTCTTTAGAGTCCCATACAGAGGGTTGTTCGCCTTTGGGCAAAATTGAGTAGAGGTCGCATGGTTTTGCGACAGGGTTCGTTCACATCCGCGCACTTGTGCACGTTTGATGTTCGGGCAGTTATTACTAGCGGGCTTTGGTTTATGCCAGATCCTAGTATTTGTTTTGGGATTGGTTTTGTCTCATTGTATTCGTGTTCCTCGGAACACGGATGCGGGTGTGTATACACAGTTGATAGAGGCAGAGGAACCTCATTAGGGTTGTTGACCGTTGACTTTTTCTAAACCCTAATGAGAATGAGAAATATGATTAATAATATTAATTAAGGATAATTGTGCCATGGTTGATATTGGGTTGACCATTTGACTTTTGTTGACCATTTGATTTTTGTTGACCATTTGACCATGATCATTTCTTTTGCAAGATGCTTCTTGATTCTTGCAAATTGCATTAAATGTGAAATGATAATGGTCATTTCAACTAACCATCATAATTTTCTTTAGTTATTATTATTATCATTATTATTCTTATATGAGAGTATGGTTGTATTATTCTTGCTCATTCTCTCTTGCTCATTCTCTCTCATACAAAGCTCTCCCTCTTCCTCTCTCAAAGCTCTCTTCTTTCATGTGTTGAAAACCATGAGCTTTGTGAGACAAAACCATCAAGACATCTCTCTACTCATTCTAGAGTTCTTAGTTTAGCAAGCCAAGCACTCTAGTTACCTCTTGGTTGAGGTAGGAGCTCAAGGTAGATGCCTTCGGGTGGATCTTTCTTCGGCAAAGAGAAGACGAAGAGGAGGAGCAATCTACACCACTCTAAGAAGCAAGCAAGAAGGAGGACCACAATAAGAAGCGAAGGAGTTCAAGATCTACGTATAACCATCTAACATAGTAGCTAGAACTTGTAGTTAGTTCGTTAGTTTTTGTTTAGCAAAGATCCTCTAATTTTAGTCCATGTTACCTTGTGTTAAAAATTCGTCTTTTACTCTTTTCGCCTCCCCGTAAGCACCGGGGTGGGTAACGTGGACATACAGTGGTATCAGAGCCTAGCTAAACAATAACTAACAGGTTAGAAAAGTGTTTAGAGCTTCGATCCGAAAAAAATCTCAAAATACATCAAATTTTAGTGTTTTCTGCCTTTTTTAAAAACAGGTCTAAAAATATTTCCACACACCTGAAAAATACATGCAGGGCTTTTTGGGAACAACCAAGAAAAACGAGCCCCTGACTCGATCAGACCGCCGCGGAAGCGCGGCGAAACCAAGCGTTTCGCCGCGGATCCGCGGCCGAGTCGACTCGGTCGCGACTCGTTTTTCCTGTGTGTGTTCAGACTGATGTTTTATGATTTTTAAGATGATTTGTTTCTGCCCAGATTCGTCAGAGAACAGTATTGTATTTGGGGTAGTTTCAAATTGGAATATTGATCTAAATTCTATAAACTTTAGCTAATTGGTTATATCTGTAATGTGATATATGTACTGAACGGCGACTAATCGCTATACGTCGATTAGTGGGAGTTGTGCATATCTGTGATCTGTGATGTTGGATTGTGTATATGAACTTGTTGGATTGTCGCGGATGAATAGCCGGGGTTGTGAGATGAGAGTTTCTTTATCTTTTATTTGATATAAATTGTAAATTGATATAATATTATTTTTATGGCCGCACATCCAAGTTGAGGTTGTAGCCGCCATTGTATATTATTTCTTTTACTGTTTTTGCTCCTAGGATAGACCCAAAGAGGGGTGCACAAACTACCGGGTACTTTGAAATGCCGAGTGGCCTACTCACGTTGTTGAGGGAGGTTGCTTCACTTCGGATACTTGGCGGATAGTTTTCCGCATCCGTAGGGGTCTAGGGTAGGGTTTTGGCTATTCATCGCGATCGTGTAATCCGTCTTTCGTTGCAGGCTCGAACGAAACGCGGATTCCTAGCATATCCAATGTGTTCATCTGTGATCTGGAATGTCTATCATTGCATCTGACGAATGTATATATCTATATATGATATCTAGTAGGCGTTGCTTATGTTTTGCATCCGCGCTAGTCCAGCTCCCGCTCTGTCGTTAGTTAAGTAACCTAACAGGTGATGACGGGGTCCAGTGGTGGATGCGGATGGCATAAGCGTACGTTATATTTTCGTTGTTTTCTGCAATGGTAGGATTAATTGATGGGACGCATTAAATTAATGCAAAGAAAACAAACCAAAGTTAAATCGTTGGAACAATTTCAAAACCACTCGGTTTTTCCCAAAACAGAAAACTTTTAAAAACGCGGAGCTTAAACCACTCCTTTTAAAAGCTATCAGGTTCCTTCGATTATATCAAGTTCACTACGTTCACGATTTTGCCAAAACCATTCATAGCCCTCCGTCATTTCGTATGGATAGTCAATAGTATTCAAGCTATGTTTGTTGGCCAAAGTCAAGGTATAGTGATTGGTAGCTATTGGATATTCATATGTAGCATAGATAGATGCATTGGTTTGGGACAGTCGTACTGTCTTGTTGGCCAAAGTCAAGGGTAGGTACGGATGGGTTCAAATTAACCTGAATAATGACGGTAGAGCTTGACATGTGACTTATGATTTGTTGGCCAAAGTCAAGGTCATAAGAGCATGGGGCAAAAATCCACATCGGGAGTTTCAAAAGAAACTGAAACTTACTAGTGCTGCATACCATTTGGAGTGTGATGATTTTGGTAGGATTCCTCCAGTTTTATCACACGATGATATTTGGATCCCGATCCTACTGTGAGTATATGCTACTCCTCGGGAAACTTTCTCACTTAACGATCAATGCAATTGTAACAACCCTAATTTTCTTATACCCTTTTTCTATACAAATTTTTAAATTAAATTTTTTCATAATCCACAAAAGGGTATTTTAGCCTGAGCACAAGATATAGGTAATTATTTTGTTTTTAATTACAAGCTACAAGAATGTAATAACTCCATTTTTAGAGTACAAGAAATTACTTTAAATTTAATGTATACTAGGAGTATTTATTCTTGCTGCTATCATTTTAAGTAATTAAATACCATAATAATTACAAGAAAGAGCTTGTAGCTCATTGGTAATACCTTGCACTGCTGAACTAAGCCACCAGAGTTCAAATCTCATGCCCCACATTATTTTTAGATTATTTTTCTTTTAAAATTCTTGGAAGCCCAACAGTCCACAGGCCATAACTCCCAAAAGTTGAACTGAACCCTAAAAGTAAAAATACCAGAGCCAACATCAGGAAACCCTCCACCCATCGGCACCCCGACTTGGCCCGACTCGGCCGAGTCGGCCGGCGGACCGGCCGACTCGGGCCGGCGCCGTGGCCGGACTCGGCCGGACGGCCGAGTCGTCAAAATGAAAGATTCGTCTTTTTGTCTTCTCAACTCCCCTGTATACTCCAAATTAATGGATCGGTTCCCGAGAGTTTATTACACCCTATTTACTACAAATTTTAATGTTTTTCTTTAATTTTTACAATTTTTTTAAATAAAAACCTTTCACTTACCCTACCCTAGCCTACTCTATAAATAGACCCCCCTACCCTCTACTCTCTCATCCCAAAAACACTAGATTTACTCTCTCAAAATTATTACAAGAAGGGTGTACTTTGAAATCAAGTTCACGGCTAAGCGCTGACGGAATTCCGGCGACGTTTTTTTGAAACAACCGGCGACGAAACAACGCCTCGACAACTCATCTAGTTCTCCTATACTCTTTAGTATAGATCGAAACCAGTAAGTCCCATTCTATCTCTCTTTCTAATTCTCAAAAATACGAAATTACGAAACCCGACGGAATCGGAACAAATCCGATTTTCGATTCGGTTTTCTATAAAATTTCACTTCTAATCAATTCAAACATGTCTAAACATCTTTATTATGATTATTAAACTTGTAAAAATCAATTTGAATAAGTTTTCACACATGAAATGATAACCTTTTTAACTTACCGTATTTTTTCACTTTAATACCATCATGTTTCAATTTCACATTTAACCCGTTAATATTGCTATACCTTAAAATAGATCACGAGGTAATGACCTACCTCCTCACACACACATATGCAACCATAATACGCTATCTTGAAAACTCTTAATACGATAAAACAAGATTTTACATTAAAATACCATTTCCTTAATAAAACCTTTTATAAAAGTTTAGGTTTGATACATTTGTTTAAATAATATCTTTAATAGGAAAAATACGATAAGTTGTGGACATCGATCGTTTATCTAAATCTGACTTTGCGGTGTCTAGACAAGTGTGTCTAAGGCAAGTAGTTACTTAATTAGGGCCACTACTTATAGTGGAGAGCCTCCCACTTACCTGGCACTTACCTGGCCGCAATTGGCGGTGAAGAGGCGATTTGAGGCTTCTAACGACTTGTTGTTTAGACCATTTAGAAATAGGCTAGTTGTCTTAGGAAACCCTAGAATCTAAAATACGGAAAATTACACTTTTCAAATAAATACCTTTTACTTTATAAAACCGTTTTCTAAAGGATTAGTATTTTACAACCTTTGCAAAGCGCCGCTACAACTCACCTTTGGGGAACCCGTTAGGGATAGTACGGTTTATCGTGCACCCTCGGGCTTAGTAGTGCGAGATTCAGACCTCCGCAAGGAGCATTCGGTCTCGAAAGGTTTAAAATACGACATCTTAAGAAAAATGAGATTTTTGGAATATAAAATATTTATTAAAATTACTTTTGTATAAACATATGTATATTTATCATTTAAATATCTATTTTATTATAATATAAATTTTCCACCTTTTTCTAAAAATCACAAGAATAAATTTTACACTAAAATACCATGAACTTCAAATAAATCAATATTACAGATAAATACCTAAAACTAGGATATTCTCACTAGAAATGTCACAATATAAAATCCACCCTCATTACAACTCTAAAGAAGAGTAATAAATACTTGAGGTGTATTTTGAAAAGTATATAAATGTATTTTTACATAAAACGCCCTCAAGTTTTATAAATTATCTTAAGGACCCTAGAAATTATAAGACTTCGATTCACATTTCTGATTGTCTGACTCGGGTTTGAGTCTGATTAATCTGACTTGAATATGATTCAAGTCAATCTATAATCTACAAGTTTCCACTTCAATATGAACTCATGAATTCATGAATCCAATATCAATTTATACAATTTGACCGAACCGAACCATGGATATATATATTCCTTTTACATGATTCTTAGTTATTCCATTTACATGGCTCTATGGTTACAACCGCTTACTGATATCATGGTTTCGGTCAGTCAGTCAATCAATCTTACAACCAATACAATTTACAAGATAACAATACAAACAAGACATCGCGGGGTTTAAGGGGTAGACTGGTACGGAATATGTTAAAGGTGGCACGAGGTGGTCACTTAAGACCTAATTACATCCATGCCGTTGTTCCGTGGTATTATCGACGGAGCCTTGTACTACAGGTTACCAAAGTCCCCGGTGTAAGTGGGACCCCCCTCGTATACACTGACATCTTCTGTACCAAGCTACAAACAACAGCGTTAATACTAAATACAACAATATAATAATATAATACAACTGTAAAAGCTACTCTCTCTCTCCCTCTTATCTTTGGGACTTACCGAGCGACCTGTTTGCTGACGACATTCTATTTCTTTCTTCTTTGAATGTCGTCAGGTAGTTTGGACCCGGCGGAGATCGAGCCATCTCAAGAAGACTTGGAGCAGTTTGCCGAAGACCCTGCACTTTAGTTTCATTGTACACTTTTCCTTTTTGTATTTTTCATTTCCTGTTATGCCACTGTTTAGGCATCTTTTTATTTCAGTTGTATTTCCTTTCATGTATTGTACAAAGAATGTTAATAAATAAAAGTTGCTATTTTTATTCTCTTTTGTCTCTTGTGTATTTATTTTATATTGCTTAGATACGATTAGCGTATGTACTTCTGAGTATATACGTAGTGGACCTCGTCGCGTCCCCTTCGCCGTACAATGGGAAGCGGGGCGTGACAGCAATAAACCAAGTAGGTATCTAGAAAGGTGTTAGCGGGGCTACGCCCACAGGGAAAAGAGGTTATTTAATTAAGGAACTTCGCGAAAGCGTCGTAAAACCTCCCTCGAAGTACCGACATTGGCTTGGCTGAACGGTTAAGCAAGTATTGTATGGTGAGATTGATCCCGACTAATTCTTCTTTTATGGTTTGAGGAAGGATTCGAGAAACAGTGGGAGCCATCCTGTTTAGACAAACTAAAAACCAATCTAAACTTACAAGAGCATCATGCTAAGTGTTTTCTTCTCTCTCTCTTAATTGCAGCGACCCAGTGACCAGACATAGGTTACATTTAGACAATAAAATGACTGAATCTGACTGTTATGACTCGCAAAGGTCTGTCCAGATGTCCATTACCAATGACAAGCTGGGACACCTCTTAACTAATCAAACCCCTGCCGTCTCAGGACCAGTTTTCCCTGTCACGGATATTGATATCCGTAAGATATCGGAAAAAGACTGTGCGAATGCCAAGTGCCTCGTATTGGCCTCAGTTGATGGTACATACCAGAGGCAGCGCGAGAAGATGGACTCAGTTTCTGTCTTCCTCCATAACAAAGATTTATATGGAGAGAAATCTCGTATCGCAAGATATGAGACCTCGAACGAAATTCTTCAAGCGAGGTTAGATTTCGGATTATCTATAGGGGACAACGTCCTTACAGAGACTAGCTATTTTGATGAGCTCACGGACCTGAAGACCACGTTGAAGAACGGGTCAAGTATTGACTTGATTCTACAGTCTCTGCCCTCTACTTATACCCTGAAGGAAACCAGGGAAGAAGAAGGAAAAGGAAGGGCAAAAGTTTTGGGACAAGATATAGTAAAGGAGGGATGTTCCTATTATTACGGGAATGAACATTGGCAGAAGGATTGCAGGGCTAGCAGAGCCAGTAGCCAGGATTCGAAGCACGTTGTGGCTTCGGCTTCGGGTGTGTTTGTAATAGAAAACTGTATGTCAATTAACCCTACTTCCTGGGTACTGGATACCGGATCAGGATCTCACATCTGTAATTCATTACAGGCTTTGAGAAACTGTAGAGTTATCAGGATAGGTGATATGACTCTCAGGGTTGCCAACGGAATGAGCGTGGACGCTGAATCCGTAGGGGAATATCACCTTGGATTGACAAGTGGGCAGATATTGATTCTGCGTAACTGTTTGTATGTACCTAGTATGACTTGTAATATCATATCTGTATCCATACTTTCTAAGGAAGGATATGATTCTACTTTTGTAAGCGATGTGGTCCACATCCACCTAAATCAAGTTCTGATTGGGTCTGGTACATTAGAAAACAGAATATACGTATTGAATCAAGCTCAGGTTTTCAGTGTCCAGGACACACTTAAAAGAAAGTCTCCGGAAATAAATCAGGCTTTCTTATGGCCTTGTAGACTGGGTCACAATAATGAAACACGGTTAACAAAGTTACATAAAGAGGGATACTTGAATCCGTTCGAGTATCGGTCTTATGCTACTTGTAAATCTTGTCTCATGGGAAAGATTACAAAGACTCCGTTCACTGGACACGGAGTAAGAGCGAGCGAGCTCTTGGGACTCATACACAGTGACGTGTGTGGTCCAATGTCTACACATGCGCGAAGTGGTTATTCGTACTTCATTACTTTTACGGATGATTTCTCTAGGTATGGACATGTCTTCCTGATGAAGCATAAATCCGAGGCCTTTGAGAAATTTCGGGAATACAAGAATGAAGTTGAAAAATAAACAGGTAAAAGTATCAAGACACTGAGATCTGATCGAGGTGGTGAATACTTAAGTGTCGAGTTTCTGGACTACTTAAAAGAGACTGGAATTCTCTCTCAGCTTACTCCTCCATACACACCACAACACAACGGTGTATCTGAAAGGCGGAATCGAACCCTATTGGATATGGTTCGTTCCATGATGAGTAAGGCTGAGTTACCGCGATCTTTCTGGGGTTATGCACTAGAATCAGCTGCATATCTTTTGAACAAGGTTCCCTCCAAGTCTATGCCTACCACACCATATCAGATGTGGTGTGGGAAGAAACCCTATCTTCAATATCTAAAGATATGGGGATGTCCAGCTTTTATTAAAAAGCAGCATGCAGACAAACTCGAGGCACGCTCAGTACTGTGTAAGTTTGTGGGATACCCAAAGAACTTCAGGGGGTATCTTTTCTATTACGCAGAGGAACTTGTTTCTCGTCATGCCCAATTTCTGGAACATCAATTTTTAGAAAAGGAAACAAGTGGGGGCGTAATAGAACTGGAAGAAATTCCAGAAGCACAAGCTTTTACTGAAAGCTTGGTAGAACCAGAGGTTTCAGGAGAACCGGACATCCCAACGCCACTCCTCAGGAGTAGTAGGAAGTCTCATCCGCCCGAGAGATACTACGGTTTTCTCATAGACAGAGATTGCGTCATTGAAAATGATGAGCCTACTAGCTTCCAGCAAGCCATTCAGAGCGGTGACTCAGTAAAATGGCTGGATGCAATGCGGACCGAGATGGAGTTCATGTACACCAACAAAGTTTGGACTCTGGACATTGCTCCAGAAGGGGTAAAACCCGTAGGCTGCAAATGGATCTTCAGAAAGAAGATTGGTGTAGATGGGTAGGTTGAAACCTATAAAGCTAGACTTGTTGCAAAGGGTTTTCGTCAAAGACCTGGTTTGGACTATGACGAAACAATTTCTCCAGTGGCTATGCTCAAATCCATTCGAATCCTTCTTGCCATTGCTGCCTTCCACGATTATGAGATCTGGCAGATGGACGTAAACACGGATTTTCTAAATGAAAATTTGGAAGAGTGCGTCTATATGGATTAGCTGGAGGGTTTCATTCAGAGTGGGAGCAGCGGTAAAGTGTGCAAGTTGCTTAAGTCCATTTATGGACTGAAGCAGGTATCGCGGAGTTGGAACATCTGTTTTGATGATAATGTTAAAGAATTCGACTTTATCAAAAATCCGGATGAACCATGCATTTACAGTAAGATTGTAGGGAGAACTGTGGTATTCCTCGTCTTGTACGTGGATGACATTCTCCTAATAGGAAATGACATTCCTATGCTACAGTCAGTCAAAGGATTCTTGTCACAGAGGTTCTCCATGAAGGGCCTGGGCGATGCCAACTACATTCTGGGGATCCAGATCTATCGTGATAGATCTAAAAGGATGTTGGGACTTTCACAGTCCAGGTACATCGACACCATACTGAAAAGATTCAGTATGGAAGATTCCAAGCGTGGTAATTTACCGGCTTATCACGGGATCACCCTCTCCAAAGAGATGTCTCCCAAGACTGATTTAGAAAGGGATCGCATGTCTATTATACCCTACGTCTTTGCGTTAGGCTCTATAATGTATGCGATGTTGTGTACCGGACCAGATGTAGCTTATGTTGGATATAGTGCCCTCAAAGTCAATTATTGGATCGCAGGTACGTGATTGCAATGATTGAGGGAAGACCTATACCGATATGACAGTCTTGCTCAAGATGATAGTATGCTATCTGGTTTGTCTTTATCATCGTATATATGCTTTAGTTCACTATTGCATGATGATAGAGCCCATAGGATTCTTTCTTGACTGCCAGCAGTATGATGGCGATCATATACGTGGGAGCTGGGGTCTATAAGCACATCCTTAAAGTGTCCCTAGTCGTGGGAGTTTCGAGACAGGGCATCGATACTCCAGAGTAGATTAGTGTATACAGTCGAGACCCCGACGAGGGGCGGTGGCCGGTCTCATAAGCCACTGGTGTCAGTTGGATCACCTAAGATGTATACATGTGCTTATTGGGTTATGAGTACACCGGACAGGACTCGCTGGGAACATGCTAGTTGGTATTATACATATCGTCAGATAGCAGTTCCCTAGTGACATGTGTACAGGTTAGTTTTTCGATCTGAGATTGTCATTTGTCTCGTGTGAGTTCCCACTGTGCTTAGATTACTACCCTACCACGCTCAAAGGAGACATGCAAACAGGTTTTAGTTGGGTGCAGTCCCGAGCCACATGGAGGCAGTGAGCGAATCGTCGGGGATTCGTCTCTCCCGGTATTGGGGGTTGATGTCACACAGTGCAGTGGTGGCAATCACTAGAAATCCTCGGCCGAG
Source organism: Agapanthus africanus (assembly GCA_030015575.1). Classification (NCBI taxonomy): domain Eukaryota; kingdom Viridiplantae; phylum Streptophyta; class Magnoliopsida; order Asparagales; family Amaryllidaceae; genus Agapanthus; species Agapanthus africanus. The sequence goes on along the minus strand of CM057338.1, from coordinate 194,080,535 downwards.
GTAGTGGAGAATTACTGATTTGGATCAGTAGTTTCTCAGGGGGTGATAGGCTTCATACCGACACGAATTATCGCGTTATTAGGGGTCTGACTTTATCCACCCCCATAGACTCGATATGCGATACCTTTAGACGAACGGACCGGACTGTACGGATATTGTCACTGTCAGGCTCAGTAGGGTTTCAGGATGTGTTCGCTCGTCAGCTTCCCTTCCAATCAATACATAGGCAAACGTTACGTACAGCTTGTACCTTTGACGTGCTAGAGGTTATACCCAGTGCCAGTGTGTTGATGAGTCATTAGAGTCCCCCACAGACAGTTTCCCAAGTTCGGGGGAAACGTTGTAGAGGCCGTATGGTTTTATGGCAGGGTTCGGAAAATGCACGTGCGTTTACGCACGTGTCATATTTCAGGCAGATAATACTGGTGGGCTTTGGTTTAAGCCGGATCCGAGTATTATACTGTGTAGATATAATAGGTTTGTCTCAGTTGCATTTGTATTCGGTCGTAATACAAATACGGGTATGTTTATACTGTTACGGGGTTATCCTGAAATTCATTTAGGGATCGCTTTTGGAAGTTGCCAGTTTCCAGTTTTCTATCACCCGTATTTAACATTCGGTTAAATGCGGATTTATCTTTTCGTCATGTGGGTGAGTCGTGGTTCTAGAAGGTTCTAGATTTGGTGACAAGGCTTGATGGTTCATTATTAGCATTTAATGATATGATGATGTGTTTTCATGGTTCATTGTATGCATTAAATGAATCCAAGGTGTCATTAGTGACTCATTTTGTATTCATTAAGTGTTATGATAAGGTTTCTTCTTATGGTCACCTCCTTAGCTCCTACATTCACCTCCCCCCTCCTCATAAATGGCCGGCCCCTCTCTTATGAGGGTATGGTTGATTTTTGGGAAAAAGATTATGGTTTTGGTTCATGGAAATTAGTATACTCAATTCTCATTTCACCCGATTCCAAAAAGGCAACTTCATTAACCGTTCGTTCATAGCTTTGGACGAAACGAGACAAAGTGTTCTACTCATTCTCTACATCAATCTTGGTCATCTCTTTTAGAAAACTTGATGATCGAGTTGCCTCGGTTCAGAGGCGGGAGCCCGTTTAAAGATCCGTCGACGTGGTGCCACCTGGACGAGAAGACTGGAGATTCAGGAGATCGGAGTAGCCGCAACAAAGCGTGGGATGATGGTTGAAGACCGAAGGACTCAGATCCTTCGGTATAACATTTCTACTCACTTTGTAGTTTGTTAGTTTAGTTTTAATGGCAGATCCGGGTTATAGTATACGATAGCGCCAGTTAAAAAGTTTTTGTTCCGCATTTGGCGTCTGTTAGACGGCCGGGGCGCTACCGTGTACTAACAGTGGTATCAGAGCCTCACCATTAAGCTATACTAACTTGTGCTAACGCGTTTAAAACATCGATTGAACCGAATTTCAAAAACTATAATTTTTCTGTTCAATGTTTCTGTCGATTTTAAATCTGGTCTTAAAATTATTTTGCATATCACAGAATATTGAGCAGGGTTTTTGAAGAATTATGGTGAAATTTGTGCACGTGTTACCACTGTACCGCCGCGAATCCGCGGTCAAAGTTAGTTTTTAACCGCGGCTAGTATATGGCAACAGTGGACCAAATTTTTCCAGTAAGTTCTTCATGTGAAATTGTGGTTTTTGGTATATTTCTTTTGGGCCCAGATTTTATTATTGTACACCAGATATTTGTGGGGCCCACTTTGGGATATTTTGTCGATCGAAATTTAAACGTGTTAGTTTTACAATACTTATATTATATCTCCGACCAGGAATGTCATTTGAGCGGTAAATTGCGTTTAATTGCTATAGTCCTTTTAGACGGATTTGCGAACGTGATATTCACGTTGATGTTCTGTGTTGTGCTGTGATGTTGCGGATTTGTCATGGTGGATAGCAGTGTGCAATGGTAGTGCAATTTGGATTTATTTGTACATTTGATATTGCGGGGTGAGCGTCCAACATGTGGACTGCCGTCACTGCCTGTTTGTATAATATTCTTTTGGGGCACGACCGGGCTGAGGTTGATGTACCCGTTGTACATATTTTTATTTCTGTACTAGGTTTACCCCGCGACGGAGTGCACAGATAGCCGGATTCTGAAAGGCAACGGGTCCATATCTCATGGCTTTGAGAGGCAGAGGGGCCTCACTCTAGAATTGGCAGACTATTCGTCGCACTCGTAGGGGGTACAGGTTGACCCAAGGAGGGGTGCTCAAGTTACCGAATTCCGTAAAGCGCCGGGTGGTCCATTCACTGTGCTGTACGGGGCTGCCTCGCTTCAGGTTTTTGGCGGGTAACTTGCCGCACCCGTAGGGGTCTAGGTTTCATTGCACAGGCTATCCACACGACCAGGGGAACGTCGGTTTTCAGTAGAGGCTCTGTGAAACCCGGAGATCCCAGATTATCTGTATTGTTCTGTGATGCTTATTAGTTTTCTGTAATGTTGCATTTTATCATGCCTGGAGCGATTATTGTATATTGGTATATATACTATTAGATGTTGTATATGTTTTACACCCGCGCTAGTCCAGTCCCCGCTCTGTCGTTAGTTAAGTAACCTAACGGGTGATGACGGGACCCAGTGGCGAATGCGAATGGCATATACGTACATTTTATTTTTTGTTCTTTTTTGGTGTGTTTAATTGATGGGACTGCATTGATTCTTATCAATGCAAGGATAAAAAAAACCTATATTTGATGTCGTTAGAACCAATTTTAAAAGGTGTTATTACAAAGACGTTTCCTTTTGTTATGCATAGCGGTATTCAGTTGGAATATCCTGCATCTCATTGGACGAGGCAAGAGCCGATATCCCTTCACCGGGAGTGACCCTTGGGCAGAAGTTTGCGTCAGGGTAATAACTTCACTATAGTCGATTACAAGTTGCTTTGCATCGCGGTATTCAGTTGGAATATCCTGCACCTCATTCTACGAGGAAAGAGCCGAGATCCCTTCACCGGGAGTGATCTCTTTAGCAAAAGGTTTTCGTCACTATATCTTTATAAAAAGCTATTAGGTTCCTTCAACGAGATCAAGTCCATTACGTTAAAGGTTTTTCGCCAAAAACCAGCCGTAGCTCTCCATCATTTCTTTTGGGTATTCAGTAGTATTCAAGCTATGTATTTTGACCAACGCCAAGGCATAGTGTTTGGTAGCTGCTGGGTATTCATTTGTTGCATAGATAGATGAGTTGGTTTGGGACAGTCGTTCTTCCATTTTGGCCAACGTCAAGGGCATGTGCGGGTGGGTTCAAATTGACCTGGATAATGATGGGTAAAACTTGGCATGTGACTTATGACATTTTGACCAACGTCAAGGTCATAAGAGCATAGGGCAAAAATCATATCGGGAGTTTCTAAAGAAACTGAAACTTGCCAAGTATGCGTATACCTTATGGAGTGTGTTAACATGAGTGGATTCCGTCACGTTATCATGCGATGAGAGTTGGATCCCGATTCCCACTGATGAGTTGGTTTACTCTTCGGGTGATCCCGATCGATTCTTCTTTCAGGTTTGGAGAAGAATTTGACGGTACAGTGGGAGGTTTCCTGATTAGATAAATTGATAACCATTCTGATCTAGGTTAGAGTGCACGCAGAGTGTTTCTTTTCACTCTCTCTTTGGCAGCGACCTTTGACCGACCCTAGATTATGACTCAGTGACCAAGTTGACCGAACCTTCTTAAAATACTGGCTTTTGAATTGTCCGAGTTGCATAAGTCATTACCACTCCTTCTTTTACCCTTTGTATTTCTCAGAACACCTTGTATCACTACGAGTATCCACTTCCATTGGATAGATCCATCGTATGGTTATATACGAACTCGAAGGGACTTCTTCGAGGATGGATCCAGGCTCAGTAGGGTTTCAGGATAAGCTCGCTCGTCAGCTTCCCTTCTAATCAATACATAGGCAAACGTTACGTACAGTTTGTACCTCTGACGTGCTAGAGGTTATACCCAGTGCCAGTGTGTTGATGAGTCATTAGAGTCCCCCATAGACAGTTTCCCAAGTTCGGGCGAAACGTTATAGAGGCCGTATGGTTTTATGGCAGGGTTCAGAAAATGCACGTGCGTTTACGCACGTGTCATATTTCGGGCAGATGTCACGCCCCGCTTCCCGAAATACGGAATACAAGGGGTAGACAAGGCCAGCCATGCTCCTACGGTCAAGGAAATGTCCTGCCGTAGTCACACTTCGGCTTCTAGTTTGTCATGGTAAATAGTAAATGATGCACAGGTAATGAGAAATGCAGTAACTGAAAGAAACAATGTAAAGACTGACCTGAAGTGGAACAAACGAATGTAACTCGGAATGGCAAGTCAAGAAGTCTGTGATGCACTGATCCAGGCTAAATCTTCTCCTCACACTGAGCATGCATACTCAGGTCGTCAGAGCGACACAATAGCAATATAATATATATAAAATCAATTGACAGTTCTAACAGTGGTAATGGATATGAATAACAGTAAATCAATGACAGGATGAATATGAATGTGCAGTAATCAATGCAGCGGAACAGTAAAGCAGTATAACGATATGTCACGTATGCCAACACAGTATATGAGGAATATAAATTCCAGTATCCCTATCAGTCTCTAAGTCTCACTGTACAGGTCACTAAGCCTATCGTCAGTCCAAGTGTGAGAGTCAACCACTCGCGAGTGTCCTCCACCCAAGGGTAGAACCCAAGGGCAAGGGACCACGGGCCCAACATGTAACGAGAATATCACGGTGTATATATCACATACCCTGTAAATCTCCATATAACTCCCTAAATATATAAGCCGGCATGGGACTCCCGAGATTCTGTTGAACTCATACTTAAACTACCCCACACCCCGTGGTCTACATCAAACGCTAACCACAACCCTAAATACTAATCGATCCGTAACAAGTCTGCGCGAGAACTGGAGGCAGGGCCTCCATCAAGCACGTCTCGACTAATACCTAAGATAAATGGCAGCGTCGGATGCCTTATCTGTGACACCCGTGCAAGCGCTTCCATAAGTGTCCCATACCACTTATAGTCACACATACACGCATCCCACAGACGTCGACAATGCAATAGAATAATAGGGTCACTGATTGTGTACAAGTACGTATCACTTTCACTTAATCACGAATACACGAACACTAACGTACTTGCCACAATCATCGCTAGAAACTAACACTGGGTAAATGCACGATATCACTAGGTTATCACTACAATGTTATCGGCATGATATGATGCGTGAACAGTGTATGAACATGATCAAGATGTTATGAAACAGTATTCTATCACTTGCACGATTTATCATGAAACGTACATATATATTTTAGCGAAACGATAAACAGGTAATATTTAGCATGTTCAGTTGTCCATCCATCGAATTTAGTTTCAAGCCAATCGGGTTCTAGGATAACTAGTTATAACCATTTCATTTTAAGTGCTCGCGGCTGGAAATCCGGTTTCAGAATCAGAAATCCATTTCGCAACACATTTTAATCCCAATTGGGATCAGATTTTAGTGACTCTACAGTTGGATGAATTCTAGGGTTTTCAGTAAGGTTTTCAACGCAATAGACGTATCTTCAATCACATCTGTACATCAGGAGATATACAATGTTTAACCCTAACATGTCAATTCTGATTCTGTTGGGACTGTCATGCGTCCCGATCTTTTAAATTATAGAATAAATAACAAATGGTAACGAAACAGAATGAAATCAATTGTGTTGTCTAGCTAACAGATTTATCTATACTAACCAGTGGAGTTCCGCAACCTACGAGTTAAGGAAATCTTGTGGTACCCATTACGGAACAGCAAGCAACAACTGGAGTCGCTCTGGACTGCAGTCCAGAGTCGCACTCCGATCCAAATATCATCATGGTTTGAGTACAGGAATATCTGGAAACTAGTGTAGGGTTATAGTTCGTCAAGTTTTCTTCGATTTGAGCCCTCGAGCACATCAATCCAGCATGTATATAATTTATGGTGATTTTAACGGTTTTCAGGTACAGTAGAATTTCAGTTTTACGGTTAAACTTGGGGGTAGTCGTTTTAATCTTTAACAGTCATATTTTCTAATGAAATTTGCACACGTTATCCATCCCTACAAGGGCCAATGCAATATATCCAGTTCCGCCAAATTTGATAAGAAATTTCATTGGGAACACACACCGAACAGTTTTAACGTCTAATTGATTTAACACTATAATATGATAATTTAAGTAATCTAAGATTTTAACTTAGGTAAAATAGCATGTAAGCAAGTAAAGAACTTGTCTGGAGACGTTGGGGCACGCGGCAGCGGCACGACACACGTGCGGCACGGCAGTGACCCACGCGCGAGCGGCAACGCCAAGATTTGGCCTCGGCTTGAACCGGTTGGCACGGGCTTGGTACGAACTAGAGGGGGTTGTTGCGAGCTCAGGCGGTGTCGGGGCTAGGGATCTCTGATGTTGTCGAGGCCGAGGGTGAGGGATTTGCAGAGGGAGAGAGTGTGTGGAGAGAGAAAGAGGATTAAGAGAGAGAGAGAGAGAGAGTGAGAGAGAGAGAGTTAGAGGGAAGAGAGAAGCAGTGAGAGAGTTAGAGGGAAGAGAGAAACAGTGAGAGAGAGAGGGAAGAGAGAGAGAGAGAAACAGAGTGAGAGAGAGAGAGTTAGAGGGAAGAGAGAAGCAGTGAGAGAGAGAGAGGGAAGAGAGAGAGGGAGAGACGGAGAGATAGGGTGAGACAAGAGTGATGAGGGCGACGATGATGATGATAGGGTCGACGAGATGCGATGGATGTCGACGACGCGACGAGGACTTCACCGGTCGTCGGCGCAGGGGTGGCTGAGCACGGGTGCAGGGTGATGGGGGAGAAATGGTGATGGAGGCGACCAAGTGTGGTCGTGGTCGGGGTTTGGTGGATGGAGGCGAGGAGACGAAGTGGAGAGACTAGAGGCGAGTCGAGAAAAGGCGGGGTGTCAGCAGTCGTCGACGTCGTCGTTGGCGGTAGGGCGAGTGGAGGAGTTGGTCGATGACGGTTGCAGGGAGGAAGAAAGGAGAACGAGGGAGAGGGCGAGCGAGGAGGAGGGTGTGCTGGAAGTGAGGGGGAAGAGAAAGGAGTCTCGCGTCGGTGGTCGACGAGGCGATGAGTTCCGGGACAGTGGGTAAGGGAAAAAAAGAGGAAGAAGACGAGGGGGCGATGGTGAGTTCGAGGGAGTTAGGGGAGACGAGGGGGTGAGCATCGTGGTAACGTTCGCGAGCGGGACGCGTGGAGCGGCAACGAGGGCGCAGGCGTGGGGTGCGGCGGAGGAAACGCGCGCGGGAGAAAGGAAAGTTACCGTTGGAGGAAGATGGATACTGTAGAAGCGGGTAGGGTGAGGCTGAAGCGGGTGAGGGGGAAATTGAGTGGGCCGGGCCGGCGCTGAAAATAATAAGAATTGAATTTGAATTAACGAAGTGGGCTGAGGAATATGGGGCTGGGCTCGGGCTAGAATAAAAAAGGAATTGAAGATTAAATAGAAAAAGGAAATGGGGCCGGGCTTGGAATTTAAATGGGAAAAATTAATGGGAAAATATAGAGAGAGGGCCGGAAAGATTTTGGGCCGAGGGAAGACTGAAAATGGGAGAAAATGAGGTGGGGATTTGTATAAAAGAGATGGAGTTTAGTTTAAAAGAATGGGCCGAGGATAATAAAAAGGAATTGACTCTATGAAAAGATACATGAATGGGCTTGGGATTGGTTTGGAAAAGTAATTAGAATTAGGGTTTGGGTTCAACGGGGTTTGAAAAAATAAAATATAATAATTAATTTATAAATAAAATAAATAATTCCTAATTAAGAATAAAGAGAATTCTAAGTAACAAAATACAGTTTTTGGTCTAAAAGGGGCCGGGTGTTACATCATACCACCCTTACAAAAATTTCGTCCTCGAAATTTAAAATAAACGATAAATAATACAACATAGGCGAAAGCTATTATCTTGCAACTAACACATCAGTTTTATTTGAAATAGTCGGATGAAGAAATTTGAAGGTTTATATATGTGAGAACATCATACAAAATACCGTTTTGAATAAGTATAAAACAAGAACAACTACAAAGATAACCTATGAGAATAGCAATAACATCAATGATGAACAAAGATATTCAAGACATACTCGAAAAATCGAAACTCAATTATATGCATATGTAAGTATATCAAAAGTAGTACGTCAGAAATAAATAGTATAAGGCACAAACATTGATAATAGTAACCATAAACACAATACTCGAGAATAAAGTAACGACAAATAAATAGCGAAAATTAGTCGGTAGGTTAAAACATCTTAGGAAATTGTATCGGTTAATGAACGTAGGAAGCATATAGTGAGAATAAGAAATATGGAACAAGAATATGCGCTATAAGGTCGCGCTACTGAAAATGGGAATAATAATAATGCACTTAAAATACATAAAACGGAGAAATCAATAACACGTACTCTTTGATAAATTTAAAATAATGAAAACTAAATTTTGAATAATAATGTCTCTAAATATATTTGGGGTAATAGAGAAATCACCAATATGAATAGGGCTAGCTAGGGTAGTGAATACAATAAGGTGTGGCTCAATCAGAAGGTCGGAGTGTGGCGGCTTTAGGTTAAATGTTAAGGAGATTGGAATAGGGTCAGCACAGGAAGCAAGGATGAGAAACAAAGGAATACAAAAGGAAAAGTGTTGGGTAAACAACAGTCGGTACAACATACGAATCAAAATTTGAAGAGCTAGTGAACTCGGAAGTTTCACAGGAACTGTTCTCCTCCCAGAAGGATCTCAACGGGGCACAGATGAGGGATGGAGGGTGGCTCATTCCAAGGATCAGGGTGCGGTACTTCCTAATCGAAACGGGGTGAAAACTATACAATGAGTAGGGGTGGACAGTCAGGGAATTCAGCAGAAAATAATTGGATATGGGCAATAAACAAGCATCAAGCGAACCAAAAAAATCAAAAGGTTTACGAATTCAGAAGATTTATTTCATTCAAGAAAATTTGAAACAAGGCATTCCCAAAGGCGAAAAGTGGCCCTAAACTATACACATTTTATTTGGCCAGAAAGACAACATCAAAAGATATTCCGTCAGTCACGGTTGTGGAGGTTCAGTAGGTTGCGGTAGACTCGCGCACTCAGGTAGGGGCGTCCATTTCCATATCGCCTCGTGGGCATCGCCATTGGAAGTCCTTCCACAGCAGGGTCTTGATCTCCTGGTTCTTCTTCCTCGGATGGAGCTTCTTCATCGAGGTCCGATTCCATGTGATTCTCTTCTTCCGGATTTTCTTCCACGGGATTTCCCTCAACTGGATTATCTTCTATCGGGTCTTCATCGGGACCTTCCTCTATCGGGTTCTCTTCAGGGTCTTCTTCCTCTTCGTCGGAATCGCCTATCACGTCAAACTCTGTGGCGGCTACTCCTTCGTCCTCTGAATCGCCGTTTCCGAAATTGACATGGGGACCGTTGATCTCATCGTCAGAACTCAACAGCGTGTGGTCTAAGGAAACGCAAGACTGTGCATCCTTGTCTAGATGTGGCGCTGCTCCAGGGTGGGCCATGGTCTGAAAGAAAGGTCATGATTAGACAGTGGAATACATCAAGGAAAAAGCTCAGGGTACGAAGTATAGGAAAATATGCGGTTGCGGGAACTGAAAGATCAGAATTAAAATACTGGGATAATGAATAGAATTTGATATAGAGAAAGCACGAGAATGATACATATATTATGATTCGAATTTTATTTCATTCAATCAAAAGTTCAACGGATACAAGATTTCAAACAGAAAGAAATATTCATGAAAAGATGACAACATTATTACTGAAAGTAGATAACATGAAAAATCCTTCTTCGACTACTATAACGTTGCATTCTCGTCGCGTGAGTTGAATCCTGCGTTAGATCCGCCTTATAGTCGAAGTTCGAACTACGCGATAGTCCTCACTTGGCAGAAGTGGGGAGTGTGGACGAGTCTCCTCCTTTTAGCTCCTTCCTTTCTGGGCAACCGTTGATAAGATGTTTGTTAGACCCGCATATTATACATTTCCCTTGGGCGCGGCGACAATCCCTCTGAAGATGTCCTGGCCCCTTACAGTACCCACAACATGGGGTCTTCTGCTGCTTCTGTCGCGGAGAAACAAATTGACGCTTCATCTTCTTTTCCCTTCCTTGTCTAACGGGGATCCCTTTGTGATTGGAGACAGCCGCTGATGCCTGATTTATCTGTCTTCTCAGTCCTTCAGCCAACAAGTCGTTTGTTCGCTCCTGGGCTTCCTTTAGACCTTGCAGTACACTCAAAATCTCGATGGTCTGATTCTGGGGAGCGGAAATGGATGAAGAGTCGTTGGAAGACATAATCCTGAATAATGATTTTGAGGATGATATAAGTCACAAGATAAACGAATCAAAATATAATATGGATAGGGCAAAGATTCATAAATATCAGAGGTGCTGAATTTATTATAAGTGGGGAATCAATTGTATGACTTTAAGTCACTTGATTAGAGTACGGTAGCGCAATTGCAACCACGTATCCTTGTCAAGTCACTCGAAACCATAGCGAATGGATGGCTGAACACACGATGTGAATATGGATCAAGAATGACAAGTTTACAATCTAGATCGATGGATGTCTTAGATTGCCAAGTTATACACGGAAAACTGCAATCCCAATCGAAGCAAAAACCTGGCTTTGATACCAACTAAACCATGTCACGCCCCGCTTCCCGAAATACGGAATACGAGGGGTAGACAAGGCCAGCCATGCTTTACGGTCAAGGAAATATCCTGCCGTAGTCACACTTCGGCTTGTAGTTTGTCATGGTAAATAGTAAATGATGCGCAGGTAATGAGAAATACAGTAACTGAAAGAAACAATGTAAAGACTGACCTGAAGTGGAACAAACGAATGTAACTCGGAATGGCAAGTCAAGAAGTCTGTGATGCACTGATCCAGGCTAAATCTTCTCCTCACACTGAGCATGCATACTCAGGTCGTCAGAGCGACACAATAGCAATATAATATATATAAAATCAATTGACAGTTCTAACAGTGGTAATGGATATGAATAACAGTAAATCAATGACAGCATGAATATGAATGTGCAGTAATCAATGCAGCGGAACAGTAAAGCAGTATAACGATATGTCACGTATGCCAACACAGTATATGAGGAATATAAATGCCAGTATCCCTATCAGTCTCTAAGTCTCACTGTACAGGTCACTAAGCCTATCGTCAGTCCAAGTGTGAGAGTCAACCACTCGCGAGTTCCTCCACCCAAGGGTAGAACCCAAGGGCAAGGGACCACGGGCCCAACATGTAACGAGAATATCACGGTGTATATATCACATACCCTGTAAATCTCCATATAACTCCCTAAATATATAAGCCGGCATGGGACTCCCGAGATTCTGTTGAACTCACGCTTAAACTACCCCACACCCCGTGGTCTACATCAAACGCTAACCACAACCCTAAATACTAATCGATCCGTGACAAGTCTGCGCGAGAACTGGAGGCAGGACCTCCATCAAGCACGTCCCGACTAATACCTAAGATAAATGGCAGCGTCGGATGCCTTATCTGTGACACCCGTGCAAGCGCTTCCATAAGTGTCCCATACCACTTATAGTCACACGTACACGCATCCCACAGACGTCGACAATGCAATAGAATAATAGGGTCACTGATTGTGTACAAGTACGTATCACTTTCACTTAATCACGAATACACGAACACTGACGTACTTGCCACAATCATCGCTAGAAACTAACACTGGGTAAATGCATGATATCACTAGGTTATCGCTACAATGTTATGGGCATGATATGATGCGTGAACAGTATATGAACATGATCAAGATGTTATGAAACAGTATTCTATCACTTGCACGATTTATCATGAAACGTACATATATATTTTAGCGAAACGATAAACAGGTAATATTTAGCATGTTCAGTTGTCCATCCATCGAATTTAGTTTCAAGCCAATCGGGTTCCAGGATAACTAGTTATAACCATTTCATTTTAAGCGCTCGCGGCTGGAAATCCGGTTTCAGAATCAGAAATCCATTTCGCAACGCATTTTAATCCCAATTGGGATCCGATTTTAGCGACTCTACAGTTGGATGAATTCTAGAGTTTTTAGTAAGGTTTTCAACGCAATAGACGGATCTTCAATCGCATCTGTACGTCAGGAGATATACAATGTTTAACCCTAACATGTCAATTCTGATTCTGTTGGGACTGTCATGCGTCCCGATCTTCTAAATTATAGAATAAATAACAAATGGTAACGAAACAGAATGAAATCAATTGTGTTGTCTAGATAACAGATTTATCTATACTAACCAGTGGAGTTCCGCAACCTACGAGTTGAGAAAATCTTGTGGTACCCATTACGGAACAGCAAGCAACAACTGGAGTCGCTCTGGACTGCAGTCCAGAGTCGCACTCCGATCCAAATATCATCATGGTTTGAGTACAGGAATATCTGGAAACTAGTGTAGGGTTATAGTTCGTCGAGTTGGCTTCGATTTGATCCCTCGAGCACATCAATCCAGCATGTATATAGTTTATGGTGATTTTAACGGTTTTCAGGTACAGTAGAATTTCAGTTTTACGGTTAAACTTGGGGGTAGTCGTTTTAATCTTTAACAGTCGTATTTTCTAATGAAATTTGCACACGTTATCCATCCCTACAAGGGCCAATGCAATATATCTAGTTCCGCCAAATTTGATAAGAAATTTCATTGGGAACACACACCGAACAGTTTTAACGTCTAATTGATTTAACACTATAACATGATAATTTAAGTAATCTAAGATTTTAACTTAGGTAAAATAGCATGTAAGCAAGTAAAGAACTTGCCTGGGGACGTTGGGGCACGCGGCAGCGGTACGACACACGTGCGGCACAGCAGTGACCCACGCGCGAGCGGCAACGCCAAGATTTGGCCTCGGCTTGAACTGGTTGGCACGGGCTTGGTTCGAACTAGAGGGGGTTGTTGCGAGCTCAGACGGTGTCGGGGCTAGGGATCGCTGATGTTGTCGAGGCCGAGGGTGAGGGATTTGCAGAGGGAGAGAGTGTGTGGAGAGAGAAAGAGGATTAAGAGAGAGAGAGAGAGAGTGAGAGAGAGAGAATTGAGAGAGAGAAAGAAACAGAGTGAGAGAGAGAGAGTTAGAGGGAAGAGAGAAGCAGTGAAAGAGTTAGAGGGAAGAGAGAAACAGTGAGAGAGAGAGGGAAGAGAGAGAGAGAGAAACAGAGTGAGAGAGAGAGAGTTAGAGGGAAGAGAGAAGCAGTGAGAGAGTTAGAGGGAAGAGAGAAACAGTGAGAGAGAGAGGGAAGAGATAAAGAGAGACATAGAGATAGGGTGAGACAAGAGTGATGAGGGCGACGATGATGATGATGGGGTCGACGAGATGCGATGGATGTCGACGACGCGACGAGGAGTTCACCGGTCGTCGGCACAGGGGTGGCTGAGCACGGGTGCAGGGTGATGGGGGAGAAATGGTGATGGAGGCGACCAAGTGTGGTCGTGGTCGGGGTTTGGTGGTTGGAGGCGAGGAGACGAAGTGGAGAGACTGGACGCGAGTCGAGAAAAGGCGGGGTGTCAGCAGTCGTCGACGTCGTCGTCGGCGGTGGGGCGAGTGGAGGAGTTGGTCGATGACGGTTGCAGGGAGGAAGAAAGGAGAACGAGGGAGAGGGCGAGCGAGGAGGAGGGTGTGTTGGAAGTGAGGGGGAAGAGAAAGGAATCTCGCATCGGTGGTCGGCGAGGCGATGAGTTCCGGGACAGTGGGTAAGGGAAAAAAAGAGGAAGAAGACGAGGGGGCGATGGTGAGTTCGAGGGAGTTAGGGGAGACGAGGGGGTGAGCGTCGTGGTAACGTTCGCGAGCGGGACGCGTGGAGCGGCAACGAGGGCGCAGGCATGGGGTGCGGCGTAGGAAACGCGTGCGGGAGAAAGGAAAGTTACCGTTGGAGGAAGATGGATACTGTAGAAGCGGGTAGGGTGAGGCTGAAGCGGGTGAGGGGGAAATTGAGTGGGCCGGGCCGGCGCTGAAAATAATAAGAATTGAATTTGAATTAACGAAGTGGGCTGAGGAATATGGGGCTGGGCTCGGGCCAGAATAAAAAAGGAATTGAAGATTAAATAGAAAAAGGAAATGGGGCCGGGCTTGGAATTTAAATGGGAAAAATTAATGGGAAAATATAGAGAGAGGGCCGGAAAGATTTTGGGCCGAGGGAAGACTGAAAATGGGAGAAAATGAGGTGGGGATTTGTATAAAAGAGATGGAGTTTAGTTTAAAAGAATGGGCCGAGGATAATAAAAAGGAATTGACTCTATGAAAAGATACATGAATGGGCTTGGGATTGGTTTGGAAAAGTAATTAGAATTAGGGTTTGGGTTCAACGGGGTTTGAAAAAATAAAATATAATAAATAATTTATAAATAAAATAAATAATTCCTAATTAAGAATAAAGAGAATTCTAAGTAACAAAATACGGTCTTTGGTCTAAAAGGGGCCGGGTGTTACAGCAGATAATACTAATGGGCTTTGGTTTAAGCCGGATCTGAGTATTATACTGTGTAGATATAATATCTTTGTTTCAGTTGCATTTGTATTCGGTCGTAATACAAATACGGGTATGTTTATACTGTTACGGGGTTATCCTGAAATTCGTTTAGGGATTGCTTTTGGAAGTTGCCAGTTTCCAGTTTTCTATCACCCGTATTTAACATTCGGTTAAATGCGGATTTATCTTTTCGTCATGTGGGTGAGTCGTGGTTCTAGAAGGTTCTAGATTTGGTGACAAGGCTTGATTATTCATTATTAGCATTTAATGATATGATGATGTGTTTTCATGGTTCATTGTATGCATTAAATGAATGCAAGGTGTCATTAGTGACTTATTTTGTATTCATTAAGTGTTATGATAAGGTTTCTTCTTATGGTCACCTCCTTAGCTCCTACACTCACCCCCCTCCTCATATATGGCCGGCCCCTTTCTTGTGAGGGTATGGTTGATTTTTGGGAAAAAGATTATGGTTTTGGTTTATGGAAATTTGTATACTCAATTCTCATTTCACCCGATTCCAAAAAGGCAACTTCATTAACCGTTCGTCCATAACTTTGGACGAAGCGAGACAAAATGTTCTACTCATTCTCTACATCAATCTTGGTCATATCTTTTAGCAAACTTGATGATCGAGTTGCCTCGGTTCAGAAGCGGGAGCTCATTTAAAGATCCGTCGACGTGGTGCCACCTGGACGAGAAGACTGGAGATTCAGGAGATCGGAGCAGCCGCAACAAAGCATGGGATGATGGTTGAAGACCGAAGGACTCGGATCGTTCGGTATAACATTTCTACTCACTTTGTAGTTTGTTAGTTTAGCTTTAATGGAAGATCTGGGTTATAGTATATGATAGCACCAGTTAAAAAAATTTTGTTCCGCATTTGGCGTCTGTTAGACGGCCGGGGCGCTACCGTGTACTAACAGCTTATGCACTGAGTGTAGTAAGCCGGTATCGGTCAAACCCAGGGGAGAAGCACTGGATAGCGGTAAAGAACATTCTAAAGTGCCCGAGAAGGACTAAGGATATGTTTTTGGTTTACGGCGGAAAAGACCTCCAGATCGAGGCCTTTGCTGACTCCAGCTTCCAGAGTGACAAGGATGACTTCAAGTCCATGTCGGGTTATGTCTTTACCCTCAATGGAGGGGCGGTATGTTGGAAGAGTTCCAAACAGGAAACCGTTGCTGACTCGACGATGGAAGCGGAATATATCGCAGCATCTGATGCCGCAAAAGAAGCCGTCTGGATGAAGAAGTTATTGACAGAATTTCAGGTGGTTCCATCCATTGTTGATCCAATACCTCTGTATTGTGACAACAACGGGGCTATAGCGTTAGCAAAGGAACCCAGGTCCCATCAGAAGTCCAGACACATCTTGAGGCGGTATCACCTGATCATGGAGATCGTGGATCGCCGGGAGATCGAGGTTCGGAGGGTTGCTACAGAAGATAACACTGCAGATCCATTCATGAAGGCCATACCCCAGACTCAGTTCGAGCGGCTGATCGAGATGATAGGTCTTTGATACGCCAGTACATGGACCTAGTGCAAGTAGGAGATTGTTAGTGTATATGCCCTAGAGGCCATTACTGTATCATACTAGTTTGTATATTACTTAATGGAAGCTTGGGATATTCACAGTTGTATAGACAATCTTGCTCAAAATGGTAGTATGCTACTTGGTTTGTTTCTACTTTAATATGTGCATGTGTTTCTTTTAGCATATTGCTTATACATATTAGTGGAGCCCTTAGGATCTTTGCTTGATTACCAGCGTTGTGATGGCAGTCACACTTGTGGGGCTGGGTAATCTACAAGCACATCCTTATGCAGGTCCCTAGTCGTAGGATTATTGAGATGGGGCATCGATACTCTAGAGTACACTAGCGTATGCGCTTCTCATCCCAGCAGGGGAGATGGTCTGTCCCACAGCCATCAGTACGTCGTACTGGAGATAGTATGCGGGTGCTCGTTAAGTTACGAATACACTGGATATGACTCATCGGGAACTGTTGGTTGGTACTATACCTATCGTCAGATAACAATTCCCAGGTGACAGGGGTACAGCTTAGTCAGTCGACTTGACACTGTTACTTCGCCTCGAGTGTGTTCTCACTGTACTTTGATTACCATCCTACCACGGCTCAAAGGAGTCGTGCAAACAGTTAGTAGTTGGGTGCAGTCCCGAAGCACTTGGAGGCAGTAGCGGTTAGATAGGATTCGTCTCTCCCGATATTGGGGGTTGATATCGCGCTGTGTTTAGGAGAGCCATTACGCAAAGTCCCTGGCCAGGGCAAGCGAGATTTGCTGGTAGTGTTTCCAGTAGTTTCTCAGGGTGTTCTGGGCTACACTCCGGCACGACTTATACCTCTATTAGGGGTCTGACGTTTACCGCCCCTTAGGCCCGACATGCGATACTCTCAGACGAACAGACCGGACTGTACGGAGATTGTCACATTCAGGCTCAGTAGGAGTTCGGATGGGTTCACCTCATCGGTCTTCTTATCGGCATCTGCCTGGGGACCGTTACGTACAGCTAGTACCGCTTGCGGCTTGTGGTTAAACCCACTGCCAGCGTTTTGTCAAGTCTTTAGAGTCCCACACAGAGGGTTGTTCGCCTTTGGGCAAAACTGAGTAGAGGTCGTATGGTTTTGCGACGGGGTTCGTTCACATCCGCGCACTTGTGCACGTTTGGTGTCCGGGCAGTTATTACTAGCGGGCTTTGGTTTAAGCCAGATCCTAGTATTTATTTTAGGATTGGTTTTGTCTCATTGTATTCGTGTTCCTCGGAACACGGATGCGGGTGTGTATACACAGTTGACAGAGGCAGAGGAACCTTATTAGGGTTGTTGTCCGTTGACTTTTTCTAAACCCTAATGAGAATGAGAAATATCATTAATAATATTAATTAAGGATAATTGTGCCATGGTTGAGGTTGGGTTGACCATTTGACTTTTGTTGACCATTTGACCATGATCATTTCTTTTGCAAGATGCTTCTTGATTCTTGCAAATTGCATTAAATGTGAAATGATAATGGTCATTTCAACTAACCATCACAATTTTCTTTAGTTATTATTACTATTATTATTTTCATATGAGAGCATGGTTGTATTATTCTTGCTCATTCTCTCTTGCTCTTTCTCTCTCATGCAAAGCTCTCCTTCTTCCTTTCTCACAGCTCTCTTCTTTCATGTGTTGAAAACCATGAGCTTTGTGAGATAAAACCATCAAGACATCTCTCTACTCATTCTAGGGTTCTTAGTTTAGCAAGCCAAGCACTCTAGTTACCTCTTGGTTGAGGTAGGAGCTCAAGGTAGAGGCCTTCGGGTGGATCTTTCTTCGGCAAAGAGAAGACGAAGAGGAGGAGCCGTCTACACCACTTCAAGGAGCAAGCAAGAAGGAGGACCACAACAAGAAGCGAAGGAGTTCAAGATCTAGGTATAACCATCTAACATAGTAGCTAGAACTTGTAGTTAGTTCGTTAGTTTTTGTTTAGCAAAGATCCTCTAATTTTAGTCCATGTTACCTTGTGTTAAAAATCCGTTTTTTACTCTTTCCACCTCCCCGTAAGCACCGGGGTGGGTAACGTGGACTTACACTAGCACCATTACCGATGATGCGTATGCTACACGTACACCTGCTTGCCGGCTCACACACAACATCATCGGTAAATGTCATGGCACGTACACATTAGAAAATACTACTTCATTAGTATAAATTGCTAGCTGATAGTTTCGACATAGTACTAGTGCGCATGACTTTATATGCTAATTTAGATATTGCATTTATTACTGTGATTTTCATGTTTATTTATATGTTCATTAGCCATGACATTTTGGGCCAGTCCGGATTGCCGGAGCCCAGTATTCATTATTTATTTATATCGAGATTTATGATTTCGGATTTCCATGAGATTTCTGGATTTAGAGAAACCGCAAAGATTTTATAAACTGATTATCATTTTTAAAGATAAAATTGCAGTTTTCTCATGATATGATTTTAGATATGTCCACTATGAGTTTTCTCGGCTCTTGAGTGATATCATACACCCGATTCGAGGAGGAGGAGGAGGAACCGTCTGTGGGTGCATGGTGGACCCGGTGCGGTACCCTGGGGCAAGATGGTCGCAGATGATGGCGTTGAGCCTGGCAGGGGAGCACTACCGGCCGGTGATTTTATTATGACTGGACGGATATCCAGAGGATACCGATCGGAGTACAGTCCAGTCCGGATAGCCGGATCCTGAGGTTTTGAGATTTGAGGATATGGACCAGTCCGGATAGCCGGAGCCCTAGATATTGAGATTCGAAGTTACAGGCCAGTCCGGATTGCCGGAGCCTGAAATATTGAGATATTGAGATATTGGCATTTATGTTTTGTGTCGATACTTGACACTAATTTCATGTTGATTTCATTGATGATACCTCGATTTATATATAAACAGAAATCTCACTAAAGAAAGAAAACGGTTTTCATAATCATGATGTATTCTGTTTTCATTTTATTGCATTCATACCTCATATTTATGATATGTTGCTACCTGAGGCACTGACATGAGCACTTAGTTTTACACTTACGTATAAATGTTTACCCTTGTCACCTTATTATGCTTCAGACTTTTGTAGGGTTACTAGGCACACTAACAAGGCTCTACAAGGCATCGACCATGCCAAAATTAAATTTTTATATGCCGAACAACCCTAAGCAAGATCGTATACTAGAGTTTAGGCGAATCTAATGGCAAGTAAACAACTTTACACTAAAGGGAACACGAAATACAACCTTTGTAGATCGGTCCTCCACTTCATTTGCTCCTTGTTGAAGTCCCTTCGCTGCGATCAAGGTTCTCCCGGGCTCTTGCATGGCTTCACGAGGCGAAGGATGCGACCTTACATGAAGTCTTCGAGGCCGAAGATGATCTACGTCGAGGAAATTCCGACTCAAGCTCCTACTTCACTAACTAGAGAATTAGTGAAGTAAACACCCTAAACTAAAGTGCTAGTCTAGTAGAGGATGGAGAAATAGGAAGTGGGTTCTCTTTGGATTTTTATTTCTCACAATATTTCTCACTTTGGATCAAACCCTAGCAAGCTTTTCTTTTGAACTCAAGAAAGAAGATGATGAACTAAAGAAAGTGAAGAGGATAATGATCAAGTAAGTGAGCTAACCATGGTGAGTGAGTATCATATACTAACCCTTGTAGAGCCATAACCATAGCTAAGTGTTAAGCTTAGGTTAAAACCCAAAGTAAAAACAAATTTAGTGGACTTTAGTCAATGCATCCACAAGCTTCCACAAGCTTCATGCATTTTCTAATTTACCACTAATTTTGTAATTACTTTTAAATGTTAAAACCCAACATAACAAATAGCATGGTGTATGTCTCATACATCCAAGTCAAGTGTATCATCAACCATGATACAAAAAGAAAACACTTTTTAATATATATCACATATATATATCAAAGTGTGCACATGTGAGAAAAACCCTAAAGTGAACAAGTGTTAGTAAATGTAAACTAGTATATCTAATATACAATTATACACTTAATTATTAAATCAACACTTGACTTAATAATCCGGTCATATCTCATATAACCGACTAACATTCATCGTATCGACTTATCGAATCAACACTTGATTCGATAACCCGGTCATATCATATATAACCGACCGATACTAAAAGTCGCGAGAATAGAATACGGTATCACATACACGCATTATTCTCAGTCCCGCATATATCACATATGCGCTCCTATTTCGTTTTGCCTGAGCCAGTAAAACCTCTATGTAGGACTCTAAAGACTTGTCAATACGCCGGCAGTAGGTGATGATCACATCACGCACCCACAAGCCGTCAGCGGTACTAGCTGGACGTAACGGCTACCCGGGTATTGAGCGATCAGAAGATCAGCAAGCAAGCCCGCTCCAACTCCTGTAAAAGCCTGCCGGTAACACTTCCCGTACAGTACGGTCTCCTCGTCTGATATGTCGCATATCAAGTTTAGGGGTGGTAAACGTCAGACCCCAATAACCAATAAGTCGTGCCGATATGAGGCTCATAACGGGTCGAGAAACTACTGGTAATACTTACCAGTAAATCTTTAAATCAGCCCTGGCCAGGGACTTTCCTGTTACGGCCAATCGAGCACAGCGCAACATCAACCCCCCAATACCGGGAGAGACGAAACCCCTCTTATCGCTCATTGCCTCCATGTGACTCGGGACTGTACCCAAAAACCACCGTTTTGCACGCCCTCATGGACGTGGTAAGGTGGAAATTAAAGCACAGTGGGAATCACACAAGACTCTATGACGATCTCGGGTCTACAGACTAACCTGCACAAGTGTCACCAGAGAACTGCCATCTGACGTGAGGTATAATACCATCTAGAAGTTCTCGGCGAGTCCGTCCAGTGTACCCAGTCTCCACTGAGCACCCGTATACCATCTCTGATGTCAAACACCAATGGATATAGGATCATCCATCGCCCATCTCATGGGTCGAGAAGCGTATACGCTAGTCTACACTGGTATATCGATGCCCCGTCTCGATACACCCACGACTAGGGACCTTGAAGGATGTACTTATGGATTATATTGTCCCACTGGTATGATCTGCATCATAGTCCATGTAGTCAAGTACACATCCTAAGGGCTTTACCAACATGTAACTATAAGACAGTATCAAGAGACAAGTATACATGTTAAGATAAAGAGCAACCAGATAGCATACTATCATATCGAGCAAGAAAGTCCTCTCTATATATGTCCAAGCATCCAATATAATATACATCATCTGTACAATACTAGCTTCTAGGGCATACATACAACTAACAATCTCCCACTTGCACTAGGGCCAGCTGTAGTATCGCATACCGAGCATCCCGAAGAGTCTCTCAAACTGTATCTGGGGAATGGCCTTCGTGAGTGGATCCGCTGTGTTGTTCTTCATGTCAACCCTCCTGACCTCGATCTCCCGGCGATCAACTATCTCCCGGATCAGGTGATACCACCTCAGAATATGCCTGGATCGCTGATGGGACCTGGGTTCTTTGGCCAAAGCCACCGCTCCATTGTTATCGCAATACAAAGTTATTGGATGTTCAATGGATGGAACCACTCCAAGTTTAGTAATGAACTTCTTGATCCAGACAGCCTCTTTGGCAGCATCGTTGGCAGCGATGTATTCAGCCTCCATCGTCGAGTCTGTTAGTTATATGTATGCCCTAGAGGCCATTGCTATACATAGGATGTATATTGTAGTAGATGCTGGGACATATATAGGGAGGACTTTCTTGCTCGACATGATAGTATGCTATCTGGTTGCTCTTTACCTTAACGTGTACACAGATTGTCTCTCTATTACATGTTGGTAAAGCCCTTAGGATCTGTACTTGACTACCTGGACTATGATGCGGATCATACTAGTGGGGACATGGTAGTCCATAAGTACATCCTTCAAGGTCCCTAGTCGTGGGTGTATCGAGACGGGGCATCGATATACCAGAGTAGACTAGCGTATACCTTCTCGACCCATACAGATGGGCGATGGATGATCCCATATCCATTGGTGTTTGACATCAGAGATGATATACGGGTGCTCAGTGGAGACTGGGTACACTGGACGGACTCGCCGAGAACTCCCAGATGGTATTATACTTTACGTCAGATGGCAGTTCTCTGGTGACACTGGTACAGAGTAGTCTGTTGACCCGAGATCGTCATAGAGTCTTGTGTGATTCCCACTGTGCTTTGATTTCCATCTTACCACGTCCAAGAGGGCGTGCAAAACGGTGGTTTTTGGGTACAGTCCCGAATCACATGGAGGCAATGAGCGATAGGAGGGGATTCGTCTCTCCCGGTATAGGGAGTTGATGTTGCGCTGTGTTCGATTGGCTATAACCGGAAATCTCTGGCCAGGGTTGCTGAGATTTACTGGTAAGTGTTACCAGTAGTTTCTCGAATTGTTATAGACCTCATATCGACACGACTTATCGAGCTATTGGGGTCTGACGTTTACCACCCCTAGGCGAGATATGCGACATATCAGACGACGAGACCGGACTGTACGGTAAGTGTTACTGGTTGGATTCACAGGAGTGTGAGCGGGCTTGCTCGTCGATCTTCTGATCGCTCAATACCCGGGTGGCCGTTACGTTTAGCAGACCGCTTGCGGCTTGTGGGTGTTTGATATGATCATCACCTGCTGCCGGCATATTGACGAGTCTTTAGAGTCCTACACAGAGGTTTCCTGGCTCAAGCGAAACGAAATAGGAGCGCATATGAGATATGTGCGGGACCGAGAATAATGCGTGTATGTGATACCGTATTCTATTCTCGCGATGAATGTATCGATATAGTTGTATGCGATATAACCTAATTATCGAATCAAGGATTGATTCGATAAGCCGATACATAGGATACTAGTCGGTTATATGTGATATGATCGGATCGTTAAATCAAGTGTTGATTTAATGATTTAATGTATAATTATATATTTGATATATTATTTTGCATTAACTAGTATTAGTTCACTTTAAAAGGATTTTCTCACTTGAAGTACACAACTTGTATATGTGATATACTTTTGTGCATTTGTTTGTATCATGTTTGATGATACATGCTCACTTGGGTGTAGTTTTGGTTTAAACCTTGGTTATGTAAATGGTTAAGGTTTTTATTTATTTATTCATTTATTTATTTCATTTTGGCAAGAAATAAAATGGTTGCTAGTTTTGTTTTATATTGAAAGTTCATGAAGGTTTGAAAAGTTGACCATTTTATTTCTTTCCTTTAACCTAACCATTCCACTTAACCCTAGTTTATTCTCTACACCTAATCATGGTTTGAATATGATAAGTATTGATTTTCTTTTCCATTTTTAATTAACACTTATCATATTCTTGCTTCATTTTCTTCTTCTTCAAAGATGAAGAAAGCTTGCTTCATCAATGGCAACTTGAGCAATTGAATGAGAAATCCAATTCTAAAGTGAACCCACTTCCTATTTCTTCATCCTCTACCACTTGCCAAGTAGTATAGGGTGTTTTCTTCACAAGTTTCATGACTTGGTGAAGTTGGAGCTTGATCCTGTGATGCCTCGACGTAGATCATCTTCGGCATCGTAGTCGATGACTTAGCCCGCCCATTTTTCCGATGAAGCCGACGCTAGAGCCCGGGATTCGATTTGGACAGTGAGGAGACTTCATTGCGGAGCTATGGAGATGGAGGACCGGATCTAAAAAGGTTGTATTTCCATTCTTTTAGTTAAGTTGTTAGCTAGTTACATCTTTTGCGTAAAATCTAGTTAACGATCCGTATTAGGGTTTCTCGGCACCCGTAAAATTTGAAATTGGCATGGTTGATGCCTTGTGAGATCTCCTTAGTGTGCCTAGGAACCCTACAGTGGTATCAGAGCCTAGCTAGAGCCTTAGGCGATGCGTAGACGAAGTTTGAAATCCGAACGAACCCGAAACCCTAAAATTTCACGCTCTCTGGACCTTTTTCAAAAACTAGGTTTTTTCCAGATTAAAAATGCTTAAAAAATTCAGCAGGGAATTATAAGAATTACGGTGCAAAATTTGACAAAAGATACTTCAAGAATGCGGCGGAACCGCGGCAGAAGCCTAGCTTCTGCGGCGGTTCCGCGGCAATAGTGTGACGTCACCCTCCCTATTTTGCACAGTAACTTCCTTTATTCAGTGCTGAGTTCTCTGGGTATTTTTAAATATAACTCAAGAGTTGAGTTTTCTGGGGTGTTTTGGGAGTTCGCTGATTCGATCGGATTATCAAGCTTTGTCTATGTGTCTTTCCGGATAATTATTGAATATGTTAAAAAGTTCGACCGGATATAAATACCCAATTTTTCCCCTGCGGGAAAATTTCCAAGTGTTGGATTTTTCCGAGGTTTAAATACGTTCTAAGTAGTGCAAGTAACGCGATGGTCCCTCTAGAAGACAACAAACCTTAACTCGATTATGTGACCGTCTTGAACTGCCCTTTGAACCTTAGGGTTTGGGGCAGTACGGCGTGCCACATGTGAGGCGTTGGCTTGACCCTTCTACGGCTGGACCGTTGGTACTGAGGCACGAACTGAATGATTTTAGACTTATTTCATGTGTTGAGCTATATCGGGAAAACTTGGGTGTTCGATTATTCGATCGGAAAGTTTAACATTTTCTATCTTATCCGGAATGTGATACAATAATTGGAATTCACAAGTAGTTATGAGATAACTGAATGAATATTATAAATCTAGCGGTTTAGTCTCACTTGATCGGTTGCTACAGAATTTTGATGCGATCAAAAGTCCGTTGCAATCACGTAGCGTACGCGGATACTCGCCGGGTAAACTTAATAGACAGCCTCACTCCATAGCCCCGACCAAGTGACTGTAGGAGAACCCCGTTGCCGAAAGCATCCGTTCGGGTGCTCGCGGCAGCGGTGTTCCGCCTTGGTGCACTTTGTCGACGGCGTCGGGGGTGCGGCCGCCTACTGAAGTTTGCGACGAGCATTCGATCAGGATGTCGGGAATCTTGTTGAATTGCCCGACTTTATATTGAAAAGTGTTTTCGATTTTGAGACTAAAATGCGGGGTTTATAATTGTTAGGCATGCGATGTCTAAGGAATTCATTTGGTCAGGCATGCGATGTCTGAAGAGGTTGCGGATTCCAACTGTTGTAGTTTTACACTTTATTTTCTGTGACCGTAAGTGTAATATGTGATATCGCCGGTTTCGTTGCTATATGTCAACGACAATTGGGATGCGCATATTTACTTACGTTGATGATATGTGATGTTATGTGTTGCTGGATATGTTATATTGGATCGTCGTGTTTGAATAGCCGGGGTTTTTTATGTGAGATGAGTGTTTTTCATTTTCATTCATATAAAAACTTGTATGTAATATTCTTTTATTGGGGCACTTCCAGGTTGCGGAAGATGTCACCGTTTGTATATTATTTACTTTTCCGCACTAGGATAGACCCAAGGAGGAGGGCACAAGTAACCGGGTTCTGGAGTCCAGTGGGAGACCAACTCGAGGAGTCGAGTCCGGGTCTCCTAACTCCAGAATTGGTAGGGTTGCTTGCCGCTCTCGTAGGGGTCTAGGGGTGTGGGTTTGGCTATTCATCACGACCGTGGAATCCGTGTTTTATACTGGCTCGTATTGAAAACACGGACGTCTTAGTATATCCAATATTTCATATGTTTCTTCTGCTGCGATATGTTCTGTGATGGATACAGTATATAGTATATATGATATATTATATAGATGTTACTTATGTTTTACACCCGCGCTAGCCCTGCCCTGCCCTGCCGTTAGTTACCTAACCTAACGGTGCACGAGGGGACATTGAGGCGAATGCGGATGGCATAAGTGTACGTCGTATTTATCTGTGATGTTTAGGTGATTTAAATGATGGGATTTCATTAATATGATTAATGAAAATAAAAGAAACCTTAAGATGTTGTAGAATCGAATTTTAAAAATAAAACAGGTAGCTACAGTTCTTGCTTTGCACAGCGGTATATATGATATATCCTGCACCTTATTCGATGAGGAAAGGACCGAGATCCCTTCACCGGGAGTGACTCCTTTAGCAATAACTGGCAGATGCTACACACTCGGTTTTTCTTTTGATTGCTTTTAAGTGTTTTACTTTGCACAGTGATATATATGATATATCCCGCACCTCATTCGAAGAGGAAAGGACTGACGATCCCTTCACCGGGAGTGACTCCTTTAGCAAAACTAGAAAAGCCTTAAAAGCACTCCATTTTTAAAATCATTTGATTCTACAACGATATCAAGTTCATTACGCAATAGGTTTTCAGAAAAACCTGTCGTAGCCCTCCGTCATTTCAGATAAGTTGTATATAGTATTCGTGCTGCATTTGTTGGCTTTCGTAAAGGTGCAGTGTGCGGTAGCTATATGCTGCTTATCTGCTGCATACGATGCGATTGGATTAGGGTAGTCATGCGGCTTTGTTGGCTTTCGTCAAGGGTCGTGCGGGTGGGTTTAATTCGATCAAGAAATGTACGGGTTGAACTTGACTAGCGGGCTATGGTTTGTTGGCTTTCGTCAAGGTCATAGCACGTTAGGGGAAAAATATTATCGGGAATTTCAAGTGTTGAAATTTGCAATGAGATTGCATACCTTCTATGTGATAGTTGGATCCCGATACCCGCTGCGAGTAAGAGTTACTCCTGGGAGAGTTTTACACGTTACAATTAGCCGATCAAGTAGGTGTCTAGAAAGGTGTCAACGGGGTTACGCCTATGGGAAAACGAGGTTTGCATTAATTAGGTTTGTGCGAAAGCACGGGGGACCTCCCTCAAAGTACCGACACTGGCCTGGCTGAAAGATTGGCGAACTTGTAGTGTGTAATTAATCCCGGCTAGTCTTTCCTTTTAGGGTTTGAAGGAAGATTTGATAAAAAGCAGTGGGAGCCATCCTGATTAGATAAAATAATAACCAATCTATTCTTGCAAGAGCGCACGCTGAGTGTTTTCTTCTCTCTCTCTCCAGGTAGCGACCATATCACGCCTTAATCAAGATAATAATACGGATTATTGACCGAACCCGCTTGTTATACTGAGCTGGGGAACGTTGGTCCCGCTCCAACTTATAATTGTTATAAGACCGAGCAGGAAATTGGGGAATACCAGATTTCCCGTGCCGCCCAAACGAAGAGAGTGCATGCTGATGCATCATCTTCGGGTGTATTCATTACAAAGAACTGTTTCTCTATATCCTCTACGTCCTGGGTATGTGATACCAGATCAGGATCCCAGATATGTAATATGTTACATAGGGCTACAGCGAGGTAGAGAACTGAGAACGGGTGATAAGTTTCATGAGGCAGAAAACGGGGCAAGTGTTGCAGCCAAGTCTGTCGGTCACTGTCACCCTGTATTACAATACATTGATTCTGAACGAATGTTATTAGATACCGAACCTGATATAAAAAATCATATCAATCTCTTTATTATTAAAGAAATGATAAAATTTTGTATTGATGGATAATGTTTTGAACATTTCCTATATCAAAAGTTGATCGGTCCAGGCACGTTATCTAAATGCATTGACGTTCTAAATCAAACTACAGTTCTTTTGTATATTGAACACACAAAAGAGGAATAGTTCAGAAATGAACGGATCCTTCTTGAGGTATTGTAGACTAGGTCAGATCAATGCGACCTGACTAGCTGAAGTTACATGTAGATGCATATTTAAATCAGTTTGAATTTACATCTTGTGAAACTCGCCAGTCATGTCACAGAGATAAGATGACCATAGCTCCGTTTATTGGAAACAGAGAAAGAGTTAATGAACTCTTGGGACTGATACATGATGATGTATGTAAGGTCCCCTGTCTACACATGCCAGGACCGGTTCTTAGTACTTCATTGCATTCTCTGATGATCTCTTTAGATTCAGACATATGTTCCTGTTGAAACACAAGTCCGAACCTTTTGAGATATTCACAGAATATAAGTTTGAAGTAGAGAACCAATACGGGTATAAGTATTATGTCCTTTGATGTGATCAGGGAGGAGAATACTTGAGCACGGAATTCCTGGACTATTCTAAAGGAGAATGAGATTCTCTCTCAGCATTACTCCTCCGTATGCACCATAGCACGATGGTATATCGGGGCGGAGCAATCACACCCTATATGATAAGGTATGCTCTATGATGAGTACTACTGAGTTACCTGTTTCCTTTTGGGGGTTATGCACTTGAGAAGCAGCATACCTATTGAATAGGGTTCCAATCAAATCAGTTGCCTACCACTTCATATGTGATATGGAAAGGGAAGGGCCCATATCTTAAGTTAGTTAAGATTTGGGGTTGTCCGGCCTATGTCTAAAAGCAAAATCCGGACAAGCTCGAGGCAAGGTCTGCTATGTAGAACTGGAAAGGTTCCAGCTATACAAACTACAGCAGATGATTTGGTAGAACCAAAGGATTCAGTAGAGACCAACGAACCTCAGCCTCTCCGTCGATCTAGTAGGGTTCCTCACCCACCTGAGAGATACTTCGGTTACTCTATGACAGTGGGAGCGAGGATTGCATCATGAGATGATGACCCAACTAGTTTCGAGCTGGCCATCAGGAGTGGGACTCTGTAAGAATGGCTGGATGCTTAGCGATCTGAGATGGAATCTATGTACACCAACAAAGTATGGACTTTGGTTGCTATATCTGAAGGGTTAAATCCCCATCAGGAGCAAGTATATCTTGAGAAGATTACTTGGTGTAGATGGAAAAGTTGAGACTTTCAAAGATAGACTTATTAAAGGTTTTCGTCATCGACCAGGCGTAGATAATGATGAAACTTTTTCTAAGGAGCTATGCTTAAGTCCATCCAGATCCTACTTGCCACGGCTACATACCATGACTACGATATCTGGCGGTTAGGTGTCATGACTGCTTTTCTAAATGATGTTTTAGAAGAAAGAGTCTGTAAGTACACAGTCAGAGGGCTTCGTAGACAGTGGGAGCAGCGGAAACGTGTGCAAGATGGTTTATGTGATAAAGCAGGCATCGCGGAGTTGGAACATCTGTTTTGATGGATTAGTCAAAGAGTTCGACATCATCAAAATGGTACATGAACCTTGTATAAACAAAAAGGTAGTAGGGAGTATGGTGGTGATCCTCGTAGAGTACGTGGATAACATACTCAGGATAGGGAAAGAGTTTCCTATGCTATGCTCGATCAATCTCCGATTATCACAAAGATTCTCCATATAGGATCAAAGTGATACCTCCTAAATCCTGAGTTTTCATCTATGAGATAGATGTAATTGGATGTTAGGATACTCACTAGATGTAGTGAGATGGTGTCAATCGATCCTGGGGAGAATCACTGGAAGGGTTCCAGGGTGATAAACACGACTGAATGTCAGTCACAGGCATTGTCTTTACCCTAAGTGTAGGGACGGTATATTGGAAGAGTTCCAAGCTAGATACCGTGGCATACTAGATGATAAAGGATAGATACATCGCTACTTAAGATGCTACCAAAGAGGCTGTTTGGGTGTAAATTAGTTCATGAGATGAACTATGTTCCTCCCATTGTGTGACAATGGAGTTGTGGCTTATGCCAAGGAACGCAGGTCCCATCAGTGATCCAGACATATTCTAAGGCAGTATCACCTGATCATGGAGATGGTTGATCTCTAAGGGATCGAGGTTAGGAGAGTAGACTCAGAGGACAACACGGCGGATCCAGTCACAAAGGCCTATTCCCAGAGAGAGACTATTATGGGATGGTTGAGTATGAGATACTTCAACCACTGCTATCAGATGGCCCTAGTGCAAGTGGGAGATTGTTAGTTATATGTATGCCCTAGAGGCCATTGGTATATATAGGATGTATATTGTAGTGGATGCTGGGACATATATAGGGAGGACTTTCTTGCTCGACATGATAGTATGCTATCTGGTTGCTCTTTACCTTAACGTGTACACAGATTGTCTCTCTATTACATGTTGGTAAAGCCCTTAGGATCTGTACTTGACTGCCTGGACTATGATGCGGATCATACTAGTGGGGACATGGTAGTCCATAAGTACATCCTTCAAGGTCCCTAGTCGTGGGTGTATCGAGACGGGGCATCGATATACCAGAGTAGACTAGCGTATACCTTCTCGACCCATACAGATGGGCGATGGATGATCCCATATCCATTGGTGTTTGACATCAGAGATGATATACGGGTGCTCAGTGGAGACTGGGTACACTGGACGGACTCGCCGAGAACTCCCAGATGGTATTATACCTTACGTCAGATGGCAGTTCTCTGGTGACACTGGTACAGAGTAGTCTGTTGACCCGAGATCGTCATAGAGTCTTGTATGATTCCCACTGTGCTTTGATTTCCATCTTACCACGTCCAAGAGGGCGTGCAAAACGGTGGTTTTTGGGTACAGTCCCGAATCACATGGAGGCAATGAGCGATAGGAGGGGATTCGTCTCTCCCGGTATAGGGAGTTGATGTTGCGCTGTGTTCGATTGGCTATAACCGGAAATCCCTGGCCAGGATTGCTGAGATTTACTGGTAAGTGTTACTAGTAGTTTCTCGAATTGTTATAGACCTCATATCGACATGACTTATCGAGCTATTGGGGTCTGACGTTTACCACCCCTAGGCGAGATATGCGACATATCAGACGACGAGACCGGACTGTACGGTAAGTGTTACTGGTTGGATTCACAGGAGTGTGAGCGGGCTTGCTCGTCGATCTTCTGATCGCTCAATACCCGGGTGGCCGTTACGTTTAGCAGACCGCTAGCGGCTTGTGGGTGTTTGATATGATCATCACCTGCCGCCGGCGTATTGACGAGTCTTTAGAGTCCTACACAGAGGTTTCCTGGCTCAAGCGAAACGAAATAGGAGCGCATATGAGATATGTGCGGGACCGAGAATAATGCGTGTATGTGATACCGTATTTTATTCTCGCGATGAATGTATCGATATGGTTATATGCGATATAACCTAGTTATCGAATCAAGGATTGATTCGATAAGCCGATACATAGGATACTAGTCGGTTATATGTGATATGACCGGATCGTTAAATCAAGTGTTGATTTAATGATTTAATGTATAATTATATATTTGATATATTACTTTGCATTAACTAGTATTGGTTCACTTTAAAAGGATTTTCTCACTTGAAGTACACAACTTGTATATGTGATATACTTTTGTGCACATGTTTGTATCATGTTTGATGATACATGCTCACTTGGGTGTAGTTTTGGTTTAAACCTTGGTTATATAAATGGTTAAGGTTTTTATTTATTTATTCATTTATTTATTTCATTTTGGCAAGAAATAAAATGGTTGCTAGTTTTGTTTTATATTGAAAGTTCATGAAGGTTTGAAAAGTTGACCATTTTGTTTCTTTCCTTTAATCTAACTATTCCACTTAACCCTAGTTTATTCTCTACACCAAATCATGGTTTGAATATGATAAGTATTGATTTTCTTTTCCATTTTTAATTAACACTTATCATATTCTTGCTTCATCTTCTTCTTCTTCAAAGATGAAGAAAGCTTGCTTCATCAATGGCAACTTGAGCAATTGAGTGAGAAATCCAATTCTAAAGTGAACCCACTTCCTATTTCTTCATCCTCTACCACTTGCCAAGTAGTATAGGGTGTTTTCTTCACAAGTTTCATGACTTGGTGAAGTTGGAGCTTGATCCTGTGATGCCTCGACGTAGATCATCTTCGGCATCGTAGTCGATGACCTAGCCCGCCCATTTTTCCGATGAAGCCGACGCTAGAGCCCGGGATTCGATTTGGACAGCGAGGAGACTTCATTGCGGAGCTATGGAGGTGGAGGACCGGATCTACAAAGGTTGTATTTCCGTTCTTTTAGTTAAGTTGTTAGCTAGTTACATTTTTCGCCTAAAATCTAGTTAACGATCCGTATTAGGGTTTCTCGGCACCCGTAAAATTTGAAATTGGCATGGTTGATGCCTTGTGAGACCTCCTTAGTGTGCCTAGGAACCCTACAAAGTCTGCCACCGTTTCTTGCTTGAAACTCTTCTAGCTAACCGCCCCTCCGTAAAGGGTAAAGACAAATCCCGACTGCAACTTAGAGTCATCCTTATCACTCTGGAAGCTCGAATCGGTAAAGGACTCCACTTGGAGTTTTCCGTTACCATACACCAAGAGCATCTCTTTAGTCCTTCGTAAGTACTTGAGAATGCTCTTCACAGCTGTCCAGTGACTCTCTCCAGGATCAGCTTGATAGCTACTCACTACACTTAGTGAGTATGCTATATCGGGTCTGGTACATAGCATCGCGTACATGATAGAGCCTACAGCCGAAGCATAGGGTATCATTTGCATGCGAGCTCTCTCCAAATCAATCTTGGGAGACATCTCTTTGGAGAGAGTGAACCCTGAGATCGTGGGTAAAAACCCACGTTTGGACTCTTCCATACTAAACCTCTTTAGTATGGTGTCAACGTACCTGGATTGGGACAATCCCAATATCCTTTAAGATCTATCTCTATAGATCCTTTTCCCAATATGCAGGAGGCATCACCAAGATCTTTCATTGAGAATCTTTGTGATAAGAAGAGCTTGACCGATTGCAGCATAGGAATGTCATTTCCTATCAAGAGTATGTCGTCCACGTACAATACGAGGAAGACAACCTTACTCTCTGCCACCTTCTTATAGATACAGGGTTCATCTACGTTTTTGACGAAATCAAACTCTTTGATAACGACGTCAAAGCAGATGTTCCAACTCCGTGATGCTTGCTTTAATCCATAAATGGATTTAAGCAGCTTGCATACCTTCCCGCTGCTCCCACTATCTACGAAGCCCTCTGGCTGAGTCATGTACACGCACTCTTCTAAATCACCGTTATAAAGTCGGTCTTAACATCCATTTGCCAGATTTCGTAGTCGTGATATGCAGCGATGGCAAGCATGATCCGGATGGATTTAAGCATAGCTACTGGAGAAAAGGTTTCGTCATAGTCCACACCTGGTCTTTGACGAAAACCCTTTGCAACAAGTCTAGCTTAGAAAGTCTCCACTTTCCCATCTACACCAAGTTTTTTCTTGAAGATCCACTTACTCCCAATGGGTTTTACCCCTTCAGGAGCATCTTCCAAAGTCTATACTTTGTTGGTGTACATGGATTCCATCTCGGACCGCATTGCATCCCGCCATTTCACTGAGTCTCCACTCGTGATGGCCTGCTCGAAGCTAGTTGGGTCATCATCAACCATGATGCAATCCTCGCTCCCACCATCCATGAGAAAACCGTAGTATCTCTCAGGTGGGTGAGGAACCCTACTAGATCGGCGGAGTGGCTGGGGTTCATCGGGAACTACCGAATCCTCTGGTTCTACCAAATCTTCTGTTGTGGTTTGTACAGTTGGAACCTTTTCTAGTTCTACCTCAGAGCCATTAATCTCTTTTGCAAGAAATTCCTTTTCTAAAAAGGTGGCGTGTTGAGCAACAAACACCCTTTGTTCCTCATTGTGGTAGAAGATATACCCTTGCGAATGCTTGGGATATCCAACAAACTTACACAAAATAGACCTTGCCTCGAGTTTGTCCGGTTTTTGTCTTTTAACATAGGCCGGACAACCCCATAGCTTAATAAAATTAAGATATGGTCTCTTCCCTTCCCATATCTCATATGGGGTGGTAGGCACAGATTTGGTAGGAACCCTATTCAGTAGGTATGCTGCTGTCTCCAGTGCATATCCCCAGAAGGAAATAGGTAACTCAGCTATACTCATCATAAAGCGCACCATATCTAATAGGGTGCGATTCCTCCGTTCCAATACACCGTTGTGCTGTGGTGTATATGGAGGAGTTAGCTGAGAGAGAATCCCATTCTCCTTTAGGAAGTCCAGGAATTCATTGCTCAAGTATTCACCTCCTCGATCAGATCGAAGGATTTTAATACTTTTCCCGGTTTGGTTCTCGACTTCTTGTTTATATTCTCTAAATTTCTTAAAAGCTCCTGATTTGTGTTTCATCAGGAACACATATCCGAATCTAGAGAGATCGTTAGTGAATGTAATGAAGTACGAAGAACCATCCCTGGCATGTGTAGACATGGGACCGCATACATCACTATGTATTAGTCCCAAGAGTTCGGTAACTTTTTCTCCGTGTTCCGTAAACGGAGTTTTGGTCATCTTGCCTTTGAGACATGACTGGCAAGTGTCATAAGATGAAAATTCAAACGGATTTAAATATCCATCCTTATGCACCTTAGCTAGTCGTGTCGCATTGATGTGACCCAGTCTACAATGCCACAAGAAAGATTCGTTCATTTCTGAACTCTTCCTCTTGTATGTGTTTGTTATACTTAGAATCGTTGATTGATTTAGAACATAAATGCCATTGCACAACGTGCCTGATCCAACCAACTTTTGGTTAAGGAAAATGTTCATAATATTATCCTGTAATACAAAATTATATCCCTCTTTACTCAACAAAGAAACCGATATAATGTTGCATATCAGGTTCGGCATGAAATAGCATTAGTTCAGAATCATTGTATTACCAGTTGGCAATACAAGGTGATATTCCCCGACGGTTTTAGCTGCAACAATTGCACCATTTCCAACCCTTATGTCTTTATCACCTTCTCCAAGTTCTCTACGTTTCCTAAGCCCATGTAACTGATTACATATATGGGATCCAGATCCGGTATCTAATACCCAGAACGTAGAGCAAATGGAGAAACAGTTCTCTGTAACGAACACACCCGAAGAAAATGCATCAACATGTACTTTCTTCATTCGGGTGGCATGGGAATCCTGGTATTCCCCTATATCCAGTTCAGTCTTATAACTCTTATAAGAAAGAACGGAACCAACGTTCCCCAGCACAGTATAACATGCGGGTTCGGTCAATACATCCATATTATTATCTTGATTAAGGCATGATATGGTCGCTACCTGGAGAGAGAGAGAAGAAAATACTTTAGCGTATGCTCTTGCAAGATCAGATTGGTTATT
This sequence comes from Agapanthus africanus, assembly GCA_030015575.1. Lineage (NCBI taxonomy): Eukaryota > Viridiplantae > Streptophyta > Magnoliopsida > Asparagales > Amaryllidaceae > Agapanthus > Agapanthus africanus. The sequence goes on along the minus strand of CM057338.1, from coordinate 194,045,378 downwards.
ATTTTATCTAATCAGGATGGCTCCCATTGTTTTTATCAAATCTTCCTTCAAACCCTAAAAGGAAAGACTAGCCGGGATTAATTACACCCTACAATTTCGCCAATCTTTCAGCCAGGCCAGTGTCGGTACTTTGAGGGAGGTTTCCCGTACTTTCGCACGGACTTAATTAAAGTAAACCTCGTTTTCCCAGAGGCGTAACCCCGTTGACACCTTTCTAGACACCTACTTGATCGGCTAATTGTCCTGTGTAAAACTCTCCCAGGAGTAACAATTACTCGCAGTGGGTATCAGGATTCAACTATCACATAGAAGGTATGCAATCTCATTGCAAATCTCAACACTTGAAATTCCCGATAATATTTTGCCCCAAGCATCCCATGACCTTGACGGAGGTCAACAAACCATAGGGTGCAAGTCAAGTTCAACCCGTCATTTCTTGATTGAATCAAACCCACCCGCACGGCCCTTGACGGAGGTCAACAAGGTCATACGACTACCTTAATCCAATATGCATCATATGCATAAGCAGATAAATACTAGTTAGCTACCCCCACTACGCCTTGACGGAGGTCAACAAACGTAGCACGAATACTAAGTAGGACTTATCTGAAATGACGGAGGGCTACGATAGGTTTTTCTGAAAACCTATTGCGTAATGAACTTGATATCGTCGTAGAATCATGTGAACTTTGAAATGGAGTGATTTTGAGGCTTTTATTAGTTTTGCTAAAGAGGTCACTCCCGGTGAAGGGATCTCGGCTCTTTCCTTATAGAATAAGGTGCGAGATATATCATATATATCACTAGGCAAAGCAAAACTCCAAAAGCAGTCAAAAGCAAACCGAGTGTTGTAGTATCTGCCAGTTTTGCTAAAGAGGTCACTCCCGTTAGGTTAGGTAACTAACGACAGAGCAGGGCAGGGCTAGCGTGGGTGTAAAACATAAGTAACGCCTATATAATATATCATATATACTATATACAGTATTTATCACAACACATCACATGATCACATCACAGATATCGCAGCAGAAGAAACATATGAAATATTGGATATACTAGGACGTCCGTGTTTTATTTTGAGCCTCTATAAAACATGGATTCCACGGTTGCGATGAATAGCCAAACCCTCACCCCTAGACCCCTACGAGAGCGGCAAGCAACCCTACCAATTCTAGAGTTAGGAGACCCGGACTCGACTCCTCGAGTTGGTTTCCCACTGGACTCCAGAACCCGGTTACTTGTGCTCTCCTCCTTGGATCTATCCTAGTGCGGAAAAGTAAATAATATACAAAAGGTGACATCAAGCTCATCCCGGAAGTGCCCCAATAAAAGAATATTACATACATTTAAATTTACATGAATGAAAATAAAAACTCTCATCTCACATAAAAACCGCCGGCTATTCAGAACGCGACGATCCAATATAACATATCCAGCAACACATAACATCATATGTCATCAACGTAAGTAAATATGCGCATCCCAATTGTCGTTGACATATAGCAACGAAACCGGCGATATCACATATTACACTTACGGTCACAGAAAAGAAAGTGTAAAACTACAACATTTGGAATCCACAATCTCTTTAGACATCGTAAATCCAAAATATCACATATTTCGCATTTCATGCCTAACCTGTGTGAATTCCACATATTGTATCACATTCTAGATAAATAGACAGTATTAAACTTTCCGATCGAATAATCAAATACCCAAGATTTCCAAAATAGCTCAACACTTGAGCGGAGTTCAAAAATTCCAGAATACGTCACAGTAGCAATGGTCCAGCCGTAGAAGGGTCAAGCCAACGCCTCACATGTGGCATGCCGTACTGCCCCAAACCCTAAGGTTCAAAGGGCAGTTCTAAACGGTCACATAATCGAGTTAAGGTTTGTTGTCTTCTAGAGGGTCCATCGCATCACATGCATGTTTTTCCGAAAGATTTAAACCCAAGAAAAATTTAACACTTGAATGTTTTTCGTGTCAGGAAAAATTGAGTTAATGATATCCGTTCGAACATTTTAATACTTTCTAAATTATCCGGAATAAAATAACAAAATTAAATTTTCCGATCGAATCGACGATTTCAAAATAAACCCCAAAAAATACTCAATACTTGAGTCAGATAAAAATACCCAGAAAAATCAGTAAATAAATAGGAACTTTTCTGCGCAAAACGACAAGGGTGACATCACCATCTGGCCGCGGAACCGCCGCACGAGCCATGCTCGTGCCGCGCTTCCGCAGCGCTTTGGGCGCCAATCTTTGTCGTTTTGTACAGTTTTCCTTATATTTTCCTGCAGATTTTTTAAGCATTTTTAATTAGGAAAAATCCCAGATTTTAAAAATTGTACAGAGAGGGTGTCTACTTCGTCATATCGGGGTTCGATCGGATATTCAACATCGTTCACACATCGCCTAATGCTCTAGCTAGGCTCTGATACCACTGTAGGGTTACTAGGCACACTAACAAGGCTCTACAAGGCATCGACCATGCCAAAATTAAATTGTTATGTGCCGAACAACCCTAAGCAAGATCGTATACTAGAGTTTAGGCGAATCTAATGGCAAGTAAACAACTTTACACTAAAGGGAACACGAAATACAACCTTTGTAGATCGGTCCTCCACTTCATTTGCTCCTTGTTGAAGTCCCTTCGCTGCGATCAAGGTTCTCCCGGGCTCTTGCATGGCTTCACGAAGCGAAGGATGCGACCTTGCTTGAAGTCTCCGAGGCCGAAGATGATCTACGTCGAGGTAATTCCGACTCAAGCTCCTACTTTACTAACTAGAGAATTAGTGAAGTAAACACCCTAAACTAAAGTGCTAGTCTAGTAGAGGATAGAGAAATAGGAAGTGGGTTCTCTTTGGATTTTTATTTCTCATAATATTTCTCACTTTGGATCAAACCCTAGCAAGCTTTTCTTTTGAACTCAAGAAAGAAGATGATGAACCAAAGAAAGTGAAGAGGATAATGATCAAGTAAGTGAGCTAACCATGGTGAGTGAGTATCATATACTAACCCTTGTAGATCCATAACCATAGCTAAGTGTTAAGGTTAGGTTAAAACCCAAAGTAAAAACAAATTTAGTAGACTTTAGTCAATGCATTCACAAGCTTTCACAAGCTTCATGCATTTTCTAATTTACCACTAATTTTGTAATTACTTTTAAATGTTAAAACCCAACATAACAAATAGCATGGTGTATGTCTCATACATCCAAGTCAAGTGTATCATCAACCATGATACAAAAAGAAAACACTTTTTAATATATATCACATATATATATATATATCAAAATGTGCACATGTGAGAAAAACCCTAAAGTGAAAAAGTGTTAGTAAATGTAAACTAGTATATCTAATATACAATTATACACTTAATTATTAAATCAACACTTGACTTAATAATCCGGTCATATCTCATATAACCGATTAACATTCATCGTATCGACTTATCGAATCAACACTTGATTCGATAACCCGGTCATATCGTATATAACCGACCGATACTAAAAGTCACGAGAATAGAATACGGTATCACATACACGCATTATTCTCGGTCCCGCACATATCACATATGCGCTCCTATTTCGTTTTGCCTGAGCCAGTAAAACCTCTATGTACGACTCTAAAGACTCGTCAATACGCCGGCAGTAGGTAATGATCACATCACGCACCCACAAGCCGTCAGCGGTACTAGCTGGACGTAACGGCTACCCGGGTATTGAGCGATCAAAAGATCAGCAAGTAAGCCCGCTCCAACTCCTGTAAAAGCCTGCCGGTAACACTTCCCGTACAGTACGGTCTCCTCGTCTGATATGTAGCATATCAGTCTAGGGGTGGTAAACGTCAGACCCCAATAACCGATAAGTCGTGCCGATATGAGGCTCATAACGGGTCGAGAAACTACTGGTAATACTTACCAGTAAATCTTTAAATCAGCCCTGGCCAGGGACTTTCCTGTTACGGCCAATCGAGCACAGTGCAACATCAACCCCCCAATACCGGGAGAGACGAAACCCTTCTTATCGCTCATTGCCTCCATGTGACTCGGGACTGTACCCAAAAATCACCGTTTTGCACGCCCTCATGGACGTGGTAAGGTGGAAATCAAAGCACAGTGGGAATCACATAAGACTCTATGACGATCTCGGGTCTACAGACTAACCTGCACAAGTGTCACCAGAGAACTGCCATCTGACGTGAGGTATAATACCATCTGGGAGTTCTCGGCGAGTCCGTCCAGTGTACCCAGTCTCCACTGAGCACCCGTATACCATCTCTGATGTCAAACACCAATGGATATGAGATCATCCATCGCCCATCTCATGGGTCGAGAAGCGTATACGCTAGTCTACACTGGTATATCGATGCCCCGTCTCGATACACCCACGACTAGGGACCTTGAATGATGTACTTATGGACTATACTGTCACACTAGTATGATCTGCATCATAGTCCAGGTAGTCAAGTACACATCCTAAGGGCTTTACCAACATGTAACTATAAGACAGTATCAAGAGACAAGTATACATGTTAAGATAAAGAGCAACGAGATAGCATACTATCATATCGAGCAAGAAAGTCCTCTCTATATATGTCCAAGCATCCAATATATTATACATCATCTGTAAAATACTGGCCTCTAGGGCATACATACAACTAACAACTTTATCATTTTGAGGTTATATATTACGGATCGTATTGACCTAGGATTGAGTCATACATACGATTTCTTCTCGGTGATGTTTTCTACTCACGAGTTGGCAACTCACCCCCGTTGTGCCACAGTTTCTTGCAGGTTTTGCCATACAGGTTCGTTGCGGCTTTTCTGGTACACTGCTCCTTTTTGGTTGATTGCTTTTGTAGGTGGGTTCACTCACATCGTGACCACCATTGTACTGTATTTATTTCAGTTGTATCTAAAAACTCTATCAACCAGACTTGTATATTTTATAGACTTAGAAGACCAGTGTTTATTATTTCGACCTTAGAGTCACGCGTTGTATTATTATGGGATTTCTTGATAATTTTGAGTTTCCTTTGAGTTTTGATCCTCGCCCTTCGGCGTTGTATATTATATTGCTTGCGTGGTTGTGACCGCCAATTAGCGAAGAGCTAATGACTTTATATATATTTCATGTGTTGTACCCTTTTGGGGCCAGTATTTACAAAGGAAACTCTACCGAAATTTTCAGAAAAGACCCGAGATTTTAAAAAATGCATACTTCGGCTTATGTTATTAAACCACTTGCTTTAAAACAAGTTTTCTTCACTTCTTATGCAAAATGGTTTAGATTTCTGGGATTTTTGGCTTACTTGAATTAGATGGGGTCCTATAGACTTCATATGATTCAAGTGCCAGTCACGTACCATTTTGGGTCGTGACACTTTCCTATGATCATATATCCATTTCGGACCTATTAATTCCTTTCGTTCCTTCGATCTATCTTCATCGATACCTGGATGAGGTTCCTGTCACTAGGGTGTTGAGCGCAGAGAGAGCTACTGCTAGAGATGCGGTCAGAGCGAGCTCATCATGGATAAAGGCTGACCATGTTTTTTTCTGGTGATATAGGAACGTATCGGTATAGTGTTTGTGTTGAGATCTCTCGTTTGAGGTAGGTGTTCGGAGTTGCACCGGATGATCAGGCCATTGATAGTGGCTGCCAGATTGAGATGACTGTTGATGTACAGCCTACCCCAGAGGTCACGATGTTGTATACTGTGCAGACTGATGACCCAGCTGTTGCTGTGATTGACGGGATGTTGCCTCTAGAGTTTATGAGCTGAAACCACATGAGCTTTCAGACAGAGATGTGACAGAAGAATGCTAGTCCATCTTGGATAGAGTGACAGAGATGCTTCGTCTCATTGGATGCGCCGACGCAGGCTTAGTTGAGTTGTAGAATTCCAGTTTGAAGGATCTTACTCAGATTTAGAGTAAATCGAGCAAGAGAGGACATTGTCGTTGGATTCTCCGATGTGAGATCGGTAAGTTCACCGGCTTCGGATAGAAGAACCTCATCCAGATGCGTTGTGAGTTGATCGAGAATGGACGAATGAAGCGTATTCCTCCGATGTTTTGGATGAGTTCTCGAGGACGTGATCGACTCGATATCTTCCACAGAGTGGTGAAGATACCTGAGTTCATAATTTTGAGTCCGTGTGAGAGACTCTGGATTGACTGTAGCCGAGAACGAATCGCAGTACGCAGCTAGCAAGATATAACGTCAAAGTGGATGATAATGAAGATGAGTGAAACAAGAGGTTCGTACGGTATGTTAACGAGCTGTTGTTACTTCCTGTTGATACCAGAGGATTGTTATGTATGCAGAGGCGCTGGATACGGCCAAATTCCAGAAGAAAGTCATACTGAGGACGCAGCTGTCCGGATGAGAAAAAGAGTTAAGCATGAGTGCCAACCTTCGTATAGTTCGACATAGATGAGATCGAAAGAGACCCTAAGTAGGTTCTTTCCAGGATGCCGCAGCGATAAAGATTTGCACTCAGGATTAATTGTATCGCGCATATTCAGGGGGTCAGATGCCGCCGTCAGTAACGTGCTATTTTGCGAATGGTCATGTTGATTGGCCAAGATATGATCAGAGGAGTGCTAGAGCGGAACTGTTCCGTCATTATACCCAACCGGACCGATGAGCAGAAGGATTGGGAGATTGGGAATCCATAGAGGAGACAAGGACCCAGAGACAAAGGACGTCAGACCGTAGGCAGGAGGCAAGCGGATGTTCTTGCTCTGCCATTTTGGGCGCACCGACATTTTTCGATATTGAAGTAGTTGTACCTCAATGTCATTTATTACGAATTGCGTTTTGTGATCCGAGTATCACACTTTTATCGCTTGTATTTTGAGTTGCGATGATTGGGTTTCGTGATATTTGTTTTCGTGCACCATGGCTGCACCTACTGGGTTTATGTTTTATACACTATTTTGATTTGTGCACAGTTGTTGCACTTGATATCGATTTTGTGCATTTGATTGCATGTATTTATGATTCTATGTATTTCATTATATTCGATTTGATTTCGTGCATGTTGTATGCACTTGACTTGATTTATGCAGTCGGTATAGCTTCCATTTGCTTGCAGTGCATTGACACGTGTTTTGTGTATGCAGTTGCACACGTTTATGATTTTATACATCTTGGCACGTAGTTGTTTTTGTGCGCATTTGAAACATTGATGGGTTTTCAGGCACCTAGTGCACCAGATTTATATTTTCATGCATTTACTGCACTAGAGGTTTTTGTACGGACCTGACGCACTTGATTTAGATGTTTCGCGCACAGGGGGCGCATGTGATGAGATTTTATGCACATCAGATGCACTTGATTGAGATTTTTATTCGTGCATATTAGTTGCACTTGATAGAGATTTTCATGTACTTTAGATGCACTTGATGTTGTTGTCCTGCACGCCCGTTGCACTTGACAGATGCCTTCATGCACACCCGTTGCACTTAGTTTGGCTTTTGTGCACATTCTTGGCATTTGAATTTGGTTTTGTTTCCGTGCGCACCAGACGCACGTGATATTAGATACGCCTTTTGAGGCTGATTTTACGTTTGAGCATCATATTTTCATGATGGATACTATATTATATAGTAGCCGAGCATGATTGATCTGAGGACAGTACCTGAGTATTTTTACATGCATAAAAAGTTTACCAAGGGGTTTTCAAAAAGGAGCTATAGTCTCATTATTTCCTACATGTCCGTGAGAACACGAACTTTTACGAGGGGAACCTTTTAGGATATTTCAAAAGGCGGGACGTATATTTTGAGCAACATATATGAACGTATATTTACTACTTTACAAATGAGCGTCCACCAATTGTGCCGTGAGTTACGCATCACACAGCGCTTCGGAAAAGATGTTGAATGTGTTTTATTCAGTTTTTAGAGGAATTTACAAGGATGCGTACTATATATGTATTATGATTTTGACTATAGCATATTGGATTTCAGCAGTGGATTTCGAGACTTACATTTCCATTATAACTCTAGTGATTTCGTTACGCTTGATGGAGTTCGATTTTGTGGTTTGCATTCGTTTACTTGCGCACTCGATGCGCTGTGTTATATTTGAGTATTCCATGATTTCGGAGCCCCGTTGATTTGACTGATTATTGAAATGCTTTAGTATTTGGGGGTTTAAATTTAAATTAGGGGACCGAATTTATTTAAGGAGGAAGATTGTAAAATTTCAGAAATAAAATAATATTTTTGGAATTTAAATAATGAAATATTATATTTCACGAAAACTATTCGATTTGTGAATTGGGGTTTTCGTAAAATGGTATAATTATATACCAATATTTGAAAAATAATTGGAGATTAACATGTATTATTTATTAAAAAGGTATTTATTGGATTTGGGCATTTTTATAATTAATTATATACAAGTTTAATGCTAAAATTGATTAATATTTTACTAATTATGCATTAATCTTGTTTAGGGTACATGACATGTAACATGACATGTTGCAAACACTTGTTACATATTTTTGAACCATGCTTCATTTCATTAATTAGTTTTTTTGTGCTTCTGTTTTAAAATAAAGAAAAGAAATGACATAGAGGCATTGAATGGGAGACCATGAGGTATGGGATTGAGTGAGGATGAGAGAGAGGGAAATGGGTCTTCTCTTGATCAAGGTTCATCCTCATTCTTCACTTCATTCCTCTCCTCCTCCTCCTTCATCTTCCTCATCTCTCCACCTCCTCTATCATCACAAAACCACCACAAAACTTAGCCAAAACCTCACACTCTCTTCACTAAAAATATTCCCCTTGTTTCCCCCAATTAGAGCAAAACTCTGTTCAAATTTTGAAATTTGAAATGAAGCGGCGCTTCATAAAAGCGCTCGCGCTAAATGCGCCAGTGCTAAGAGTCAAAGACTCTGATACAGCGCTCACGTGTAAAGAACGAGAGCGCTCGCGCCAGTGCTAAGAGTCAAAGACTCTGATGCAGCGCTCACGTGCAAAGCACGAGAGCGCTCGCGCTAGTAGCGCCAGCGCTAAGAGTCAAAGACTCTGATGCAGCGCTCACATGAAAAGCACAAGAGCACTAGCGCTAAGTGTGCTAGTACCCAGAGTCAAAGACTCTGAAGCAGCGCTCACGTGCAAAGCACGAGAGCGCTAGCACTGGAACTAAATGTTTCCCACCCTTGGATCAAGATCCAACAAAGATGACTAAAAGTCATCAAATTATCTCTGAAAATTAGAGCACCCCTGGATCAAAGATCCAATGGTGATTAAAAATTACCAAGATACAGAATAAGTTCTATATGGGAAAAGATTTTCCCAATCTTGTAAAAAACAAGAAGATTGCCTTCTGTAAAACAGAAACCCTAGGATCAAAGATCCAACGGTGGGAAACATCCCCAAATCAATTAGAGAAAAGATCTCTTCAACTGATTCAACAAATCAGCCTCCCCTATATAAAGGACCCAAGACTTCAAGTCTTGCACAGAGGAACCCCCACAAGTTTTGAGAAATTTCAAAGAGAAGAGCAAGCTCTCGGAAGAAGAATTTCTTCAAGATAAATAAAGCAGAGAGATCAAAGTATCTTATCAAAAGAAGAACCTAGTTCTTCTTCAAGATCATAGATCTATAAGACAGATCTTTTTCACAAAAAGAGATCATAACATCTCATTATAAAAGGGGAGGAGAAAGAACTTAATTTTCTTTGGATCACAGATCCACAAAGACAAGGTCTTCCACCAAAAACAATAGAGACTGTAAACATCTCTTATTAAAAGAGAAGAGCATAGTTCTCGGATCCATGAGACAAAGTCTCTTATAAACGAGAGTTTAATTCTCAGAGCGTAGAACTGATCGAAGCTGTCTGAAAAGAGCCTTAGCTCTCCAATTAAAAAGAAGCGCCTCAGCGCTCCAAGTCTGGCGCACAGCGCCGCAACGCTCCTAGCGCTCCAATTTAAAGAAGCGTCCAGCGTTTCAGGGTTGGCTCTCAGCGGCAAGCGCATCACGTGCTCCTCACGTGTGCACTATTTCATAAGGAGCGCTCTGCACTTATTAACTGGCGCTCAGCGCCAAGCGCGCCACGTGCTCCTCACGTGTGCGCTATCTCACAAGAAGCGCTTCAGCGCTCCAAGTCTGGCACTCAGCGCCAAGCGCGCCACGTGCTCCTCACGTGTGCGCTATCTCACTGGAAGCACCTTAGCGCTCTAAGTTTGGCGCTCACCGCCATGTGCACCATGTGCTCCTCACGTGTGCGCTGAGGGAACATAAACTGTTCTTTAAATAAAGCCCTATAACCATAATGAATACTCAGCACTCAATAGAAGACAAATGGTTGTCAGAACCGAAAACCGATGCTCAGCATTGTTAAATGAAAAGGACTGAGTTTAATTAATTGTCCAACATTTTAATTGAGTGGGCCGAGCCCAAGTTGGACACAGATCCCTCATTTCGATTAATTGAGCCCATATGCTCATGAATCTTTTTAACTGATCTTAGTCCCAAACTTGACTACAGATCTCCCAACCAACATTGGTTCAAGAGTACATCTCTTCATATCTCTGATATATGTCGTTGTAATTTTTCAACGTCTTCAGAGAGATGGAGCGTCCAAACAACCAATAACTTTTGGCGCACCCCTAAACGGTTGAGCCAAAACCACACAGACTATGACGTCTTTAAACCGGACTATGATGTCCTTAAACCCAATGTACCGCAATGCCCCTAAACTAAAACAATAGAGTCCAAATGCTCTTTTGTTGGATCTAAATGATCCTGTTAAGTAGATCTTAGTCTAAAATTACACTAACGTGTCCTTAACAAATGTTTAAGTTGATCTTAGTCTCAAATGAGATTAACGATCCTTAAACCTAACCTAAACCCAAATCTAAGAAAATACGGATTTGGACTAATCCACGCCTTACGGGCGACAATATAAATTAGTCTCCGTATACAATCCACGGGCAACCCAAAATAAAACAAACATACACGATACGAAGTGACCATCTGGAGAAGGAGAAAGTGGTTACCGTGATGCGGTAGCGTAATTAACTGCAGGGGCTTGCGCCTGCAGGGAAGAACGTCCCCACAATTAAAAAACCCTCACAATGAGGGGGAATCTAACGAAGTCTGCTACATCCGTCTCATCCGTCTAAAGCTTCGATACATGGTGCCATAAATCAACTTAGCATCTTCGGAGAGGTGGACGGATAAAACCAAATAGCATCTGTCCCCAGATTCAGGCAAGACGACCTACGCGGTTTCGTCTCTGTTTTCGGTGGTAAATAGATTCTGGCTCACCCGGTGGGACCTTTTCCTCTTTCCACTCCACACTTATTGTGTCGTGTTTCGCGAACGAATCATGGTTTGCTATGGTTTTCCCTGGATTCGAGATACTAAGATTTGGTGTCTTGCTCCGTGCAGAAAACAGAAAGTCAATGGCTTTCAACTGCACAAACTGCAACAACTGCAACAAATCCCACTCCATCCTTGCTGGAGGAGTGACTTATGGGCCTCGAGCGGCCTCCATTTTCAAGAAGCCAGTGGAATAGGTGACACAGGCAACCACTGGGCTTTTCTTTGGGACCATGCTCCCATCCATGAGCTTCAACGCCCCACTGCCGTCACAAGAAGCTCCGAAGAAGTCGGTCTTTGATCGGCTTATGACTACCGCGGCCCCTCTCAATGGGTCGCCCAAATCCAACGCCTCAGTCTTTAACAGACTGGGCGAAAACTCCAATGGGCCCATGAAGAAGCCTACAATACCTGAAGGGGTTTCCCCGAAACGGATAGCCATCCCTGCTCCAGTAAATGAAGTCATCAAAGCGGCTTCTCCTGCTAAAGAATTAGTCTTTGCAAGACTGGCCGCTCCAACTCCCGTTCCAGGCGAAGTCGCCAAGGTTGCTACCCCTGTTCGAAAGTCTGCCTTCGACAAGTTGGCCATCCCTTCACAGCGGACGTCGATCTTCGAAAGGCCAACGATGACAACAACCCCTCATCAGAGCAGGGGGCATGAAGAAGCTCATCCAACAGCAGAGGTGGTCCCGTCCGCTCGACATGCTCGACGTCGCCACTGGCGCCGAGTGAGGAAAGCTAGGGGCAATTCCCTATCTGGACTTACCCCACCGGCTCCAACGGTGGAAGTCGACACTGCTGTTCCAACTGGGAACAGCTTTGAACCAATTAGGAGGGTGCGCAAGAACTCTCCGACGGCCAGGCTAAAAAGATCTCCTCCATCTATGGAGAACGCTACAAAGGCGAAGCCAGAACAACCCCTTCAACGGCTGCCCTCTAAAATTCATAAGGTTTGGCGACAGGTCCATGACTCGGTGATCAATCAAGGCTACTCTCGCCGACCGAAGAAGATGAATTTCGGCAAGTGAAGGACCACCCTATCGTACCACAGAAGGTGTCGTCTACTTGGGTGCCCGCCACAATGGCCCCCTCAACTTCGGACCGCCCACAAAAGGAGAAGGCCGGAGAAGATCCCTGCCCCTATGACGAATCATACAGGCACTGAATCCAAACACCCCAATTCTAGGGGCATGATAGTGCATACTGTTTATATGGCTTCCGGAAAAGAGGAAAGCCGTGCTTCTATGGGTCACCGACCGCTCACCCAATCAGTGACAAAGGCTTAGGAGAAACAACTGCAAAAGCTCCAGGAGATGCTAACAACTATGGCTGCACTCACCGGGCCAAATGAAAGCCCGGAGGCGTCGTCGGAGCAGCGTCAAGAACAGGAAACGGATGCCGAATTCCTCCGAAGAATGCTCGAGAGGAAAGACAAAGAGGCTGCGGAAAAAGCAGCCAACATAAAACGAATGGCTCTTTTATTCCAAGATATGGTCGAGATGATGATACAGCCGGATTCTCCAGCTGAAGACCCCCCGATTATCCTTGAAGACGACAGAGGGGAGACATCGAACTCCCTTCCATCTCTATCAGCAGCCAAAGAGGAGAGCATCTCCAAATCCGCCTTGGATGACTATATCGCTCAACAGATACGAGCTCATCAGGCGAGCGAAGCAGCCGGCCAAATTGTTAAGACTGGACGACCCTATCCGGGTTGGTACGACCAAATAAAGTACCCGCCGGGATATACGATCCCTAAATTCCATGTATATAAGAGGACGGGGAATCCATACCAGCACGTTGCTCAATTCAGAGCCTTGTGCGGTAATACTAGGGGTGACGACAAACAGCTGCTTCGCCAGTTTGTTGGCAGCTTGTTGGAGACAGCATTCGAATGGTACTCTGAACTCCCGAACGATCCCGTCAAAACATTTGCAGAAATGGAGTTACTGTTTACGCGAAGGTTCGCAAGCGCTAGCGAACGCACCACAATCACGGCATTTATCAATGCCAGGGTGAAGCCGGGAGAAACATGGGTTCAGTATGCAATCCGATGGCGGAACCTATGGTCGAAGTGCGAACAACGCATCGAAGAAGCTCATGCGGTAGGCATGTTCGTGGGTACTCTTGATCCGCAGGAGACCATATCCCAGTTTATGATGTTTTTAAAGCCGACTACCTTTCAGACCTTGATTGACAAGCTGGCCCAAATGGATCAGATGGGTCATAGACCATCTTCTTCGAAGATGGAACCTCGAAACGAAAAGGGGAAAGGGAAAGCGACCTTCGTCGCCAATGCTCAGCAGCAGCCCAGTTGTCCAAAACCAACTGATCGCCAAGACGACAGACATTGATTCTTTAATGAGAAGTTGAAGTGCCCTAATTCGTTTCCCCGGGATAAAACGAGGAGACTGTTCGAGCTGGCGGTGCGCAATAGGCTTATCACCTTGCCGGATCCAAAACGACCACTGCAGCCCGGTGATGTCAACAATCCCAATTACTGCTCCTATCACCGAGTAATAGGCCATCCAATCGAAGATTGCTTCATTTTCAAAGGCTGGATTGAGGACCAATACCGAGAATTGGAAAGTACGCCCGCTCCAGCCGCACGCTCTTAAAAAGGTGGACACACCAGGGGCATCGTGCTCTTTTATAGAAGAAGCTCCATTGGTCCGCTGGAACCCAAGATCATTGAGGGAATGCTGAAGCCGCGCCCGACGCCAAGAACTGGTAGCGATAGTCAAAACGCCCATGCCTAGCCATCAAAGTCTTTAAAAAGGAAGAAGAAGACCAAAAATCCCGTGAAGCCTGATGACAAGCGCTCGGACCTGCAAAAACATATTGACGCGCTGGAGGAATACAACCAAAAGGCGCGAACCCCGGTCACACTCCAAGAATTTCTCAACAATATCCTTGAGAGCGGAGATAATGACAATAACGATGGAGATGACTCGTCAGAAGAATCTGAGGATTATGTAGCAAGTTGCCACATGATCTCTCATTCGGCATTAACTAACGAAGAAGCTCACTAGGCGTTAGAAGACAGCATAAAGGAACTGAGGGCAGGGTCAAAACCAAAACTCTTGAAACCGTCTGACGAGATGATCGACCTGCTGCTGAACGAAGCCCGTCAGAAGAGCAAGGATGATAAAGAACGCGAAATGGCCATATTCGAAAAGGCCAGAAGTCAGCGTCAATTTAAAGAAGTCACGGGTCACGAAACACTCCAACTAGATCAAAGCATGCCTGCGGCAGACAGAAGCAGGCTTAAAATGAGGAAACGATTCGCTAAAGCCATGTCAATGGGAATGAAGCTGCCATCCTCCAAAGGAAACACTCATGGCGGGATACACCTTGACGAAATGGATAGACATCCAAACTACTGCTTGTACCATCGGAGGACCACGCACCCTATTGAAGAATGCAATGCCTTTAAAAACTGGTGGCGAGGATATGTTGCCCACCAGCAGCATTTCAAGTGGATGAAGCACAAAACACGTCGAGAGCAGAATAGCACGACAGATGAGCGCTAAAGAACTGCCGGCAACTGTCACATAGTTGATAGCAAGGGATCGCAAGTTCTCACCTTCGGGAGTGATTCTGATGAAAAAATAGCCCTTGGCCCTCTCTTCAAGGAATCCATCTCCGAAACAGAAGAGATAAAGACATGCGAGAACATTCAGCTGCGTAATCGCACGTTACCCAAGAAGAATCTCGGACCCACAAACAAGGGGTCGGGTAGAAAAGATAAAGGGAAGGAAAAAGTTCCTGAAGATATCGCCCTCAATGATCAAGTCGCCAAAGAGCTGACAGCCAAGGACTCGCCAAAGAAAAACAAGGTGGATTACAACGTTCTGGCACACCTGAGAAAGATACCCTCGCAGCTAAGCATTCTCGATGCCCTTCTTCTATCTAAAGAGGCGAGAGATTCTTTGATCAAGGCATTACAAGAGCCCGAGCAGTTCCAAGCTTTCCTTGCCAATGAAAAGATGAAGGACGAGCTGGAAGAAGTGCACACTGCTGACGTCACTTTCGGCGACGAAGATCTCCTCTTCGGAACATGCGAGCACAACCGTCCCTTGTACGTCACCGGATATTGCCATGACATTAAGATAGGAAAGATCCTAGTTGATAACGGGTCCTTTGCCAACCTCCTAAATGTGAGGGTGTTAAAAGAAATCTGCATGAGCGTTCAACACCTCGCTTGGGATAAAATCACTATCTCCGGATTCGACTCCCAGTCATCACAGACGCTTGGGTCTGTGATACTGACGCTACGCTTTGGGCTGCTTGTCATTGACATCAAGTTTCATGTCATTGACGCCAAGACTTGCTACAACGCTTTGCTCGGCAGGCCTTAGCTACACGAGTACAATATCATCCCTTCTACACAGCATCAGTGTATGAAGTATTTCAAAGGCGGTCTCGAGTACACCGTAACGGGAGAGCAAAATCCATTCTCCGTGAATGAAGTCCGCAAATACGAAGACGCCAAGTACTTCTTTCCAGACTTTGAAGACACGGAGAGATGCCCTAAACCGGAGAATAAGCAGAAAGCTATCACCACTATTCCGGTTTTCGGGAGTGATACCGAGGAGGAATAAGAGATAGTCTATTCAGGGCCGCCCCAATGCAACAAGCCGGGACTGTCCACCCCTATGTTGGTCTTCGACAGCGACTCTGAAAATGAGGTCAATGCAGTATTTTCTGTTCGGCCATCAATACAAGCCTTCACTGGCGATGAACGGAGTTTGCAAATAGCCATGGTTCTGCAAGAGTATTATAAAGACCTCGATACACTTGATACCTATAATGTGCAAGAACTGCAGATATTCTACGTCCCTCCCAGGCGAAAAGATGAAAAGGAGATCCTCTTCTATCAATCCGCGGAAACCAAAGTGGAGAAAGAAATCTGGAACGGTGCCGATTCTGCACTTGACAGGCTCCAGCCCGTCCATCTGCCCAGATACTACACACAAGGATTAAAATGGCTGTTAAGGCGCCAAGGCGTACCCTTTAAGCAGACCGCGCGACAAGCTCAGTTCTATAACAGGATCTGGAACGTCCCTGGAACTCAGCAAAAGTTGCCCAATAGGAGAATGGAAACGATCGGGCTTGGATATGTTCAACCCAAGAAACGGAAGCGATTCCATGGCTGCTATGTTATACATGACTTTGATGAAAAAGGAGATGCTCTGTTAGAAGACGCTAACCCTGAACCAAAACGAGGTCCCGCCATGAAAGTGCCAAGTCCGCCGTTCGAAGAACGGATGGACAAGATAATAAGGGAAGTGGGTCAAGAGGTCCAGGATGACCATAGCCGCGAAATGGCCATCTACGAGAAAGCCAGAACACAGCGCCTCCTTCAGCAGGCTACAGAGAATGACGATGTCCTTCTTCGCCAGCCCGTCATACAGAAGACCCGACGCAGAGGTAAAAACAAGCTAAAGAACGGAAAAAACGTTCGACAGCGGCAAAGCTGGTCCAAGAAGCCACGCGATCGAGAATTGAGCAGCCGAGATTCATCTCTTATAAAAAAGATGGGTTGAGCATATTCTTTTCCCCAAGACAAGACAAGGAAGATATTCGGTCTTTTCATGAAACATTAGATGATTACGCTCCCGGAGTCCAAACACCCCATCAAGAAAGCGAGCTTCATCACCCGGATTATTGCTCTTATCACCGAGCGATAGGACATCCTCTCGAAAACTGCTTCACATTCAAAGAGTGGGTAGAAGAACAGTATTAGCAATGCAGGTTCGCTTTATCCAGCAGTTGGAGGATAACCCCACCACAGAAGCATGAACCGAAAGCTACGTATGCAGCGAGAGTAGAGTCGGATCAACATCGCTCTTGGAAGCGATCTCGTACCTGTAACGTGATAACGCTATTGGAAGAAGGAGTGCACGAGAACATGGATGACCTGTCCTGGTGCTTCGAAAACGATGAAGATGAGTTGATCTCAAAATTTTCACCGGCGCCAAAAGAACTGGAAGATGGAATACACGCTACTTTGGACAACCTAAGGAAAATTAATGTAGAGACGACAAACGACCCACAGCCAACATTCGTCAGTGAGCTGTTGTCTGAAGAAAAAGTAGCTACGCTCAAAGACATGCTCATACAGTATAAAGACTGTTTCGCATGGAACTATTCCGAGATGCCGGGATTAGATCCAGAAATAGCCGTCCACAAATTGGCGATCTCTCCGGACGTCAAGCTAGTCAAACAAGCGTCGAGAAGAATGCAGCTCGAACTTGAAATGAGCATCAATGCCTAGGTCAAGAAGCTAATCGACTCCGACTTCATCCAAGAGGTTCAGTACCTTGACTGGATTTCCAACATTGTCCTAGTGATGAAGAAAAACGGGACGGTGCGCATATGCGTGGACTTTCGGTACCTTAAAAAAGCCTGTCCGAAAGACGATTTTCCCGTACCAGTCACTGAGTTGATGATAGACAACACGTCCACTCATGAAGTCTTCTCCTTCATGGACGGCTCATCAGGGTACAATCAAATAAAGATGCATCTTGAGGACCAGAAGCATACCGCTTTCTGGACTCCTCTGGGCGTATTCTGCTACAAAGTGATGCCTTTCGGTCTGAAGAACGCCTGCGCCACCTATCAGAGGTCCATGACGAAGATTTTTGATGACCTTATACATGAAATCGTTTAATGCTATATCGATGACCTCATAGTGAAAAGCAAATAGTACGAGGAGCATTGGGAGCATCTAAAGATCGTGTTTCAGCGCCTTCGGAAATACAACCTGAAGATGAACCCTCTCAAATGCACGTTCGAAGTTTCTTCCAGCAATTCCTAAGATTCATCGTACGACACCGGGGCATTAAGATAGACCCGTCGAAGATCACGGCGATCATGGAAATGCCTCCGCCAAGAACTTTCAAGCAACTACGGTCTCTCCGAGGAAAGCTCGCATATATCCGACGGTTCATAGCCAATCTCTCCGCTAAATGCCGCCCCTACAGTCATCTAATGAAGAAGGGGACTCCTTTCGTCTGGGACCGCAAATGCCAAAGCGCACTGGACGAAATCAAGAAATACTTATAGAATCTGCCGGTACTGACCGCTCCGGTCAAAGGAAAGCCTCTCATCCTATACACAATAGCCCTTGAAGGCTCTTTAGGCGTGCTATGGGCACAGGAGAATGACCAAGGGAAAGAGAGAGCCCTTTAGTATTTAAGTCGAGTTCTCCTGGGGGCAGAAAACAACTACTCCCCCATCGAAAAACACTGCCTGGCGTTAATCTTCGCAATATCGAAGCTCAGATACTATGCTTTGGCGCATGAGGTCCATCTTATATCAAAAGTGGATCCTCTCAAGTATTTGATGTCAAGAGCCATACTAACGGGATGGCTCGCTAAATGGGCCCTCTTCTTGATGGAGTTCTCGATAGCTTATCGTCCTCTCAAGGCAGTGAAAGGATAGGCCATCGCTGACTTTCTCGCTGAGCATCTGATACCTGCCGATTCACCCCTAAATTGCGAGTTGCTAGATGAGCACGCGTTTGACACGATCGACGGGGGGAGAAGAGAGAGTGATACCCGATGGGAACTCTACTTCGATGAGGCATCTACCATTAAGAAGCGAAAGCACAACTGCTTCATAATCAAATCGAGGGTAGGCCTCATCTTCGTGATTCCACAAGGAGGGATAATGCGCTTTGACTTCTCCTTAACAGAGCCAAGGACAAACAATGAAGCTGAATATGAAGCTTTGATAGCAGGTCTTAAGATCGCTGTCGACATGGGAATCGAAAACCTCATCGTATACGGAGACTCTTAACTGGTCGTTAGTCAAGTAAACGACGACTATCAAACGTGCAAACCAGAGTTGGTAAAGTACGGTGAGAGAGTGTAACAATTGCTGACTCAAATTCCCGCCTACGCCCTGGAAAGCATACCTCGTGCGGAAAATAGCAAAGCAGTTGCGTTAGCCAAACTCGCTAAATAATTGGCTGACGAAAACCTCGATGACGTAAGGATCGTGGTACAAAGCCGTTGGGTTCTTGCACCAGTGGAAATATCTCCAGAGTCGTCTGAAAAAAAGGAAACAACCGAGAAAACGGCCTTACAAATAAAAGATCAGGAAAAGGCTAAGGATTGGAGGGAAGTCTTTATAGACTACTTCAAATCCCGTCGAATACCTAAAGATGCATCCTCAAGATATCAGCTCATGAAACGAGCTCTGTCTTTCGCCTTCGTCAATGATACTCTGTACAAGAGATCGTTTGACTCTCTATGGCTAAGATGCCTAGGGCCGGAAGAAGCAAAGAGAGTTGTCCAAGAAACTCACGACGGACTCTGCGGTTCTCATCAAGCCAGACCAAAGACGAAGTTGAAAATCAAAAGGATGGGCTACTATTGGCCCACGATGATCCAAGTCTGTCTCGAATACGCGAAGCAGTGCCACTCATGCCAAATTCACGGGGACTTCATCCACCAGCATCCGAATCCGCTACACTCAATGGTGGCTAGCTGGCCGTTCGAAATATGGGGAACTGACATAATCGGGTCCATCGAACCAACATCGTCAAGAGGACATCGGTTCATATTGGCGACAACTGATTACTTCTCTAAGTGGGCAGAAGCCATACCGCTAAGAGAAGTGAAGACGGAAAATATTCTCCATTTCTCCAAGACACACGTCATCTATCGGTTCGACACTCCACGACGGATTATCTCCGATAACGGGCCAGCCTACAGAAGCCACAACATCAGCCGCTTCGCACAGCAGCATAACATAGACTGGAGATACTCTTCGGTCTATAATCCACGAGCTAATGGTCTAGCTGAGGCTTTCAACAAGACCTTGACAAAGGTCATAAAGAAGACGGTGTCTGTTCAGTTGATAAAACTGCACATTTGTTATTACATTTTTCCTACCATTTTCATATTAAAAAGGACTTTATTATAATATATCATACATATGAGGGTTTATGTGTAAAAATACTATTTTCCATGTGTTGATATATTATAATTAGCATTTGGTAGAAAATTGTATGCAAATAATATCATTGACCTAATCCTAGTAGAACTAAGTCTACTAAATATTATTTAAGTTGTTGTGCAGAATCTTTCCAAGTTGTGCAGAATTTTCCAAGACTAAAATCAAGGAAATCAAGTTATTGAAGCTAACTTGCCTAATTAAGAAAGCAAAACTTGGAGACCAAGTCTGGCAACAACCACGAGAAGATTTCCATGATACAAAGGTTCTCAGGATGGACAAATGTCACACACAAGAAGACCCAAGAAAATGATGAACGACTGAGATGATATGGCCACGGATCCGCGGCCATACCCCCCATTGGGCCGCAGATCCGCGGCAGTATTATGGAGTTAGGATTTGCGCTTTTCTGGGGAAAATCTCTACCACTATTTACCTAATTTGGAAGCAAGGGTTCCTGCCTTTGGACTATAAAAAGAGATCGAGAGCCTCTTGGAAAATTTATCAAGTCGACGCGATCACGAAGTCCAAAACGGCTCACGCATCCAGACTGGTCATCAACGGTTCATCTACCTCATTGGAAGAGATCGAGAAGCAAACTAGTCTTTGTAATCATTTTCTAAGGAATCAAAGTGTAATGAATATTGTTGATTAATAAAGGTAGCTTTCTTTTTCTTATTCTATTTCTTCGTAGTTTAATTATGCAATTTCTTTCCATCTCTTTTTCTCCCAACATGCGCGAGTAATTCTCCGCTTGTTAGGGTTCGTAGGATTAGGGTAGGCTAATGGACGATAAAAATCCCTAAACCCTTTTTGAGTCCTATAAAGTTTATAAACTTTATCAAAAGAATTATTAACATCCTAATCGGGCGCGCTAACAATTCTTTGCTAGTTCCGACCGTGATTAGAGATTAGATTAATGATTGTTTTGGTAAAGGCTAGATATGAACGGAGTTCCGTGTCGAGATAAGGGTTAAGAGTGGGATTCCTTTTCCCTCCAGAAACCCTAATCTACACGCATCACCATCGTTCTAGTTTTAAATCTATTAATGGATAAAAAGGGTAACTTTTAATTAATCGTCCATAACTACTAAATCCTAACGAACCCTACAAACCCCCTTATTATATTAACTACATCCTTGAAATAATCTAGATCTATATTTTTGCATTCTTGCTTAACGTAGATCTAGAAACCATTCAACAAATTCTTTCTTCTTCCTCCCTTCTCAACACATCTAAAGTAAGAGTAAAAGATTCCACGTTTCCCAGAGGACGACCCGTACTCATCTCGGTCTAGCTACGCGCGACACCGTTATTGATTGCGGTTAACTACAAAGAAACACACTTTTTCCCTACCAATCAAATAGCGCCGTTGCCGGGGAAACGTGCGTAATTTTTTTATTCTTACTATTTGTGTTGAATTCTAAGACGATTCATATCATTATTAAAACAAAACTGCAAATTGCATATTTAACGATTTGTGTGTGAATTTTGCGAGGGAATCTGGAATCACGGACTTGAGAAAACAGGAGATCTAGGGTTTCACACTTCTCTGGTATCTTTCTTAACTCTTTCTCTCTCCTCTCAAATCCAATAAAATCTATTTTCTGCAGGATTCTTTGCAAAATAGCGCCGCTCAAAAATCTTTTTGCAAAGTTTTGTTTTGCGGTTTGTTTTTGCATATTTTAATATGAAACTGTCGTGCTCAATAAGGACAGAGGAAGGTCGTGGGTAATCTATCGTTTATCCGCATTACTTTTGTAGTGCCTAGGCAAGTGTGTTAAAAGCTAGTGGTTTTTAATTAGGCCCACTACTGTGGTTCCTTCCCACTTACCTGGCACTTACCTGGCTACAAGGGTAGTACGGAGGCGGTAAAGGATTGATCCTGCGGCTTGTCCTTTAGAAGTCTAGGAGCGGTCTAAAGACTGGACCTAGGTAACCATAGTTCTAGGTTTGTTTGTGCATTTTTGTGTGATTTGTCTAAATCCGTCATTTTTCAAAACAAACCAATTATTTTCTCCCCTTTTTACCCCTTCCCCCTTCTTCTCTTCTTATAATGGGTGACCTAAACAGAAGAACACTTGCCGAGCTTTGCTGTCCACAACCAGATATCTCTTGTTTTCGTAATCCCTTCGGTATACCGTCTGGCTCTTCCATGTCCTTAAGAGATCATATAGAACAAGCAGGAAGAAACAGTTGGCCACCTCAGTCTAGGTCTTATCAACCGCATCCTAATTCTACACCTGTTTCAGTTCATACCCAGAGTGAGGAAGCCCCTAGACGAATGTCCATTGCTGAGCACATAGCTAGGTCTAGAAGCCAAAGTTTCAACCCGGACCAATATCAACCATCACCACCACTGTCCGTAGAGGAGTTTGATATGCGGTTTGTGGCATATAAGATGTCTGTTGAAAATAGCCAACCAACCAACCCATATCAATATTCTTCTTATCATAATATTGATCCTACTCTTACCCAAATTCCACAACCATTCTATTCCTATCAATCGAGTCCGACTTTTCCACCTACTCTAGACAGTTCTTCTAATCAGTCATTTGGGAGTTTTAATTATCCACAGGAATTTCAATCTTATACTGAAATCCCTTATCAACCCAAGACTAGTCTGGAGCAGACATTAGAAAAATTTATGGAACTGTCGAACCAAATTATGAAGGATTTGGGTAGTAAGACAGAACTGTACACCCTTCCTAATCAAACCTCATGTTTCCAAACTGAAATCCATAACTCCAGTTTCATAGATTCATCAAGTACACCAAATAGAATTACTGATAAGCTGTGTGACTTTGTAGTGTTTGATTTACCCGACTGTGAAAGGTCCATTTCAAGTGAAACCATGCCCAACCCTTGTGATCTCTACACCTCCACACCTGAACCAAAACTGATTGAAAACCATACTTTTGATGAGGTGTTTGAGAATTTTAACCTTCACTTGAATGAGGTGATTGACATTGGGGATATATTGATTGATGAACCCAAAATTTTGGATGATTTTGTCCCACCAATTCATCAAATCCTTTCACTTCCTTGTGGTCATCATCTTGAGCCTTTAATTCTTTCCGAACCCCAAATATGTCTTGAAGTTGATGATAATGGTATACCCGAAAATCAGACCGAAATACAGCCTCCATCTTCCACATCTGGTTCAGCAACACTCGACATACCAATTTGTTTACCCATTTCACCTTCTACTTTCTCCGGTTCTTCTTCTGGTCTTATAGTTTCAGTGAATTTTGATGAATCACAATCCGTTAATTCAAGTTCAATAATACCAGAAATTCAATTTGATTTGATAAATGAGTTTTTCGAGTCCTCTACCTCAATAATTTTTGAATCAAGTTGGATAAATTCTGGCACAAAACTCTTTGACAGCAAAATGTTCAATCACACCATTGATAAAAGTTTTGAAGAACTTTTTGCTGACGAACTTGAATTTTTAAACAATACTGATTTTGTGATTGATCAATCTCCACTTATAGAGGTTGAACCGTCACCATTCTTTCTTCCTAATCATTCACATTCATCCTCATTCTTTCTTTTCTCTAATATCAAACCCTTTCCAGACCACCTCTTATCCCTTCCCCATTTTTTCTTGACTCGATACAACACATTCTTCCACCGACCTATACGCTATACTGATAAAATGTTTGAATGGTTGGTGTTAACTTTTGGTCTTTGTAAAGTTTTATTTTGACCAAATGACTCACCCCCTCTTAAAATGCTTCATATTGTCTAATTCGTGTTTGAGGGGGGTATATCTTTGGCTCTTGAACATAACTTTTGTCCTCAAATTTGTGAGCCAAAAATAAGTTTGGGGGAGGATTTTCACTTTCATATATTCTTGCCCCCATTAATAATGTCCTCCCAAGCTTACAGGTTTTTGTGATCCAGCAGCTAGCAACAGTGAGGACACTGTTGAAAACAAGTTTGGGGGAGGTTTGTGCTTATTTACACATCAATTTGCATCACATTTTACATAAGCACAACATTTTCAAAAAATTTCAAAAACTTTCTTTTATAACAAAAGAATAGAAAGTGAAAAAAAATTACATCCAAAAGATAGGAATAGTTTAAGAAAACCAAGAAAATTAGAAGTTTTCTTAAACGAACTAGTAATAAGTAGTTATGAGCTGTTGTCCCAAGGGTTAGTAAAGATGAAGGAAGTCACTAATCTGAGAATAAAAATAAGTCTGAAAAATAGTTTCTATTCTGTAAGCCAAACATTTGAATGTTGATACCTTACTATATGCACTTACACACGTCTTGAAACTCGGGATACTAGAGGATACCTTGAAATGCTCTTGTCTAAAAGCCAAAGTATGAAGGAAATAAAAAAAAATGAAGAAAATATAAAAATGGTGAAAAGAAAAATGAACACTGGTTTTGTTATCGCCAAGGCAGCAATAAAAAAATATAGTGAGGGTGCCTCTTCCCCTAGTGCCCTAAGGCCAACTGGTCTGGGAGTCACTACTAAGCCTTAGGTGGTGCAAGACGAGAAAAATATTATCTCCTAATCAGCAAGCACATGAGTAATCGGTCGGTTAGTACCTCAAAAAGTATTAACGGTCGCATGAAAATGTGTGAGCAAATCTAAATATTCATCAAGTAAAAAAATACTGAGGTAGATGTACAAGAGTATGATAGCTTGAATTGAATTCTCTGAGTGTAGGGATGTTCATTACACACACGTAGGGTTATATGATCAATATTTGGACGAAAGGTAGGAATGAAGAATAAAGACGATGTTTTATTGAGGGATAATGTGATTTCTGACATTTTTTCATGACTATTAAGATAAGGCTCATGACAACTGAAAAGCTAGTGTAGTTGGAAACTCTTATTTTCAAAGTCTTTCTTTTATGGTTCTTATCTTTATATGTAAATTTCACCATCTCTCTTTTGTTATAGGATTTTGTGGGTGTAATCCGCTGAAAACCCTCAGGAGACAACACTCCTCCTACTAGGGACACCTAGAGGTTTAACGGCTTGTTGCACGTGCTCAGTGCAATCGTGTTTGCCTACGAAAGTGTGCTTAGTTTTCTCCTTTCTTTTTCTCCTTCTCTTGAATAAACTAGTTTGCTCGGGACGATCAAAGATAAGTTTGGGGGTATTTGTTCAGTTGATAAAACTGCACATTTGTTATTACATTTTTCCTACCATTTTCATATTAAAAAAGGACTTTATTATAATATATCATACATATGAGGGTTTATGTGTAAAAATACTATTTTCCATGTGTTGATATATTATAATTAGTATTTGGTAGAAAATTGTATGCAAATAATATCATTGACCTAATCCTAGTAGAACTAAGTCTACTAAATATTAATCGGGCACGAGAGATTGCATGAAGCTTTCTGGGCGTATCGAACTATGTTCAAAACGGCTACAAATACAACGCCGTATGCATTAGTATTCGGCGCAGAAGCGGTACTCCCCTTGGAGATAGAGCTGCATTCTCTACGAGTGGCAGTTCATTATGAGCTAACAGATGAAGAGAACGCTCATCTTTGGCTGGAGGAACTCGACGCCCTTGACAAAACCCGGCTCATGGCGCAGCAAAACCTGGAGGCTTACAAAGCAAGGATGACACGCTCGTACGAAAAATTGACTAGACCGAGAACATTCCTCCAAGGCGAACTCGTGCTAGTCGTAAAAAGACCTATGATCCCTAATTGTGCCAAACGGAGGAATTAAAGCCAAACTATGAGGGTCCGTATATCATAGACAAGGTCAACCAAGGTGGGGCTTACTTGCTCATGAATATGCATGGCGAAAGACCCATCTGGCTAATAAACGGCCGTTTTTAAAAAAAATACTACACTTGACCGAAACGTCTGTAAACTACTACGAACCGCAACATCCTAAAGCTGACGCTAAAAAATATGATATAAAAAAAAGAAAAAAAACGGTACGTCCATAAGCAAAATGGGCACAGATGAAAACCCGAAAGGGCTCCGTGAGTAAAAACAGCAGGGCTATCGGCGAGTTTGTGAAAACCCGAAAGGGCGCAGTCTCATTAAAAGACACTTGCAAGGTCCTCTCGACTTCGTAAGGAGAAAATACCTGCGTGAGATC